>AP028282.1:13177542-13552810 GCA_030269945.2 Trilocha varians | reverse complement strand
TAACCGATTTTGCTAGTTTATTTTCACTTCAATCTGCTGTAATCATTCACCCCGAGCCCTCTGCACCTGAAAAAGAAACATAATTATTAATAATATTACATTTAAAAACATTTTCAAATTTTTTAAGTATTCTCACAACTGCTGTGGGAACACAAAACCCGCTTCCCGGGGAACTTTTTCTTTTACCACCCTCGCTTTTCTCGGTTCCAAAGGAGCGTCTGGATCGCTCCTGTCGAAAGACACCGGTCCCGGCAGGATCCGACCAGCGGTTCCCGAGGAAAACGAGGAAAACCTCAAATTTTTAGCCAATTTTAAACTCAAATTATTCTAAGTCCAGTGAAATTGTCCACCTAACCGCAGCACCCGAAAGTCGTATTTCGAGTGTCTTGAGACTTGGGATTGCCAAATTTGGTACAAATATTTGTTTAATTTTACTGTGACGTACTATCGGGATAGATTTTTATCATCCCTTATAATTTTGTAATTTTGACGATAAAACATATTAAATATTAATATTTTAAAAATACTCACCCCGAAGTCGGTTTAACCGATTTTGCTAGTTTATTTTCACTTCAATCTGCTGTAATCATTCACCCCGAGCCCTCTGCACCTGAAAAAGAAACATAATTATTAATAATATTACATTTAAAAACATTTTCAAATTTTTTAAGTATTCTCACAACTGCTGTGGGAACACAAAACCCGCTTCCCGGGGAACTTTTTCTTTTACCACCCTCGCTTTTCTCGGTTCCAAAGGAGCGTCTGGATCGCTCCTGTCGAAAGACACCGGTCCCGGCAGGATCCGACCAGCGGTTCCCGAGGAAAACGAGGAAAACCTCAAATTTTTAGCCAATTTTAAACTCAAATTATTCTAAGTCCAGTGAAATTGTCCACCTAACCGCAGCACCCGAAAGTCGTATTTCGAGTGTCTTGAGACTTGGGATTGCCAAATTTGGTACAAATATTTGTTTAATTTTACTGTGACGTACTATCGGGATAGATTTTTATCATCCCTTATAATTTTGTAATTTTGACGATAAAACATATTAAATATTAATATTTTAAAAATACTCACCCCGAAGTCGGTTTAACCGATTTTGCTAGTTTATTTTCACTTCAATCTGCTGTAATCATTCACCCCGAGCCCTCTGCACCTGAAAAAGAAACATAATTATTAATAATATTACATTTAAAAACATTTTCAAATTTTTTAAGTATTCTCACAACTGCTGTGGGAACACAAAACCCGCTTCCCGGGGAACTTTTTCTTTTACCACCCTCGCTTTTCTCGGTTCCAAAGGAGCGTCTGGATCGCTCCTGTCGAAAGACACCGGTCCCGGCAGGATCCGACCAGCGGTTCCCGAGGAAAACGAGGAAAACCTCAAATTTTTAGCCAATTTTAAACTCAAATTATTCTAAGTCCAGTGAAATTGTCCACCTAACCGCAGCACCCGAAAGTCGTATTTCGAGTGTCTTGAGACTTGGGATTGCCAAATTTGGTACAAATATTTGTTTAATTTTACTGTGACGTACTATCGGGATAGATTTTTATCATCCCTTATAATTTTGTAATTTTGACGATAAAACATATTAAATATTAATATTTTAAAAATACTCACCCCGAAGTCGGTTTAACCGATTTTGCTAGTTTATTTTCACTTCAATCTGCTGTAATCATTCACCCCGAGCCCTCTGCACCTGAAAAAGAAACATAATTATTAATAATATTACATTTAAAAACATTTTCAAATTTTTTAAGTATTCTCACAACTGCTGTGGGAACACAAAACCCGCTTCCCGGGGAACTTTTCTTTTACCACCCTCGCTTTTCTCGGTTCCAAAGGAGCGTCTGGATCGCTCCTGTCGAAAGACACCGGTCCCGGCAGGATCCGACCAGCGGTTCCCGAGGAAAACGAGGAAAACCTCAAATTTTTAGCCAATTTTAAACTCAAATTATTCTAAGTCCAGTGAAATTGTCCACCTAACCGCAGCACCCGAAAGTCGTATTTCGAGTGTCTTGAGACTTGGGATTGCCAAATTTGGTACAAATATTTGTTTAATTTTACTGTGACGTACTATCGGGATAGATTTTTATCATCCCTTATAATTTTGTAATTTTGACGATAAAACATATTAAATATTAATATTTTAAAAATACTCACCCCGAAGTCGGTTTAACCGATTTTGCTAGTTTATTTTCACTTCAATCTGCTGTAATCATTCACCCCGAGCCCTCTGCACCTGAAAAAGAAACATAATTATTAATAATATTACATTTAAAAACATTTTCAAATTTTTTAAGTATTCTCACAACTGCTGTGGGAACACAAAACCCGCTTCCCGGGGAACTTTTTCTTTTACCACCCTCGCTTTTCTCGGTTCCAAAGGAGCGTCTGGATCGCTCCTGTCGAAAGACACCGGTCCCGGCAGGATCCGACCAGCGGTTCCCGAGGAAAACGAGGAAAACCTCAAATTTTTAGCCAATTTTAAACTCAAATTATTCTAAGTCCAGTGAAATTGTCCACCTAACCGCAGCACCCGAAAGTCGTATTTCGAGTGTCTTGAGACTTGGGATTGCCAAATTTGGTACAAATATTTGTTTAATTTTACTGTGACGTACTATCGGGATAGATTTTTATCATCCCTTATAATTTTGTAATTTTGACGATAAAACATATTAAATATTAATATTTTAAAAATACTCACCCCGAAGTCGGTTTAACCGATTTTGCTAGTTTATTTTCACTTCAATCTGCTGTAATCATTCACCCCGAGCCCTCTGCACCTGAAAAAGAAACATAATTATTAATAATATTACATTTAAAAACATTTTCAAATTTTTAAGTATTCTCACAACTGCTGTGGGAACACAAAACCCGCTTCCCGGGGAACTTTTTCTTTTACCACCCTCGCTTTTCTCGGTTCCAAAGGAGCGTCTGGATCGCTCCTGTCGAAAGACACCGGTCCCGGCAGGATCCGACCAGCGGTTCCCGAGGAAAACGAGGAAAACCTCAAATTTTTAGCCAATTTTAAACTCAAATTATTCTAAGTCCAGTGAAATTGTCCACCTAACCGCAGCACCCGAAAGTCGTATTTCGAGTGTCTTGAGACTTGGGATTGCCAAATTTGGTACAAATATTTGTTTAATTTTACTGTGACGTACTATCGGGATAGATTTTTATCATCCCTTATAATTTTGTAATTTTGACGATAAAACATATTAAATATTAATATTTTAAAAATACTCACCCCGAAGTCGGTTTAACCGATTTTGCTAGTTTATTTTCACTTCAATCTGCTGTAATCATTCACCCCGAGCCCTCTGCACCTGAAAAAGAAACATAATTATTAATAATATTACATTTAAAAACATTTTCAAATTTTTTAAGTATTCTCACAACTGCTGTGGGAACACAAAACCCGCTTCCCGGGGAACTTTTTCTTTTACCACCCTCGCTTTTCTCGGTTCCAAAGGAGCGTCTGGATCGCTCCTGTCGAAAGACACCGGTCCCGGCAGGATCCGACCAGCGGTTCCCGAGGAAAACGAGGAAAACCTCAAATTTTTAGCCAATTTTAAACTCAAATTATTCTAAGTCCAGTGAAATCCCACCCGGTGGTCCCGCCTTGTCGTGGCGGTGGGCTGGAGCGTGCACCCTCGCACACCGCAAGGTGTTTAACTGGCAAGGGGGTGCCGCGACTAAGAGGACCACACGGAGCTCCTCTCCCCACACCGCTTGTTAAGCAAGCGGTGCCCTCGGGGACGGGGAGGGTGGCTAGTGGGCCACCGGAGGAGGACGCCGAACCGCAGGCGGCGGGTAACCTGCACCCGGGCTATCGCGAGCCTTGGGGGACTAAATCCCCCCCAGAAAAAGCGACCGCACCACCTTGGGTAAGTGGTGTGTGTAATCACCCAAATAATCGTAAAAATATGGAAATGTCGACAAATGAGAGTGCCTTGCCGGACGATCCGGCCCCAGGCACCCGGCGCTCGCGGGTATCCGGGCCCGCGAGTGTGAAATTTCCCACCGATGCCCGCGTAGGGGTAGGCGACCAGGCCCCTACGACGGATGTAGAAACTGGAAGGCGTGAGGCCCGGGTCTGCATCGTTCCGTTCGATTGGGCGGACGAGGTAGACTCGGAGGCGGGCGAGGAAAGAATGGATGCGGGACCAGAGCCGACATCGCTGGCGAGCAGCGCCGCGAGCGATGTTGGCTCTGGAGAGCAAGCGAGAAGGGTCCTCCGCAAACGGAAGTCCGTTACGCGGAGGACCTCGGGGAGTGGATCGTCCTCTGGCGGCAAGGGGCCGCGGAGGGCGAGGAACTCCGGGCGGGTGGCCGCCAGAGGTAGTGACGCGGGGCCCGGTCGAGACTCGACGGTCTCACCGCAGCCCTCGGTGGCGTCCGTGGCCTCTGCTCCGAGTGGCGGGGACCTCGTTGAGAGCCCCTCGGCCATTCTCGAGGGCATGAGGCGCACGGCGCTCTACGCCTCGAAACGATATTCAGAGAAGGGGGCAAAGGCGGAGGGGCGGAGGCTGCGGGTATCGCAGCCGACGCCAAAAGGCTAATGCCGGTGGTCTCGGCGGCCATCAGCCGAGCCACGGCATTGGAGGTGGAGGCTGAGCGGTCCCGAAAGGAGACCGCTCAGCATAAAGAGGAGATTGCCGCCCTCAAAGTGAGGCTGGCGGCGCTGGAGCGGAAGGGGCCATCGCGCTCGCTGCGGAGGGAGCGGCGCACGCCGACACCGGGCCCTCGCCCGGGGGATGCAGCGGCGCATCGGACCCTCCCCCGCTCCAGCCAGTGACATACAGTCGGCCCCGCCCCCTGAGGGGGCGGCGAGCTCTAGGCGCCACCCTTCGCCCCGCACGAGGGCGGACATTCGGGAGGCGACGGAGCTGGAGGGGCGCATCAGGCGGGAGCTGATGGAGGAGTTCGGCAAGGTGATTGCCGAACTCAGGGCAGAAGTCGCTGCCCTGCGTGGTACTGCGTCGGCTGCAGCTGCAACTGCGGCTGCTGACGCGGCGCCACCCTCCACCACCACCCCGCCTGGCCCCACCACTCGGCGGTCGGCTCGTCGGCCCCCCGCGGGGCCAACCCCAACCCCCAAGAAGGGACGCGGTGCTGGCGCGGCGGTTGCCCCAGCACCGAAGCCCCGTCCGCTGCCGCCAGCGCCGTCCAATATGGACGACGCTTGGACAGAGGTGGTGCGGCGGGGCAATAAAAGGGCCAGGGTTGCGGCCCCTTCGGTGGCGGCGGAGGCCTCACCACCTGGAGGGCCTGCAGCCCCCCCACAGGCAAAGACACGGGCGGTGGCAGAAACTCCCCAGAGGGGTCGAGTGCCTGCCGCCCCCGCCAACCGGACTGCGACGCGGGTGGTGGCGGAAGCTCCCCAGAGGGGTAGAGCGCCCGCCACCCCCACCAACCGGACTGCGACCACGGCGGCCGTGGCTGCTCCCCAGCAGGGTCGAGCACCGGCCGCCAAGAACAAAAAGAATAAGAACAAGAAGAAGAAGGGGCCGCGCGCGCCGAAGTCGGCGGCAGTAGTGGTGACGCTGCTGCCAGCCGGCGAAGCCAAGGGCATGACATACCCTAATGTCATGTCCCAGGCGCGCGCGGCTATCGATCTGGAGGAGATCGGAGCGGGGGAGGGCCTCCGCTTCCGCACGACCGCCAACGGGGCTCGTCTATTGGAGTGTCCCGGTGCCGAAAGTTCCGGCATCGCGGACCGTCTGATGGCGGGCCTCCGGGCGGTCTGGCCGGAAGAGGTGGTGCGTGTCCACAGGCCGGTGAAAATGGCGGAGATCAGGATCACCGGCCTGGACGACTGCGCCACCAAGGAGGAGGTGGCGGCGGCTATCGCGGCCCGGGGCGGATGCGCCCCGGAGAACGTTGTCGTGGGCGAACTTCGCCCCGGCTTCTCCGGGGCCAGCTCGGTGTGGGCGCGATGCCCTGTAGAGACGGCCACCTCCCTGGCCACTCCCCCGCCGGGCAGACCGGCAAATCACCCTGGCAGGTTGCGCGTGGGCTGGATTGCGGCCCACGTGCGCCTGCTGGAGTCGCGCGCCTGGCGGTGCCTCCGGTGCTTCGGCACCGGACACAGCATCGCCAGGTGCACGAGTACGGTTGACCGCAGGGAACTTTGCTTCCGCTGCGGTCAACCTGGACACAAGGCGGCCATGTGCTCGGCCGCACCGCACTGCGCTTTGTGCGCGGCGGCCGGGCGCAAGGCTGATCACCGGGCGGGGGGCAAAGCTTGCTCCCCGTCCGGCTCCAACACGGAGCGGAATAGGCGCCGCAAACAAAAGCGGCGCCTAAAGAAGAAGTCGGCCGGAGGAGCACCGGCCGGCGTTTCGGCCCCCGCTGTGGCGTCTCAGGCGTCCGATAGCGGGGGCGATGGAGGAAGGGAGGAGGCGATGGAGGTGGTTCGACCTTAATGGACCACACCCTTCGCCTCCTCCAAGGTAACTTGAACCACTCCGCCGGGGCTCAGGACATGCTGCTCCAGAGCATGGCGGAGTGGTCAATAGATGTTGCCGTGGTCGCCGAGCCGTATTTCGTTCCCCCAGCCGACGATTGTTGGTTTGGGGACGACTGCGGCTTGGCGGCCATACATGTCAGAAGAGCCGCGGCGATCCCGCCCTTGGTAATGGTGGCCAAGGGTTCTGGGTTCGTCGCGGTATCGATGTTAGATACCGTCGTGATCGGGGCGTATTTCTCTCCAAGCCGGCCTATTGTCGAGTTTGAGCAGTTCCTGGACGGGCTCGAGGCGATTACTCACCGCTTCGCCCCCCGTCCAGTGATACTCGCGGGGGACCTCAATGCGAAATCTGTCGCTTGGGGCTCCCCCCGCTCTACACCTCGCGGTAGGCTGCTGGAGGAGTGGGCGGTCGCGACTGGCCTCTGTGTACTCAACAGGGGTTCGGTCGCGACTTGCGTGCGATGGCAGGGCGAGTCCATCGTGGACGTTACGTTCGCGAGCTCTGCCATCGCGGATCGCATCCGTGGCTGGAGAGTGTTGGTGGGGGCGGAATCTTTGTCGGATCACCGATACATTCGGTTTGATCTTTCCGCCCCCACGCCGGCTGCGGACGCCCGCGGGAGTACGCCCCGGTCATTCCCCAGATGGGCATTGAAGCTCCTGAACAAGGAGCTCTTGATGGAAGCCTCTACGGTGGCGGCGTGGACGCCCATGCGTCCACACCCCGTGGACGTGGAGGCCGAGGCGCTTTGGTTCCGGGACACGATGCGTCGCATTAGCGACGTTTCGATGCCCCGGGTCGGCCCTTGGTCTCCCACGAAGTCGACGTACTGGTGGTCGCCCGAGATAGCGCAGCTCAGAACTGTATGCGTCCGGGCGAGGCGCCAGTGCGCTCGACACCGCCGTCGCCGCCTTCCGCGTCGCAACGATTCCGTTGCCTTCGCGGAGGAGGAGGCCCGGCTGCATGGCTTGTACAAAGAGGCGAGGGGAGCCATGCGGCTGGCCATCAAGATGGCCAAGGAACAGCACGCGGAGCGCCTTTTGGAGACGCTCGAGGAAGACCCTTGGGGGCGCCCATACAAGATGGTGCGCGGCAAGTTGCGCCCATGGGCGCCCCCCATAACCGAGCGTCTACCGCTTCAGCAGCTGCGGGACATTGTTTCTACTTTGTTCCCGCAGGAGCAGGAGGGATTTATCCCGCCTGCTATGGGTGAGCCGCCGGATGTCACCGGCGGCGAGGCCCCTGCTGAAGTGCCCCATATCACCGGGGAGGAGCTCCGCGTGGCCGTAGTCAGGATGAGTGCCAAAGACACGGCACCCGGACCGGACGGCATCCATGGTCGGGTCCTGGCCTTGGCCATCAATGCCCTAGGGGACCGACTCTTGAGGCTTTACGACTCTTGCCTCGAGTCGGGACGGTTTCCCTCGCTGTGGCGGGAGGGTAGACTCGTCCTTCTTCGGAAGGAGGGGCGCCCGGCGGATACAGCCGCCGGTTACCGTCCTATCGTGCTGCTGGACGAGGTGGGCAAATTGCTGGAACGCATTCTGGCCGCCCGCATCGTCCAGCACCTGGTCGGGGTGGGACCCGACCTGTCGGCGGAGCAGTACGGCTTCAGAGAGGGCCGCTCAACCGTGGACGCGATCCTTCGCGTGCGGACCCTCTCAAATGAAGCCGTATCACAGGGCGGGGTGGCTTTGGCGGTGTCGCTCGACATCGCCAATGCATTCAACACCCTGCCCTGGTCCGTGATAGGGGGGGCACTCGAGAGGCATGGAGTTCCCCCCTACCTCCGCCGGCTGGTCGGCTCCTACTTGGAGGCCAGGTCGGTAGTATGCACCGGGCACGATGGGACCGTTTACCGGTTTCCGGTCGTATGCGGGGTTCCTCAGGGGTCGGTCCTCGGACCTCTCCTTTGGAATGTCGGGTACGACTGGGTGCTGAGAGGCGCCCTGCTCCCGGGCCTGAGCGTAATCTGTTACGCTGATGACACGTTGGTCATGGCCCGGGGGCAAAACTTCAGGGAGGCTACCCGTCTCGCCACAGCGGGGGTGGCCCTCGTCGTCGGCCGTATCAGAAGACTGGGCCTCGCGGTGGCGCTCAATAAATCCCAGGCCCTGTGGTTTCACAGGGCTGGGGTGACGCCACCTACAGGGGCCCAGATCGTAGTTGGAGGCGTCCCTATAGAGGTCGGGGTGCGACTGAAGTACCTCGGCCTCATACTGGACAGCCGTTGGACCTTCCGGACCCACTTCATGGAACTCGTCCCCCGATTGATGAGGACAGCCGGCGCATTGAGCCGGTTGCTCCCGAATATCGGGGGACCAAACCGTGTTGTGCGCCGCCTCTATGCGGGGGTGGTGCGTTCGATGGCCCTGTACGGCGCGCCCGTTTGGGCCGGACCAGGAAACCGGACAGCAACCGTTGTCCGGCGCCTGCGCCGGCCACAGCGCGTCGTAGCTATCAGGGCCATCCGCGGATACCGCACCGTCTCCTTTGAGGCGGCGTGTGCACTGGCGGGGACGCCGCCCTGGGAGCTGGAGGCGGAGGCGCTCGCCGACGATTACCGTTGGCGCTGCGACCTCCGCGCTCGGGGCGTTGTGCGTCCCCTCAGAGCGGCGGTTCGGGACCGGAAGGCCCAATCTCGGCGGTCCGTGTTGGAGGCCTGGTCAAGGCGATTGGCCAACCCCGACTGGGGCCTCAGGACCGTCGAGGCGATTCGCCCCGTCCTCAAGGACTGGGTGAGTCGCGGCGAGGGACGCCTCACCTTTCGTCTGGTGCAGGTGCTGACCGGGCATGGTTGCTTCGGGAAGTACCTGCATCGGATACAGGTCGAGCCGACGACGAGGTGCCATCATTGCACGAGCGACCTGGACACGGCAGAGCATACGCTCGCTGTCTGCCCCGCATGGGAGGAGCAGCGCCGTGTCCTGGTCGCACAAGTAGGACGGGACTTGTCGCTGCCGGGCGTCGTGGCATCGATGCTCGACAGCGACGAGTCCTGGAAGGCGATGCTCGACTTCTGCGAGTCCACCATCTCGCAGAAGGAGGCGGCGGGACGGGTGAGGGAGAGCTCTTCCCTCCCCGACCGACCCCGTCGCCGCCGAGGTCGAGCGGGGGGCCGGCCCCGGGATGTGTCCCGGGATCTGGCCCCCTAAGTGTACCGGGTCCACTAACACCGGACCCGAGGGGTGTCGCGCTAGAGCTCAGCGCGCACCCTCTGTATCATATCGGTGGGCCTGCTTAGGGCCCGCCTACCGAGTGAGCCGGTGGCCGTCTTCACCGACGGCTGCCGGTTCGACGTCCGGGGGTGACGGGGCGACACGTAAGCGTTGGTCGCGAACGCGTCCTGTCACCCCTACATAATCGGATGTCGAGCGTGATTGGCGGGAGGTTTTGGTGCGGTTCGACACCCACATACCCCACTCGCGGGGCGAGTGGAAGTCCGGCGATTTCCTCCCGTCACAAAAAAAAAAAAAAAAAAAAAAAAAAAAAAAGTCCAGTGAAATTGTCCACCTAACCGCAGCACCCGAAAGTCGTATTTCGAGTGTCTTGAGACTTGGGATTGCCAAATTTGGTACAAATATTTGTTTAATTTTACTGTGACGTACTATCGGGATAGATTTTTATCATCCCTTATAATTTTGTAATTTTGACGATAAAACATATTAAATATTAATATTTTAAAAATACTCACCCCGAAGTCGGTTTAACCGATTTTGCTAGTTTATTTTCACTTCAATCTGCTGTAATCATTCACCCCGAGCCCTCTGCACCTGAAAAAGAAACATAATTATTAATAATATTACATTTAAAAACATTTTCAAATTTTTTAAGTATTCTCACAACTGCTGTGGGAACACAAAACCCGCTTCCCGGGGAACTTTTTCTTTTACCACCCTCGCTTTTCTCGGTTCCAAAGGAGCGTCTGGATCGCTCCTGTCGAAAGACACCGGTCCCGGCAGGATCCGACCAGCGGTTCCCGAGGAAAACGAGGAAAACCTCAAATTTTTAGCCAATTTTAAACTCAAATTATTCTAAGTCCAGTGAAATTGTCCACCTAACCGCAGCACCCGAAAGTCGTATTTCGAGTGTCTTGAGACTTGGGATTGCCAAATTTGGTACAAATATTTGTTTAATTTTACTGTGACGTACTATCGGGATAGATTTTTATCATCCCTTATAATTTTGTAATTTTGACGATAAAACATATTAAATATTAATATTTTAAAAATACTCACCCCGAAGTCGGTTTAACCGATTTTGCTAGTTTATTTTCACTTCAATCTGCTGTAATCATTCACCCCGAGCCCTCTGCACCTGAAAAAGAAACATAATTATTAATAATATTACATTTAAAAACATTTTCAAATTTTTTTAAGTATTCTCACAACTGCTGTGGGAACACAAAACCCGCTTCCCGGGGAACTTTTTCTTTTACCACCCTCGCTTTTCTCGGTTCCAAAGGAGCGTCTGGATCGCTCCTGTCGAAAGACACCGGTCCCGGCAGGATCCGACCAGCGGTTCCCGAGGAAAACGAGGAAAACCTCAAATTTTTAGCCAATTTTAAACTCAAATTATTCTAAGTCCAGTGAAATTGTCCACCTAACCGCAGCACCCGAAAGTCGTATTTCGAGTGTCTTGAGACTTGGGATTGCCAAATTTGGTACAAATATTTGTTTAATTTTACTGTGACGTACTATCGGGATAGATTTTTATCATCCCTTATAATTTTGTAATTTTGACGATAAAACATATTAAATATTAATATTTTAAAAATACTCACCCCGAAGTCGGTTTAACCGATTTTGCTAGTTTATTTTCACTTCAATCTGCTGTAATCATTCACCCCGAGCCCTCTGCACCTGAAAAAGAAACATAATTATTAATAATATTACATTTAAAAACATTTTCAAATTTTTTAAGTATTCTCACAACTGCTGTGGGAACACAAAACCCGCTTCCCGGGGGAACTTTTTCTTTTACCACCCTCGCTTTTCTCGGTTCCAAAGGAGCGTCTGGATCGCTCCTGTCGAAAGACACCGGTCCCGGCAGGATCCGACCAGCGGTTCCCGAGGAAAACGAGGAAAACCTCAAATTTTTAGCCAATTTTAAACTCAAATTATTCTAAGTCCAGTGAAATTGTCCACCTAACCGCAGCACCCGAAAGTCGTATTTCGAGTGTCTTGAGACTTGGGATTGCCAAATTTGGTACAAATATTTGTTTAATTTTACTGTGACGTACTATCGGGATAGATTTTTATCATCCCTTATAATTTTGTAATTTTGACGATAAAACATATTAAATATTAATATTTTAAAAATACTCACCCCGAAGTCGGTTTAACCGATTTTGCTAGTTTATTTTCACTTCAATCTGCTGTAATCATTCACCCCGAGCCCTCTGCACCTGAAAAAGAAACATAATTATTAATAATATTACATTTAAAAACATTTTCAAATTTTTTAAGTATTCTCACAACTGCTGTGGGAACACAAAACCCGCTTCCCGGGGAACTTTTTCTTTTACCACCCTCGCTTTTCTCGGTTCCAAAGGAGCGTCTGGATCGCTCCTGTCGAAAGACACCGGTCCCGGCAGGATCCGACCAGCGGTTCCCGAGGAAAACGAGGAAAACCTCAAATTTTTAGCCAATTTTAAACTCAAATTATTCTAAGTCCAGTGAAATTGTCCACCTAACCGCAGCACCCGAAAGTCGTATTTCGAGTGTCTTGAGACTTGGGATTGCCAAATTTGGTACAAATATTTGTTTAATTTTACTGTGACGTACTATCGGGATAGATTTTTATCATCCCTTATAATTTTGTAATTTTGACGATAAAACATATTAAATATTAATATTTTAAAAATACTCACCCCGAAGTCGGTTTAACCGATTTTGCTAGTTTATTTTCACTTCAATCTGCTGTAATCATTCACCCCGAGCCCTCTGCACCTGAAAAAGAAACATAATTATTAATAATATTACATTTAAAAACATTTTCAAATTTTTTAAGTATTCTCACAACTGCTGTGGGAACACAAAACCCGCTTCCCGGGGAACTTTTTCTTTTACCACCCTCGCTTTTCTCGGTTCCAAAGGAGCGTCTGGATCGCTCCTGTCGAAAGACACCGGTCCCGGCAGGATCCGACCAGCGGTTCCCGAGGAAAACGAGGAAAACCTCAAATTTTTAGCCAATTTTAAACTCAAATTATTCTAAGTCCAGTGAAATCCCACCCGGTGGTCCCGCCTTGTCGTGGCGGTGGGCTGGAGCGTGCACCCTCGCACACCGCAAGGTGTTTAACTGGCAAGGGGGTGCCGCGACTAAGAGGACCACACGGAGCTCCTCTCCCCACACCGCTTGTTAAGCAAGCGGTGCCCTCGGGGACGGGGAGGGTGGCTAGTGGGCCACCGGAGGAGGACGCCGAACCGCAGGCGGCGGGTAACCTGCACCGGGGCTATCGCGAGCTTTGGGGTACTAAACCCCCCCATTAAAAAGCGACCGCACCACCTTGGGTAAGTGGTGTGTGTAATCACCCAAATAATCGTAAAAATATGGAAATGTCGACAAATGAGAGTGCCTTGCCGGACGATCCGGCCCCAGGCACCCGGCGCTCGCGGGTATCCGGGCCCGCGAGTGTGAAATTTCCCACCGATGCCCGCGTAGGGGTAGGCGACCAGGCCCCTACGACGGATGTAGAAACTGGAAGGCGTGAGGCCCGGGTCTGCATCGTTCCGTTCGATTGGGCGGACGAGGTAGACTCGGAGGCGGGCGAGGAAAGAATGGATGCGGGACCAGAGCCGACATCGCTGGCGAGCAGCGCCGCGAGCGATGTTGGCTCTGGAGAGCAAGCGAGAAGGGTCCTCCGCAAACGGAAGTCCGTTACGCGGAGGACCTCGGGGAGTGGATCGTCCTCTGGCGGCAAGGGGCCGCGGAGGGCGAGGAACTCCGGGCGGGTGGCCGCCAGAGGTAGTGACGCGGGGCCCGGTCGAGACTCGACGGTCTCACCGCAGCCCTCGGTGGCGTCCGTGGCCTCTGCTCCGAGTGGCGGGGACCTCGTTGAGAGCCCCTCGGCCATTCTCGAGGGCATGAGGCGCACGGCGCTCTACGCCTCGAAACGATATTCAGAGAAGGGGGCAAAGGCGGAGGGGCGGAGGCTGCGGGGTATCGCAGCCGACGCCAAAGGCTAATGCCGGTGGTCTCGGCGGCCATCAGCCGAGCCACGGCATTGGAGGTGGAGGCTGAGCGGTCCCGAAAGGAGACCGCTCAGCATAAAGAGGAGATTGCCGCCCTCAAAGTGAGGCTGGCGGCGCTGGAGCGGAAGGGGCCATCGCGCTCGCTGCGGAGGGAGCGGCGCACGCCGACACCGGGCCCTCGCCCGGGGGATGCAGCGGCGCATCGGACCTCCCCCGCTCCAGCCAGTGACATACAGTCGGCCCCGCCCCCTGAGGGGGCGGCGAGCTCTAGGCGCCACCCTTCGCCCCGCACGAGGGCGGACATTCGGGAGGCGACGGAGCTGGAGGGGCGCATCAGGCGGGAGCTGATGGAGGAGTTCGGCAAGGTGATTGCCGAACTCAGGGCAGAAGTCGCTGCCCTGCGTGGTACTGCGTCGGCTGCAGCTGCAACTGCGGCTGCTGACGCGGCGCCACCCTCCACCACCACCCCGCCTGGCCCCACCACTCGGCGGTCGGCTCGTCGGCCCCCCGCGGGGCCAACCCCAACCCCCAAGAAGGGACGCGGTGCTGGCGCGGCGGTTGCCCCAGCACCGAAGCCCCGTCCGCTGCCGCCAGCGCCGTCCAATATGGACGACGCTTGGACAGAGGTGGTGCGGCGGGGCAATAAAAGGGCCAGGGTTGCGGCCCCTTCGGTGGCGGCGGAGGCCTCACCACCTGGAGGGCCTGCAGCCCCCCCACAGGCAAAGACACGGGCGGTGGCAGAAACTCCCCAGAGGGGTCGAGTGCCTGCCGCCCCCGCCAACCGGACTGCGACGCGGGTGGTGGCGGAAGCTCCCCAGAGGGGTAGAG
This sequence comes from Trilocha varians, assembly GCA_030269945.2. Classification (NCBI taxonomy): domain Eukaryota; kingdom Metazoa; phylum Arthropoda; class Insecta; order Lepidoptera; family Bombycidae; genus Trilocha; species Trilocha varians. The sequence goes on along the minus strand of AP028282.1, from coordinate 13,538,314 downwards.
CGCCCGCCACCCCCACCAACCGGACTGCGACCACGGCGGCCGTGGCTGCTCCCCAGCAGGGTCGAGCACCGGCCGCCAAGAACAAAAAGAATAAGAACAAGAAGAAGAAGGGGCCGCGCGCGCCGAAGTCGGCGGCAGTAGTGGTGACGCTGCTGCCAGCCGGCGAAGCCAAGGGCATGACATACCCTAATGTCATGTCCCAGGCGCGCGCGGCTATCGATCTGGAGGAGATCGGAGCGGGGGAGGGCCTCCGCTTCCGCACGACCGCCAACGGGGCTCGTCTATTGGAGTGTCCCGGTGCCGAAAGTTCCGGCATCGCGGACCGTCTGATGGCGGGCCTCCGGGCGGTCTGGCCGGAAGAGGTGGTGCGTGTCCACAGGCCGGTGAAAATGGCGGAGATCAGGATCACCGGCCTGGACGACTGCGCCACCAAGGAAGAGGTGGCGGCGGCTATCGCGGCCCGGGGCGGATGCGCCCCGGAGAACGTTGTCGTGGGCGAACTTCGCCCCGGCTTCTCCGGGGCCAGCTCGGTGTGGGCGCGATGCCCTGTAGAGACGGCCACCTCCCTGGCCACTCCCCCGCCGGGCAGACCGGCAAATCACCCTGGCAGGTTGCGCGTGGGCTGGATTGCGGCCCACGTGCGCCTGCTGGAGTCGCGCGCCTGGCGGTGCCTCCGGTGCTTCGGCACCGGACACAGCATCGCCAGGTGCACGAGTACGGTTGACCGCAGGGAACTTTGCTTCCGCTGCGGTCAACCTGGACACAAGGCGGCCATGTGCTCGGCCGCACCGCACTGCGCTTTGTGCGCGGCGGCCGGGCGCAAGGCTGATCACCGGGCGGGGGGCAAAGCTTGCTCCCCGTCCGGCTCCAACACGGAGCGGAATAGGCGCCGCAAACAAAAGCGGCGCCTAAAGAAGAAGTCGGCCGGAGGAGCACCGGCCGGCGTTTCGGCCCCCGCTGTGGCGTCTCAGGCGTCCGATAGCGGGGGCGATGGAGGAAGGGAGGAGGCGATGGAGGTGGTTCGACCTTAATGGACCACACCCTTCGCCTCCTCCAAGGTAACTTGAACCACTCCGCCGGGGCTCAGGACATGCTGCTCCAGAGCATGGCGGAGTGGTCAATAGATGTTGCCGTGGTCGCCGAGCCGTATTTCGTTCCCCCAGCCGACGATTGTTGGTTTGGGGACGACTGCGGCTTGGCGGCCATACATGTCAGAAGAGCCGCGGCGATCCCGCCCTTGGTAATGGTGGCCAAGGGTTCTGGGTTCGTCGCGGTATCGATGTTAGATACCGTCGTGATCGGGGCGTATTTCTCTCCAAGCCGGCCTATTGTCGAGTTTGAGCAGTTCCTGGACGGGCTCGAGGCGATTACTCACCGCTTCGCCCCCCGTCCAGTGATACTCGCGGGGGACCTCAATGCGAAATCTGTCGCTTGGGGCTCCCCCGCTCTACACCTCGCGGTAGGCTGCTGGAGGAGTGGGCGGTCGCGACTGGCCTCTGTGTACTCAACAGGGGTTCGGTCGCGACTTGCGTGCGATGGCAGGGCGAGTCCATCGTGGACGTTACGTTCGCGAGCTCTGCCATCGCGGATCGCATCCGTGGCTGGAGAGTGTTGGTGGGGGCGGAATCTTTGTCGGATCACCGATACATTCGGTTTGATCTTTCCGCCCCCACGCCGGCTGCGGACGCCCGCGGGAGTACGCCCCGGTCATTCCCCAGATGGGCATTGAAGCTCCTGAACAAGGAGCTCTTGATGGAAGCCTCTACGGTGGCGGCGTGGACGCCCATGCGTCCACACCCCGTGGACGTGGAGGCCGAGGCGCTTTGGTTCCGGGACACGATGCGTCGCATTAGCGACGTTTCGATGCCCCGGGTCGGCCCTTGGTCTCCCACGAAGTCGACGTACTGGTGGTCGCCCGAGATAGCGCAGCTCAGAACTGTATGCGTCCGGGCGAGGCGCCAGTGCGCTCGACACCGCCGTCGCCGCCTTCCGCGTCGCAACGATTCCGTTGCCTTCGCGGAGGAGGAGGCCCGGCTGCATGGCTTGTACAAAGAGGCGAGGGGAGCCATGCGGCTGGCCATCAAGATGGCCAAGGAACAGCACGCGGAGCGCCTTTTGGAGACGCTCGAGGAAGACCCTTGGGGGCGCCCATACAAGATGGTGCGCGGCAAGTTGCGCCCATGGGCGCCCCCCATAACCGAGCGTCTACCGCTTCAGCAGCTGCGGGACATTGTTTCTACTTTGTTCCCGCAGGAGCAGGAGGGATTTATCCCGCCTGCTATGGGTGAGCCGCCGGATGTCACCGGCGGCGAGGCCCCTGCTGAAGTGCCCCATATCACCGGGGAGGAGCTCCGCGTGGCCGTAGTCAGGATGAGTGCCAAAGACACGGCACCCGGACCGGACGGCATCCATGGTCGGGTCCTGGCCTTGGCCATCAATGCCCTAGGGGACCGACTCTTGAGGCTTTACGACTCTTGCCTCGAGTCGGGACGGTTTCCCTCGCTGTGGCGGGAGGGTAGACTCGTCCTTCTTCGGAAGGAGGGGCGCCCGGCGGATACAGCCGCCGGTTACCGTCCTATCGTGCTGCTGGACGAGGTGGGCAAATTGCTGGAACGCATTCTGGCCGCCCGCATCGTCCAGCACCTGGTCGGGGTGGGACCCGACCTGTCGGCGGAGCAGTACGGCTTCAGAGAGGGCCGCTCAACCGTGGACGCGATCCTTCGCGTGCGGACCCTCTCAAATGAAGCCGTATCACAGGGCGGGGTGGCTTTGGCGGTGTCGCTCGACATCGCCAATGCATTCAACACCCTGCCCTGGTCCGTGATAGGGGGGCACTCGAGAGGCATGGAGTTCCCCCCTACCTCCGCCGGCTGGTCGGCTCCTACTTGGAGGCCAGGTCGGTAGTATGCACCGGGCACGATGGGACCGTTTACCGGTTTCCGGTCGTATGCGGGGTTCCTCAGGGGTCGGTCCTCGGACCTCTCCTTTGGAATGTCGGGTACGACTGGGTGCTGAGAGGCGCCCTGCTCCCGGGCCTGAGCGTAATCTGTTACGCTGATGACACGTTGGTCATGGCCCGGGGGCAAAACTTCAGGGAGGCTACCCGTCTCGCCACAGCGGGGGTGGCCCTCGTCGTCGGCCGTATCAGAAGACTGGGCCTCGCGGTGGCGCTCAATAAATCCCAGGCCCTGTGGTTTCACAGGGCTGGGGTGACGCCACCTACAGGGGCCCAGATCGTAGTTGGAGGCGTCCCTATAGAGGTCGGGGTGCGACTGAAGTACCTCGGCCTCATACTGGACAGCCGTTGGACCTTCCGGACCCACTTCATGGAACTCGTCCCCCGATTGATGAGGACAGCCGGCGCATTGAGCCGGTTGCTCCCGAATATCGGGGGACCAAACCGTGTTGTGCGCCGCCTCTATGCGGGGGTGGTGCGTTCGATGGCCCTGTACGGCGCGCCCGTTTGGGCCGGACCAGGAAGCCGGACAGCAACCGTTGTCCGGCGCCTGCGCCGGCCACAGCGCGTCGTAGCTATCAGGGCCATCCGCGGATACCGCACCGTCTCCTTTGAGGCGGCGTGTGCACTGGCGGGGACGCCGCCCTGGGAGCTGGAGGCGGAGGCGCTCGCCGACGATTACCGTTGGCGTTGCGACCTCCGCGCTCGGGGCGTTGTGCGTCCCCTCAGAGCGGCGGTTCGGGACCGGAAGGCCCAATCTCGGCGGTCCGTGTTGGAGGCCTGGTCAAGGCGATTGGCCAACCCCGACTGGGGCCTCAGGACCGTCGAGGCGATTCGCCCCGTCCTCAAGGACTGGGTGAGTCGCGGCGAGGGACGCCTCACCTTTCGTCTGGTGCAGGTGCTGACCGGGCATGGTTGCTTCGGGAAGTACCTGCATCGGATACAGGTCGAGCCGACGACGAGGTGCCATCATTGCACGAGCGACCTGGACACGGCAGAGCATACGCTCGCTGTCTGCCCCGCATGGGAGGAGCAGCGCCGTGTCCTGGTCGCACAAGTAGGACGGGACTTGTCGCTGCCGGGCGTCGTGGCATCGATGCTCGACAGCGACGAGTCCTGGAAGGCGATGCTCGACTTCTGCGAGTCCACCATCTCGCAGAAGGAGGCGGCGGGACGGGTGAGGGAGAGCTCTTCCCTCCCCGACCGACCCCGTCGCCGCCGAGGTCGAGCGGGGGGCCGGCCCCGGGATGTGTCCCGGGATCTGGCCCCCTAAGTGTACCGGGTCCACTAACACCGGACCCGAGGGGTGTCGCGCTAGAGCTCAGCGCGCACCCTCTGTATCATATCGGTGGGCCTACTTAGGGCCCGCCTACCGAGTGAGCCGGTGGCCGTCTTCACCGACGGCTGCCGGTTCGACGTCCGGGGGTGACGGGGCGACACGTAAGCGTTGGTCGCGAACGCGTCCTGTCACCCCTACATAATCGGATGTCGAGCGTGATTGGCGGGAGGTTTTAGTGCGGTTCGACACCCACATACCCCACTCGCGGGGCGAGTGGAAGTCCGGCGATTTCCTCCCGTCACAAAAAAAAAAAAAAAAAAAAAAAAAAAAAAAAAAAAAAAAAAAAAGTCCAGTGAAATTGTCCACCTAACCGCAGCACCCGAAAGTCGTATTTCGAGTGTCTTGAGACTTGGGATTGCCAAATTTGGTACAAATATTTGTTTAATTTTACTGTGACGTACTATCGGGATAGATTTTTATCATCCCTTATAATTTTGTAATTTTGACGATAAAACATATTAAATATTAATATTTTAAAAATACTCACCCCGAAGTCGGTTTAACCGATTTTGCTAGTTTATTTTCACTTCAATCTGCTGTAATCATTCACCCCGAGCCCTCTGCACCTGAAAAAGAAACATAATTATTAATAATATTACATTTAAAAACATTTTCAAATTTTTTAAGTATTCTCACAACTGCTGTGGGAACACAAAACCCGCTTCCCGGGGAACTTTTTCTTTTACCACCCTCGCTTTTCTCGGTTCCAAAGGAGCGTCTGGATCGCTCCTGTCGAAAGACACCGGTCCCGGCAGGATCCGACCAGCGGTTCCCGAGGAAAACGAGGAAAACCTCAAATTTTTAGCCAATTTTAAACTCAAATTATTCTAAGTCCAGTGAAATTGTCCACCTAACCGCAGCACCCGAAAGTCGTATTTCGAGTGTCTTGAGACTTGGGATTGCCAAATTTGGTACAAATATTTGTTTAATTTTACTGTGACGTACTATCGGGATAGATTTTTATCATCCCTTATAATTTTGTAATTTTGACGATAAAACATATTAAATATTAATATTTTAAAAATACTCACCCCGAAGTCGGTTTAACCGATTTTGCTAGTTTATTTTCACTTCAATCTGCTGTAATCATTCACCCCGAGCCCTCTGCACCTGAAAAAGAAACATAATTATTAATAATATTACATTTAAAAACATTTTCAAATTTTTTAAGTATTCTCACAACTGCTGTGGGAACACAAAACCCGCTTCCCGGGGAACTTTTTCTTTTACCACCCTCGCTTTTCTCGGTTCCAAAGGAGCGTCTGGATCGCTCCTGTCGAAAGACACCGGTCCCGGCAGGATCCGACCAGCGGTTCCCGAGGAAAACGAGGAAAACCTCAAATTTTTAGCCAATTTTAAACTCAAATTATTCTAAGTCCAGTGAAATTGTCCACCTAACCGCAGCACCCGAAAGTCGTATTTCGAGTGTCTTGAGACTTGGGATTGCCAAATTTGGTACAAATATTTGTTTAATTTTACTGTGACGTACTATCGGGATAGATTTTTATCATCCCTTATAATTTTGTAATTTTGACGATAAAACATATTAAATATTAATATTTTAAAAATACTCACCCCGAAGTCGGTTTAACCGATTTTGCTAGTTTATTTTCACTTCAATCTGCTGTAATCATTCACCCCGAGCCCTCTGCACCTGAAAAAGAAACATAATTATTAATAATATTACATTTAAAAACATTTTCAAATTTTTTAAGTATTCTCACAACTGCTGTGGGAACACAAAACCCGCTTCCCGGGGAACTTTTTCTTTTACCACCCTCGCTTTTCTCGGTTCCAAAGGAGCGTCTGGATCGCTCCTGTCGAAAGACACCGGTCCCGGCAGGATCCGACCAGCGGTTCCCGAGGAAAACGAGGAAAACCTCAAATTTTTAGCCAATTTTAAACTCAAATTATTCTAAGTCCAGTGAAATTGTCCACCTAACCGCAGCACCCGAAAGTCGTATTTCGAGTGTCTTGAGACTTGGGATTGCCAAATTTGGTACAAATATTTGTTTAATTTTACTGTGACGTACTATCGGGATAGATTTTTATCATCCCTTATAATTTTGTAATTTTGACGATAAAACATATTAAATATTAATATTTTAAAAATACTCACCCCGAAGTCGGTTTAACCGATTTTGCTAGTTTATTTTCACTTCAATCTGCTGTAATCATTCACCCCGAGCCCTCTGCACCTGAAAAAGAAACATAATTATTAATAATATTACATTTAAAAACATTTTCAAATTTTTTAAGTATTCTCACAACTGCTGTGGGAACACAAAACCCGCTTCCCGGGGAACTTTTTCTTTTACCACCCTCGCTTTTCTCGGTTCCAAAGGAGCGTCTGGATCGCTCCTGTCGAAAGACACCGGTCCCGGCAGGATCCGACCAGCGGTTCCCGAGGAAAACGAGGAAAACCTCAAATTTTTAGCCAATTTTAAACTCAAATTATTCTAAGTCCAGTGAAATTGTCCACCTAACCGCAGCACCCGAAAGTCGTATTTCGAGTGTCTTGAGACTTGGGATTGCCAAATTTGGTACAAATATTTGTTTAATTTTACTGTGACGTACTATCGGGATAGATTTTTATCATCCCTTATAATTTTGTAATTTTGACGATAAAACATATTAAATATTAATATTTTAAAAATACTCACCCCGAAGTCGGTTTAACCGATTTTGCTAGTTTATTTTCACTTCAATCTGCTGTAATCATTCACCCCGAGCCCTCTGCACCTGAAAAAGAAACATAATTATTAATAATATTACATTTAAAAACATTTTCAAATTTTTTAAGTATTCTCACAACTGCTGTGGGAACACAAAACCCGCTTCCCGGGGAACTTTTTCTTTTTACCACCCTCGCTTTTCTCGGTTCCAAAGGAGCGTCTGGATCGCTCCTGTCGAAAGACACCGGTCCCGGCAGGATCCGACCAGCGGTTCCCGAGGAAAACGAGGAAAACCTCAAATTTTTAGCCAATTTTAAACTCAAATTATTCTAAGTCCAGTGAAATTGTCCACCTAACCGCAGCACCCGAAAGTCGTATTTCGAGTGTCTTGAGACTTGGGATTGCCAAATTTGGTACAAATATTTGTTTAATTTTACTGTGACGTACTATCGGGATAGATTTTTATCATCCCTTATAATTTTGTAATTTTGACGATAAAACATATTAAATATTAATATTTTAAAAATACTCACCCCGAAGTCGGTTTAACCGATTTTGCTAGTTTATTTTCACTTCAATCTGCTGTAATCATTCACCCCGAGCCCTCTGCACCTGAAAAAGAAACATAATTATTAATAATATTACATTTAAAAACATTTTCAAATTTTTTAAGTATTCTCACAACTGCTGTGGGAACACAAAACCCGCTTCCCGGGGAACTTTTTCTTTTACCACCCTCGCTTTTCTCGGTTCCAAAGGAGCGTCTGGATCGCTCCTGTCGAAAGACACCGGTCCCGGCAGGATCCGACCAGCGGTTCCCGAGGAAAACGAGGAAAACCTCAAATTTTTAGCCAATTTTAAACTCAAATTATTCTAAGTCCAGTGAAATTGTCCACCTAACCGCAGCACCCGAAAGTCGTATTTCGAGTGTCTTGAGACTTGGGATTGCCAAATTTGGTACAAATATTTGTTTAATTTTACTGTGACGTACTATCGGGATAGATTTTTATCATCCCTTATAATTTTGTAATTTTGACGATAAAACATATTAAATATTAATATTTTAAAAATACTCACCCCGAAGTCGGTTTAACCGATTTTGCTAGTTTATTTTCACTTCAATCTGCTGTAATCATTCACCCCGAGCCCTCTGCACCTGAAAAAGAAACATAATTATTAATAATATTACATTTAAAAACATTTTCAAATTTTTTAAGTATTCTCACAACTGCTGTGGGAACACAAAACCCGCTTCCCGGGGAACTTTTTCTTTTACCACCCTCGCTTTTCTCGGTTCCAAAGGAGCGTCTGGATCGCTCCTGTCGAAAGACACCGGTCCCGGCAGGATCCGACCAGCGGTTCCCGAGGAAAACGAGGAAAACCTCAAATTTTTAGCCAATTTTAAACTCAAATTATTCTAAGTCCAGTGAAATTGTCCACCTAACCGCAGCACCCGAAAGTCGTATTTCGAGTGTCTTGAGACTTGGGATTGCCAAATTTGGTACAAATATTTGTTTAATTTTACTGTGACGTACTATCGGGATAGATTTTTATCATCCCTTATAATTTTGTAATTTTGACGATAAAACATATTAAATATTAATATTTTAAAAATACTCACCCCGAAGTCGGTTTAACCGATTTTGCTAGTTTATTTTCACTTCAATCTGCTGTAATCATTCACCCCGAGCCCTCTGCACCTGAAAAAGAAACATAATTATTAATAATATTACATTTAAAAACATTTTCAAATTTTTTAAGTATTCTCACAACTGCTGTGGGAACACAAAACCCGCTTCCCGGGGAACTTTTTCTTTTACCACCCTCGCTTTTCTCGGTTCCAAAGGAGCGTCTGGATCGCTCCTGTCGAAAGACACCGGTCCCGGCAGGATCCGACCAGCGGTTCCCGAGGAAAACGAGGAAAACCTCAAATTTTTAGCCAATTTTAAACTCAAATTATTCTAAGTCCAGTGAAATTGTCCACCTAACCGCAGCACCCGAAAGTCGTATTTCGAGTGTCTTGAGACTTGGGATTGCCAAATTTGGTACAAATATTTGTTTAATTTTACTGTGACGTACTATCGGGATAGATTTTTATCATCCCTTATAATTTTGTAATTTTGACGATAAAACATATTAAATATTAATATTTTAAAAATACTCACCCCGAAGTCGGTTTAACCGATTTTGCTAGTTTATTTTCACTTCAATCTGCTGTAATCATTCACCCCGAGCCCTCTGCACCTGAAAAAGAAACATAATTATTAATAATATTACATTTAAAAACATTTTCAAATTTTTTAAGTATTCTCACAACTGCTGTGGGAACACAAAACCCGCTTCCCGGGGAACTTTTCTTTTACCACCCTCGCTTTTCTCGGTTCCAAAGGAGCGTCTGGATCGCTCCTGTCGAAAGACACCGGTCCCGGCAGGATCCGACCAGCGGTTCCCGAGGAAAACGAGGAAAACCTCAAATTTTTAGCCAATTTTAAACTCAAATTATTCTAAGTCCAGTGAAATTGTCCACCTAACCGCAGCACCCGAAAGTCGTATTTCGAGTGTCTTGAGACTTGGGATTGCCAAATTTGGTACAAATATTTGTTTAATTTTACTGTGACGTACTATCGGGATAGATTTTTATCATCCCTTATAATTTTGTAATTTTGACGATAAAACATATTAAATATTAATATTTTAAAATACTCACCCCGAAGTCGGTTTAACCGATTTTGCTAGTTTATTTTCACTTCAATCTGCTGTAATCATTCACCCCGAGCCCTCTGCACCTGAAAAAGAAACATAATTATTAATAATATTACATTTAAAAACATTTTCAAATTTTTTAAGTATTCTCACAACTGCTGTGGGAACACAAAACCCGCTTCCCGGGGAACTTTTTCTTTTACCACCCTCGCTTTTCTCGGTTCCAAAGGAGCGTCTGGATCGCTCCTGTCGAAAGACACCGGTCCCGGCAGGATCCGACCAGCGGTTCCCGAGGAAAACGAGGAAAACCTCAAATTTTTAGCCAATTTTAAACTCAAATTATTCTAAGTCCAGTGAAATTGTCCACCTAACCGCAGCACCCGAAAGTCGTATTTCGAGTGTCTTGAGACTTGGGATTGCCAAATTTGGTACAAATATTTGTTTAATTTTACTGTGACGTACTATCGGGATAGATTTTTATCATCCCTTATAATTTTGTAATTTTGACGATAAAACATATTAAATATTAATATTTTAAAAATACTCACCCCGAAGTCGGTTTAACCGATTTTGCTAGTTTATTTTCACTTCAATCTGCTGTAATCATTCACCCCGAGCCCTCTGCACCTGAAAAAGAAACATAATTATTAATAATATTACATTTAAAAACATTTTCAAATTTTTTAAGTATTCTCACAACTGCTGTGGGAACACAAAACCCGCTTCCCGGGGAACTTTTTCTTTTACCACCCTCGCTTTTCTCGGTTCCAAAGGAGCGTCTGGATCGCTCCTGTCGAAAGACACCGGTCCCGGCAGGATCCGACCAGCGGTTCCCGAGGAAAACGAGGAAAACCTCAAATTTTTAGCCAATTTTAAACTCAAATTATTCTAAGTCCAGTGAAATTGTCCACCTAACCGCAGCACCCGAAAGTCGTATTTCGAGTGTCTTGAGACTTGGGATTGCCAAATTTGGTACAAATATTTGTTTAATTTTACTGTGACGTACTATCGGGATAGATTTTTATCATCCCTTATAATTTTGTAATTTTGACGATAAAACATATTAAATATTAATATTTTAAAAATACTCACCCCGAAGTCGGTTTAACCGATTTTGCTAGTTTATTTTCACTTCAATCTGCTGTAATCATTCACCCCGAGCCCTCTGCACCTGAAAAAGAAACATAATTATTAATAATATTACATTTAAAAACATTTTCAAATTTTTTAAGTATTCTCACAACTGCTGTGGGAACACAAAACCCGCTTCCCGGGGAACTTTTTCTTTTACCACCCTCGCTTTTCTCGGTTCCAAAGGAGCGTCTGGATCGCTCCTGTCGAAAGACACCGGTCCCGGCAGGATCCGACCAGCGGTTCCCGAGGAAAACGAGGAAAACCTCAAATTTTTAGCCAATTTTAAACTCAAATTATTCTAAGTCCAGTGAAATTGTCCACCTAACCGCAGCACCCGAAAGTCGTATTTCGAGTGTCTTGAGACTTGGGATTGCCAAATTTGGTACAAATATTTGTTTAATTTTACTGTGACGTACTATCGGGATAGATTTTTATCATCCCTTATAATTTTGTAATTTTGACGATAAAACATATTAAATATTAATATTTTAAAAATACTCACCCCGAAGTCGGTTTAACCGATTTTGCTAGTTTATTTTCACTTCAATCTGCTGTAATCATTCACCCCGAGCCCTCTGCACCTGAAAAAGAAACATAATTATTAATAATATTACATTTAAAAACATTTTCAAATTTTTTTAAGTATTCTCACAACTGCTGTGGGAACACAAAACCCGCTTCCCGGGGAACTTTTTCTTTTACCACCCTCGCTTTTCTCGGTTCCAAAGGAGCGTCTGGATCGCTCCTGTCGAAAGACACCGGTCCCGGCAGGATCCGACCAGCGGTTCCCGAGGAAAACGAGGAAAACCTCAAATTTTTAGCCAATTTTAAACTCAAATTATTCTAAGTCCAGTGAAATTGTCCACCTAACCGCAGCACCCGAAAGTCGTATTTCGAGTGTCTTGAGACTTGGGATTGCCAAATTTGGTACAAATATTTGTTTAATTTTACTGTGACGTACTATCGGGATAGATTTTTATCATCCCTTATAATTTTGTAATTTTGACGATAAAACATATTAAATATTAATATTTTAAAAATACTCACCCCGAAGTCGGTTTAACCGATTTTGCTAGTTTATTTTCACTTCAATCTGCTGTAATCATTCACCCCGAGCCCTCTGCACCTGAAAAAGAAACATAATTATTAATAATATTACATTTAAAAACATTTTCAAATTTTTTAAGTATTCTCACAACTGCTGTGGGAACACAAAACCCGCTTCCCGGGGAACTTTTTCTTTTACCACCCTCGCTTTTCTCGGTTCCAAAGGAGCGTCTGGATCGCTCCTGTCGAAAGACACCGGTCCCGGCAGGATCCGACCAGCGGTTCCCGAGGAAAACGAGGAAAACCTCAAATTTTTAGCCAATTTTAAACTCAAATTATTCTAAGTCCAGTGAAATTGTCCACCTAACCGCAGCACCCGAAAGTCGTATTTCGAGTGTCTTGAGACTTGGGATTGCCAAATTTGGTACAAATATTTGTTTAATTTTACTGTGACGTACTATCGGGATAGATTTTTATCATCCCTTATAATTTTGTAATTTTGACGATAAAACATATTAAATATTAATATTTTAAAAATACTCACCCCGAAGTCGGTTTAACCGATTTTGCTAGTTTATTTTCACTTCAATCTGCTGTAATCATTCACCCCGAGCCCTCTGCACCTGAAAAAGAAACATAATTATTAATAATATTACATTTAAAAACATTTTCAAATTTTTTAAGTATTCTCACAACTGCTGTGGGAACACAAAACCCGCTTCCCGGGGAACTTTTTCTTTTACCACCCTCGCTTTTCTCGGTTCCAAAGGAGCGTCTGGATCGCTCCTGTCGAAAGACACCGGTCCCGGCAGGATCCGACCAGCGGTTCCCGAGGAAAACGAGGAAAACCTCAAATTTTTAGCCAATTTTAAACTCAAATTATTCTAAGTCCAGTGAAATTGTCCACCTAACCGCAGCACCCGAAAGTCGTATTTCGAGTGTCTTGAGACTTGGGATTGCCAAATTTGGTACAAATATTTGTTTAATTTTACTGTGACGTACTATCGGGATAGATTTTTATCATCCCTTATAATTTTGTAATTTTGACGATAAAACATATTAAATATTAATATTTTAAAAATACTCACCCCGAAGTCGGTTTAACCGATTTTGCTAGTTTATTTTCACTTCAATCTGCTGTAATCATTCACCCCGAGCCCTCTGCACCTGAAAAAGAAACATAATTATTAATAATATTACATTTAAAAACATTTTCAAATTTTTTTAAGTATTCTCACAACTGCTGTGGGAACACAAAACCCGCTTCCCGGGGAACTTTTTCTTTTACCACCCTCGCTTTTCTCGGTTCCAAAGGAGCGTCTGGATCGCTCCTGTCGAAAGACACCGGTCCCGGCAGGATCCGACCAGCGGTTCCCGAGGAAAACGAGGAAAACCTCAAATTTTTAGCCAATTTTAAACTCAAATTATTCTAAGTCCAGTGAAATTGTCCACCTAACCGCAGCACCCGAAAGTCGTATTTCGAGTGTCTTGAGACTTGGGATTGCCAAATTTGGTACAAATATTTGTTTAATTTTACTGTGACGTACTATCGGGATAGATTTTTATCATCCCTTATAATTTTGTAATTTTGACGATAAAACATATTAAATATTAATATTTTAAAAATACTCACCCCGAAGTCGGTTTAACCGATTTTGCTAGTTTATTTTCACTTCAATCTGCTGTAATCATTCACCCCGAGCCCTCTGCACCTGAAAAAGAAACATAATTATTAATAATATTACATTTAAAAACATTTTCAAATTTTTTAAGTATTCTCACAACTGCTGTGGGAACACAAAACCCGCTTCCCGGGGAACTTTTTCTTTTACCACCCTCGCTTTTCTCGGTTCCAAAGGAGCGTCTGGATCGCTCCTGTCGAAAGACACCGGTCCCGGCAGGATCCGACCAGCGGTTCCCGAGGAAAACGAGGAAAACCTCAAATTTTTAGCCAATTTTAAACTCAAATTATTCTAAGTCCAGTGAAATTGTCCACCTAACCGCAGCACCCGAAAGTCGTATTTCGAGTGTCTTGAGACTTGGGATTGCCAAATTTGGTACAAATATTTGTTTAATTTTACTGTGACGTACTATCGGGATAGATTTTTATCATCCCTTATAATTTTGTAATTTTGACGATAAAACATATTAAATATTAATATTTTAAAAATACTCACCCCGAAGTCGGTTTAACCGATTTTGCTAGTTTATTTTCACTTCAATCTGCTGTAATCATTCACCCCGAGCCCTCTGCACCTGAAAAAGAAACATAATTATTAATAATATTACATTTAAAAACATTTTCAAATTTTTTAAGTATTCTCACAACTGCTGTGGGAACACAAAACCCGCTTCCCGGGGAACTTTTTCTTTTACCACCCTCGCTTTTCTCGGTTCCAAAGGAGCGTCTGGATCGCTCCTGTCGAAAGACACCGGTCCCGGCAGGATCCGACCAGCGGTTCCCGAGGAAAACGAGGAAAACCTCAAATTTTTAGCCAATTTTAAACTCAAATTATTCTAAGTCCAGTGAAATTGTCCACCTAACCGCAGCACCCGAAAGTCGTATTTCGAGTGTCTTGAGACTTGGGATTGCCAAATTTGGTACAAATATTTGTTTAATTTTACTGTGACGTACTATCGGGATAGATTTTTATCATCCCTTATAATTTTGTAATTTTGACGATAAAACATATTAAATATTAATATTTTAAAAATACTCACCCCGAAGTCGGTTTAACCGATTTTGCTAGTTTATTTTCACTTCAATCTGCTGTAATCATTCACCCCGAGCCCTCTGCACCTGAAAAAGAAACATAATTATTAATAATATTACATTTAAAAACATTTTCAAATTTTTTAAGTATTCTCACAACTGCTGTGGGAACACAAAACCCGCTTCCCGGGGAACTTTTTCTTTTACCACCCTCGCTTTTCTCGGTTCCAAAGGAGCGTCTGGATCGCTCCTGTCGAAAGACACCGGTCCCGGCAGGATCCGACCAGCGGTTCCCGAGGAAAACGAGGAAAACCTCAAATTTTTAGCCAATTTTAAACTCAAATTATTCTAAGTCCAGTGAAATTGTCCACCTAACCGCAGCACCCGAAAGTCGTATTTCGAGTGTCTTGAGACTTGGGATTGCCAAATTTGGTACAAATATTTGTTTAATTTTACTGTGACGTACTATCGGGATAGATTTTTATCATCCCTTATAATTTTGTAATTTTGACGATAAAACATATTAAATATTAATATTTTAAAAATACTCACCCCGAAGTCGGTTTAACCGATTTTGCTAGTTTATTTTCACTTCAATCTGCTGTAATCATTCACCCCGAGCCCTCTGCACCTGAAAAAGAAACATAATTATTAATAATATTACATTTAAAAACATTTTCAAATTTTTTAAGTATTCTCACAACTGCTGTGGGAACACAAAACCCGCTTCCCGGGGAACTTTTTCTTTTACCACCCTCGCTTTTCTCGGTTCCAAAGGAGCGTCTGGATCGCTCCTGTCGAAAGACACCGGTCCCGGCAGGATCCGACCAGCGGTTCCCGAGGAAAACGAGGAAAACCTCAAATTTTTAGCCAATTTTAAACTCAAATTATTCTAAGTCCAGTGAAATCCCACCCGGTGGTCCCGCCTTGTCGTGGCGGTGGGCTGGAGCGTGCACCCTCGCACACCGCAAGGTGTTTAACTGACAAGGGGGTGCCGCGACTAAGAGGACCACACGGAGCTCCTCTCCCCACACCGCTTGTTAAGCAAGCGGTGCCCTCGGGGACGAGGAGGGTGGCTAGTGGGCCACCGGAGGAGGACGCCGAACCGCAGGCGGCGGGTAACCTGCACCCAGGCGATCGCGAGCCTTGGGGGACTAAATCCCCCCCAGAAAGTGCGACCGCACCGCCTTGGGAAAGCGGTGCGAGTAATCCCCATTTAAATCGTATAATGGAAAGTACAAATAGCGAGGATGCCTTGCCGGACGGTCCGGCCCCAGGCACCCGGCGCTCGCGGGTATCCGGGCCCGCGAGTGTGAAATTTCCCACCGATGCCCGCGTAGGGGTAGGCGACCAGGCCCCTACGACGGATGGAGCCACTGGAAGGCGTGAGGCCCGGGTCTGCATCGTTCCGTTCGATTGGGCGGACGAGGTAGACTCGGAGGCGGGCGAGGAAAGAATGGATGCGGGACCAGAGCCGACATCGCTGGCGAGCAGCGCCGCGAGCGATGTTGGCTCTGGAGAGCAAGCGAGAAGGGTCCTCCGCAAACGGAAGTCCGTTGCGCGGAGGACCTCGGGGAGTGGATCGTCCTCTGGCGGCAAGGGGCCGCGGAGGGCGAGGAACTCCGGGCGGGTGGCCGCCAGAGGAAGTGACGCGGGGCTCGGTCGAGACTCTACGGTCTCACCGCAGCCCTCGGTGGCGTCCGTGGCCTCTGCTCCGAGTGGCGGGGAACTCGTTGAGAGCCCCTCGGCCATTCTCGAGGGCATGAGGCGCACGGCGCTCTACGCCTCGAAGCGGTACTCGGAGAAGGGGGCAAAGGCGGAGGGGCGGAGGCTGCGGGGTATCGCAGCCGACGCCAAAAGGCTAATGCCGGTGGTCTCGGCGGCCATCAGCCGAGCCACGGCATTGGAGGTGGAGGCTGAGCGGTCCCGAAAGGAGACCGCTCAGCATAAAGAGGAGATTGCCGCCCTCAAAGTGAGGCTGGCGGCGCTGGAGCGGAAGGGGCCATCGCGCTCGATGCGGAGGGAGCGGCGCACGCCGACACCGGGCCCTCGCCCGGGGGATGCAGCGGCGCATCGGACCTCCCCCGCTCCAGCCAGTGACATACAGTCGGCCCCGCCCCCTGAGGGGGCGGCGAGCTCTAGGCGCCACCCTTCGCCCCGCACGAGGGCGGACATTCGGGAGGCGACGGAGCTGGAGGGGCGCATCAGGCGGGAGCTGATGGAGGAGTTCGGCAAGGTGATTGCCGAACTCAGGGCAGAAGTCGCTGCCCTGCGTGGTACTGCGTCGGCTGCAGCTGCAACTGCGGCTGCTGACGCGGCGCCACCCTCCACCACCACCCCGCCTGGCCCCACCACTCGGCGGTCGGCTCGTCGGCCCCCCGCGGGGCCAACCCCAACCCCCAAGAAGGGACGCGGTGCTGGCGCGGCGGTTGCCCCAGCACCGAAGCCCCGTCCGCTGCCGCCAGCGCCGTCCAATATGGACGACGCTTGGACAGAGGTGGTGCGGCGGGGCAATAAAAGGGCCAGGGTTGCGGCCCCTTCGGTGGCGGCGGAGGCCTCACCACCTGGAGGGCCTGCAGCCCCCCCACAGGCAAAGACACGGGCGGTGGCAGAAACTCCCCAGAGGGGGTCGAGTGCCTGCCGCCCCCGCCAACCGGACTGCGACGCGGGTGGTGGCGGAAGCTCCCCAGAGGGGTAGAGCGCCCGCCACCCCCACCAACCGGACTGCGACCACGGCGGCCGTGGCTGCTCCCCAGCAGGGTCGAGCACCGGCCGCCAAGAACAAAAAGAATAAGAACAAGAAGAAGAAGGGGCCGCGCGCGCCGAAGTCGGCGGCAGTAGTGGTGACGCTGCTGCCAGCCGGCGAAGCCAAGGGCATGACATACCCTAATGTCATGTCCCAGGCGCGCGCGGCTATCGATCTGGAGGAGATCGGAGCGGGGGAGGGCCTCCGCTTCCGCACGACCGCCAACGGGGCTCGTCTATTGGAGTGTCCCGGTGCCGAAAGTTCCGGCATCGCGGACCGTCTGATGGCGGGCCTCCGGGCGGTCTGGCCGGAAGAGGTGGTGCGTGTCCACAGGCCGGTGAAAATGGCGGAGATCAGGATCACCGGCCTGGACGACTGCGCCACCAAGGAGGAGGTGGCGGCGGCTATCGCGGCCCAGGGCGGATGCGCCCCGGAGAACGTTGTCGTGGGCGAACTTCGCCCCGGCTTCTCCGGGGCCAGCTCGGTGTGGGCGCGATGCCCTGTAGAGACGGCCACCTCCCTGGCCACTCCCCCGCCGGGCAGACCGGCAAATCACCCTGGCAGGTTGCGCGTGGGCTGGATTGCGGCCCACGTGCGCCTGCTGGAGTCGCGCGCCTGGCGGTGCCTCCGGTGCTTCGGCACCGGACACAGCATCGCCAGGTGCACGAGTACGGTTGACCGCAGGGAACTTTGCTTCCGCTGCGGTCAACCTGGACACAAAGCGGCCATGTGCTCGGCCGCACCGCACTGCGCTTTGTGCGCGGCGGCCGGGCGCAAGGCTGATCACCGGGCGGGGGGCAAAGCTTGCTCCCCGTCCGGCTCCAACACGGAGCGGAATAGGCGCCGCAAACAAAAGCGGCGCCTAAAGAAGAAGTCGGCCGGAGGAGCACCGGCCGGCGTTTCGGCCCCCGCTGTGGCGTCTCAGGCGTCCGATAGCGGGGGCGATGGAGGAAGGGAGGAGGCGATGGAGGTGGTTCGACCTTAATGGACCACACCCTTCGCCTCCTCCAAGGTAACTTGAACCACTCCGCCGGGGCTCAGGACATGCTGCTCCAGAGCATGGCGGAGTGGTCAATAGATGTTGCCGTGGTCGCCGAGCCGTATTTCGTTCCCCCAGCCGACGATTGTTGGTTTGGGGACGACTGCGGCTTGGCGGCCATACATGTCAGAAGAGCCGCGGCGATCCCGCCCTTGGTAATGGTGGCCAAGGGTTCTGGGTTCGTCGCGGTATCGATGTTAGATACCGTCGTGATCGGGGCGTATTTCTCTCCAAGCCGGCCTATTGTCGAGTTTGAGCAGTTCCTGGACGGGCTCGAGGCGATTACTCACCGCTTCGCCCCCCGTCCAGTGATACTCGCGGGGGACCTCAATGCGAAATCTGTCGCTTGGGGCTCCCCCCGCTCTACACCTCGCGGTAGGCTGCTGGAGGAGTGGGCGGTCGCGACTGGCCTCTGTGTACTCAACAGGGGTTCGGTCGCGACTTGCGTGCGATGGCAGGGCGAGTCCATCGTGGACGTTACGTTCGCGAGCTCTGCCATCGCGGATCGCATCCGTGGCTGGAGAGTGTTGGTGGGGGCGGAATCTTTGTCGGATCACCGATACATTCGGTTTGATCTTTCCGCCCCCACGCCGGCTGCGGACGCCCGCGGGAGTACGCCCCGGTCATTCCCCAGATGGGCATTGAAGCTCCTGAACAAGGAGCTCTTGATGGAAGCCTCTACGGTGGCGGCGTGGACGCCCATGCGTCCACACCCCGTGGACGTGGAGGCCGAGGCGCTTTGGTTCCGGGACACGATGCGTCGCATTAGCGACGTTTCGATGCCCCGGGTCGGCCCTTGGTCTCCCACGAAGTCGACGTACTGGTGGTCGCCCGAGATAGCGCAGCTCAGAACTGTATGCGTCCGGGCGAGGCGCCAGTGCGCTCGACACCGCCGTCGCCGCCTTCCGCGTCGCAACGATTCCGTTGCCTTCGCGGAGGAGGAGGCCCGGCTGCATGGCTTGTACAAAGAGGCGAGGGGAGCCATGCGGCTGGCCATCAAGATGGCCAAGGAACAGCACGCGGAGCGCCTTTTGGAGACGCTCGAGGAAGACTCCTTGGGGGCGCCCATACAAGATGGTGCGCGGCAAGTTGCGCCCATGGGCGCCCCCCATAACCGAGCGTCTACCGCTTCAGCAGCTGCGGGACATTGTTTCTACTTTGTTCCCGCAGGAGCAGGAGGGATTTATCCCGCCTGCTATGGGTGAGCCGCCGGATGTCACCGGCGGCGAGGCCCCTGCTGAAGTGCCCCATATCACCGGGGAGGAGCTCCGCGTGGCCGTAGTCAGGATGAGTGCCAAAGACACGGCACCCGGACCGGACGGCATCCATGGTCGGGTCCTGGCCTTGGCCATCAATGCCCTAGGGGACCGACTCTTGAGGCTTTACGACTCTTGCCTCGAGTCGGGACGGTTTCCCTCGCTGTGGCGGGAGGGTAGACTCGTCCTTCTTCGGAAGGAGGGGCGCCCGGCGGATACAGCCGCCGGTTACCGTCCTATCGTGCTGCTGGACGAGGTGGGCAAATTGCTGGAACGCATTCTGGCCGCCCGCATCGTCCAGCACCTGGTCGGGGTGGGACCCGACCTGTCGGCGGAGCAGTACGGCTTCAGAGAGGGCCGCTCAACCGTGGACGCGATCCTTCGCGTGCGGACCCTCTCAAATGAAGCCGTATCACAGGGCGGGGTGGCTTTGGCGGTGTCGCTCGACATCGCCAATGCATTCAACACCCTGCCCTGGTCCGTGATAGGGGGGCACTCGAGAGGCATGGAGTTCCCCCTACCTCCGCCGGCTGGTCGGCTCCTACTTGGAGGCCAGGTCGGTAGTATGCACCGGGCACGATGGGACCGTTTACCGGTTTCCGGTCGTATGCGGGGTTCCTCAGGGGTCGGTCCTCGGACCTCTCCTTTGGAATGTCGGGTACGACTGGGTGCTGAGAGGCGCCCTGCTCCCGGGCCTGAGCGTAATCTGTTACGCTGATGACACGTTGGTCATGGCCCGGGGGCAAAACTTCAGGGAGGCTACCCGTCTCGCCACAGCGGGGGTGGCCCTCGTCGTCGGCCGTATCAGAAGACTGGGCCTCGCGGTGGCGCTCAATAAATCCCAGGCCCTGTGGTTTCACAGGGCTGGGGTGACGCCACCTACAGGGGCCCAGATCGTAGTTGGAGGCGTCCCTATAGAGGTCGGGGTGCGACTGAAGTACCTCGGCCTCATACTGGACAGCCGTTGGACCTTCCGGACCCACTTCATGGAACTCGTCCCCCGATTGATGAGGACAGCCGGCGCATTGAGCCGGTTGCTCCCGAATATCGGGGGACCAAACCGTGTTGTGCGCCGCCTCTATGCGGGGGTGGTGCGTTCGATGGCCCTGTACGGCGCGCCCGTTTGGGCCGGACCAGGAAGCCGGACAGCAACCGTTGTCCGGCGCCTGCGCCGGCCACAGCGCGTCGTAGCTATCAGGGCCATCCGCGGATACCGCACCGTCTCCTTTGAGGCGGCGTGTGCACTGGCGGGGACGCCGCCCTGGGAGCTGGAGGCGGAGGCGCTCGCCGACGATTACCGTTGGCGTTGCGACCTCCGCGCTCGGGGCGTTGTGCGTCCCCTCAGAGCGGCGGTTCGGGACCGGAAGGCCCAATCTCGGCGGTCCGTGTTGGAGGCCTGGTCAAGGCGATTGGCCAACCCCGACTGGGGCCTCAGGACCGTCGAGGCGATTCGCCCCGTCCTCAAGGACTGGGTGAGTCGCGGCGAGGGACGCCTCACCTTTCGTCTGGTGCAGGTGCTGACCGGGCATGGTTGCTTCGGGAAGTACCTGCATCGGATACAGGTCGAGCCGACGACGAGGTGCCATCATTGCACGAGCGACCTGGACACGGCAGAGCATACGCTCGCTGTCTGCCCCGCATGGGAGGAGCAGCGCCGTGTCCTGGTCGCACAAGTAGGACGGGACTTGTCGCTGCCGGGCGTCGTGGCATCGATGCTCGACAGCGACGAGTCCTGGAAGGCGATGCTCGACTTCTGCGAGTCCACCATCTCGCAGAAGGAGGCGGCGGGACGGGTGAGGGAGAGCTCTTCCCTCCCCGACCGACCCCGTCGCCGCCGAGGTCGAGCGGGGGGCCGGCCCCGGGATGTGTCCCGGGATCTGGCCCCCTAAGTGTACCGGGTCCACTAACACCGGACCCGAGGGGTGTCGCGCTAGAGCTCAGCGCGCACCCTCTGTATCATATCGGTGGGCCTACTTAGGGCCCGCCTACCGAGTGAGCCGGTGGCCGTCTTCACCGACGGCTGCCGGTTCGACGTCCGGGGGTGACGGGGCGACACGTAAGCGTTGGTCGCGAACGCGTCCTGTCACCCCTACATAATCGGATGTCGAGCGTGATTGGCGGGAGGTTTTAGTGCGGTTCGACACCCACATACCCCACTCGCGGGGCGAGTGGAAGTCCGGCGATTTCCTCCCGTCACAAAAAAAAAAAAAAAAAAAAAAAAAAAAAAAAAAAAAAAGTCCAGTGAAATTGTCCACCTAACCGCAGCACCCGAAAGTCGTATTTCGAGTGTCTTGAGACTTGGGATTGCCAAATTTGGTACAAATATTTGTTTAATTTTACTGTGACGTACTATCGGGATAGATTTTTATCATCCCTTATAATTTTGTAATTTTGACGATAAAACATATTAAATATTAATATTTTAAAAATACTCACCCCGAAGTCGGTTTAACCGATTTTGCTAGTTTATTTTCACTTCAATCTGCTGTAATCATTCACCCCGAGCCCTCTGCACCTGAAAAAGAAACATAATTATTAATAATATTACATTTAAAAACATTTTCAAATTTTTTAAGTATTCTCACAACTGCTGTGGGAACACAAAACCCGCTTCCCGGGGAACTTTTTCTTTTACCACCCTCGCTTTTCTCGGTTCCAAAGGAGCGTCTGGATCGCTCCTGTCGAAAGACACCGGTCCCGGCAGGATCCGACCAGCGGTTCCCGAGGAAAACGAGGAAAACCTCAAATTTTTAGCCAATTTTAAACTCAAATTATTCTAAGTCCAGTGAAATTGTCCACCTAACCGCAGCACCCGAAAGTCGTATTTCGAGTGTCTTGAGACTTGGGATTGCCAAATTTGGTACAAATATTTGTTTAATTTTACTGTGACGTACTATCGGGATAGATTTTTATCATCCCTTATAATTTTGTAATTTTGACGATAAAACATATTAAATATTAATATTTTAAAAATACTCACCCCGAAGTCGGTTTAACCGATTTTGCTAGTTTATTTTCACTTCAATCTGCTGTAATCATTCACCCCGAGCCCTCTGCACCTGAAAAAGAAACATAATTATTAATAATATTACATTTAAAAACATTTTCAAATTTTTTAAGTATTCTCACAACTGCTGTGGGAACACAAAACCCGCTTCCCGGGGAACTTTTTCTTTTACCACCCTCGCTTTTCTCGGTTCCAAAGGAGCGTCTGGATCGCTCCTGTCGAAAGACACCGGTCCCGGCAGGATCCGACCAGCGGTTCCCGAGGAAAACGAGGAAAACCTCAAATTTTTAGCCAATTTTAAACTCAAATTATTCTAAGTCCAGTGAAATCCCACCCGGTGGTCCCGCCTTGTCGTGGCGGTGGGCTGGAGCGTGCACCCTCGCACACCGCAAGGTGTTTAACTGGCAAGGGGGTGCCGCGACTAAGAGGACCACACGGAGCTCCTCTCCCCACACCGCTTGTTAAGCAAGCGGTGCCCTCGGGGACGAGGAGGGTGGCTAGTGGGCCACCGGAGGAGGACGCCGAACCGCAGGCGGCGGGTAACCTGCACCCAGGCGATCGCGAGCCTTGGGGGACTAAATCCCCCCCAGAAAGTGCGACCGCACCGCCTTGGGAAAGCGGTGCGAGTAATCCCCACTTTAATATCGTAAATATGGAAAAGTCCCAAAAAGAGAATGCCTTGCCGGACGATCCGGCCCCAGGCACCCGGCGCCCGCGGGTATCCGGGCCCGCGGGTGTGAAGATGCCCACCGATGCCCACGTAGGGGTAGGCGACCAGGCCCCTACGATGGATGTAGACCCTGGAAGGCACTCGCAGGTAGCCGGGCCTGCGAGTGGCAGTGGAAATGACACCGATGCCCGGGCCCAAATCGTCCCGTTCTCTTGGGCGGACGAGATGGGCTCGGAGGAGGATGCGGGACCAGAGCCGTCATCGAGTGATGCCGGCTCTGGAGAGCAATTTAACGCGGAAAGGATCCTCCGCAAGAGGAAGTCCTACACGCGGAAGACCTCGGGCGGCGACTCGTCCTCTCGCGGTGAGGGGTCGCAGAGGACGAGACGCTCAGGGAGGCTGGCCGCCAAGAGTGGCGGCGCCGGGCCCGGCCAAGACTCCTTGCCTCGGCCGGCTCGGAAGGGCTCGACGAGCATACGGCCGTCCTCGAGAGCCTGGGGCGCAGGGCGCTTTATGCGTCCAGCCGGGCCTCGGGGAAAGGGGCCAGGGAGGAAGGGCAGAGGTTGCGAGCGATCGCCTCCGATGCCCGCAAACTGGTGCCGGTGTTCTCGGCAGCCATCAGCCGAGCATCGGCGCTGGAGGCGGAGGCCGAGCGGTCTCGTAAAGAGAACGCTCGGCAATCGGAGGAGATCGCCGCCCTCAAAGTGAGGCTGGCGGCGTTGGAGCGGAAGGGGCCATCGCGCTCGTTCCGTAGGGAGCGGCGCACGCCCACACCAGGCCCTAGCCCGGGGGATGCGGCAGCGCATCGGTCCCCAACTGCTCCAACGAATGACAAGCAGCCAGCCTTGCCCTCTCCCGAGGAGGCGGCAGGGCCCAGGCGCCACCCTTCGCCCCGCTCGAGGGCGGAGATAAGGGAGGCGACGGAGTTGGAGGGGCGCATCAGGCGGGAGCTGATGGAGGAGTTCGGCAAGGAGATTGCCGAACTCAGGGCGGAAGTCACTGCCCTGCGTGGTGCTGCGTCGGCTGCAGCTGCAACTGCGGCTGCTGACGCGGCGCCACCCCTCCACCACCCCGCCTGGCCCCACCACTCGGCGGTCGGCTCGTCGGCCCCCCGCGGGGCCAACCCCAACCCCAAAGAGAGGACGCGGTGCTGGCGCGGCGGTTGCCCCAGCACCGAAGCCCCGTCCACTGCCGCCAGCGCCGTCCAATATGGACGACGCTTGGACGGAGGTGGTGCGGCGGGGCAATAAAAGGGCCAGGGTTGCGGCCCCTCCGGTGGCGGCGGAGGCCTCACCACCTGGAGGGCCTGCAGCCCCCCCACAGGTGAAGACGCGGGCGGTGGCAGAAGCTCCCCAGAGGGGTCGAGCGCCTGCCACCCCCACCAACCGGACTGCGACGCGAGCGGTGGCGGAAGCTCCCCAGAGGGGTAGAGCGCCCGCCACCCCCACCAACCGGACTACGACCACGGCGGCCGTGGCTGCTCCCCGGGAGGGTCGAGCACCGGCCGCCAAAAAGAAGAAGAAGCCCAAGAAGAAGGGCCCGCGCGCGCCGAAGTCGGCGGCAGTAGTGGTAACACTGCTGCCAGCCGGCGAGGAAAAGGGCATGACGTACCCTAACGTCATGGCCCAGGCGCGCGCGGCCATCGACTTGGGCGAGATAGGAGCGGGGGAGGGCCTCCGCTTCCGGACGACCGCCAACGGGGGCTCGTCTGCTGGAGTGTCCCGGTGCCGATAGTTCCGGCATCGCGGACCTCCTGATGGCGGGTCTCCGGGCGGTCTGGCCGGAGGAGGTGGTGCGCGTCCACAGGCCGGTAAAGATGGCGGAGATTAGAATTACCGGCCTGGACGATTGCGCCACAAAAGAGGAGGTGGCAGCGGCTATCGCTGCCCAGGGGAAATGTGCCCCGGAGAACGTAGTCGTGGGCGAGCTTCGCCCCGGCTACTCCGGGGCCAGATCTGCGTGGGCGCGATGCCCCGTGGAGACGGCCACCTCCTTGGCCACTCCCCCGCCGGGACGACCGGCTGGACAACCTGGCAGGTTGCGCGTGGGCTGGATAGCGGCCCACGTGCGCCTGCTAGAGTCGCGCGCCTGGCGGTGCCTCCGGTGCTTCGGCACCGGACACAGCATCGCCAGGTGCACGAGTACGGTTGACCGCAGGGAACTCTGCTTCCGCTGCGGTCAACCGGGACACAAGGCGGCCATGTGCTCGGCCGCACCGCACTGCGCTTTGTGCGCGGCGGCCGGGCGCAAGGCTGATCACCGGGCGGGGGGCAAGGCTTGCTCCCCGTCCGGCTCCAACACGGAGCGCAACAGGCGCCGCAAGCAGAAGCGGCGCCTGAAGAAGAAGTCGGCCGGAGGAGTACCGGCCGGCGTTTCGGCCCCCGCTGTGGCGTCTCAGACGCCCGATAGCGGGGGCGATGGAGGAAGGGAGGAGGCGATGGAGGTGGTTCGATCTTAATGGACCACACCCTTCGCCTCCTCCAAGGTAACGAACCACTCCGCCAGGGCTCAGGACATGTTGCTCCAGAGCATGGCGGAGTGGTCAATTGACGTTGCCGTGGTCGCCGAGCCGTACTTCGTTCCCCCAGCCGACGATTGTTGGTTCGGGGACGATTGCGGCTTGGCGGCCATACATATCAGGAGGGCCGCGGCGATCCCGCCCTTGGTAATGGTGGCCAAGGGTTCTGGGTTCGTCGCGGTTTCGGTGTTGGATACCGTCGTGATCGGGGCGTACTTTCTCCGAGCCGGCCTACCGTCGAGTTTGGCAGTTCCTGGACGGGCTCGAGGCGATTACTCACCGCCTCGCCCCCGTCCAGTGATACTCGCGGGGGACCTCAATGCGAAATCCGTCGCTTGGGGCTCCCCCGCTCTACAATTCGCGGTAGGCTGCTGGAGGAGTGGGCGGTCGCGACTGGCCTCTGTTTACTCAACAGGGGTTCGGTCGCGACTTGCGTGCGATGGCAGGGCGAGTCCATCGTGGACGTTACGTTCGCGAGCCCTGCCATCGCGGATCGCATCCGCGGCTGGAGAGTGTTGGTGGGGGCGGAAACGTTATCAGATCACCGTTATATTCGGTTTGATCTTTCCGTCCCCACGCCGGCTGCGGCGCCCGCGGGAGTACGACCCGGTCATTCCCCAGGTGGGCATTGAAGCTCCTGAACAAGGAGCTCTTGATGGAAGCCTCTACGGTGGCGGCGTGGACGCCCATGCGTCCACACCCAGTAGACGTGGAGGCCGAGGCGCTCTGGCTCCGGGACGCGATGCGTCGCATTAGCGACGCTTCGATGCCCCGGGTCGGCCCTTGGTCTCCCACGAGGTCGACGTACTGGTGGTCGCCCGAGATAGCGCAGTTGAGAACTGTATGCGTCCGGGCGAGGCGCCAGTGCGCTCGGCACCGCCGTCGCCGCCTTCCGCGTAGCAACGACCCCGTTGCATTGCGGAGGAGGAGGCCCGGCTGCATGGCTTGTACAAGGAGGCGAGGGGAGCCATGCGGCTGGCCATCAAGATGGCCAAGGAGCAGCACACGGAGCGCCTTTTGGAGACGCTCGATGACGACCCTTGGGGGCGCCCATACAAGATGGTGCGCGGCAAGGTGCGCCCATGGGCGCCCCCCATAACCGAGCGTCTACCGCCTCAGCAGCTGCGGGACATTGTCACGACATTGTTCCCGCAGGAGCAGGAGGGATTTATCCCCCCTGCTATGGGTGAGCCGCCGGAGGATACCGGCGGCGAGGCCCCTGCTGAGGTTCCCCACATCACCGGGGAGGAGCTTCGTGTGGCCGTAGTCAGGATGAGTGCTAAAGACACGGCACCCGGCCCGGATGGCATCCATGGCCGGGTCCTGGCCTTGGCCCTCAATGCCCTAGGGGACCGACTCTTGAGGCTTTACGATTCTTGCCTCGAGTCGGGACGGTTTCCCTCGCTGTGGCGAGAGGGTAGACTCGTCCTTCTAGGAAGGAGGGGCGCCCGGCGGATACAGCCGCCGGTTACCGTCCTATCGTGCTGCTGGACGAGGTGGGCAAATTGCTGGAACGCATTCTGGCTGCCCGCATCGTCCAGCACCTGGTCGGGGTGGGACCCGACCTGTCGGCGGAGCAGTACGGCTTCAGAGAGGGCCGCTCAACCGTGGACGCGATCCTTCGCGTGCGGGCCCTCTCAAATGAAGCCGTATCACAGGGCGGGGTGGCCTTGGCGGTGTCGCTTGACATCGCCAACGCATTTAACACCTTGCCCTGGTCCGTGATAGGGGGGCACTCGAGAGACATGGAGTTCCCCCTACCTCCGCCGGCTGGTCGGCTCCTACTTGGAGGCCAGGTCGGTAGTATGCACCGGGCACGATGGGACCGTTTACCGGTTTCCGGTCGTATGCGGGGTTCCTCAGGGGTCGGTCCTCGGACCTCTCCTTTGGAATGTCGGGTACGACTGGGTGCTGAGAGGCGCCCTGACCCCGGGCCTGAGCGTGATTTGTTACGCTGACGACACGCTCGTCATGGCCCGGGGTCAAGACTTCAGAGAGGCTACCCATCTCGCCACAGCGGGGGTGGCCCTCGTCGTCGGCCGTATTAGGAGATTGGGCCTCGCGGTGGCGCTCAATAAATCCCAGGCCCTGTGGTTCCACAGGGCTGGGGTGACGCCACCTGCAGGGGCCCAAATCGTGGTTGGAGGCGTCCCAATAGAGGTGGGTGGATTGAAGTACCTCGGCCTCATCTGGAGCCGTTGGACCTTCCGGGCCCCTTTATGGAGCTCGTCCCCCGCTGGGGCGGCCGGCGCTTGAGCCGGGCTTCGAATCTCGGGGGACAACCGGCGTGCGCCGCCTCTGGGGGGTGGTGCGTTCGATGGCCGTGGCGCGCGTTTGGGCCGGACCAGGAAACCGGACAACACCGTTGTCCGGCGCCTGTACCGGCCGCAGCGCGTGTAGCTATCAGGGTCATCCGCGGATCCGCCCGTCTCCTTTGAGGCGGCGTGCGTGCGGCTGGGCGCCACCTGGGACTGGAGGCGGAGGCGCTCGCCGACGACTATCGTTGGCGCTGCGACCTCCGTGCCCTGGGTGTGGTGCGTCCCATAGAGCCGCGGTAGGGACCGGAAGGCCCAATCTCGACGGTCCGTGTGGAGGCGTGGTCAAGACGTTGGCCACCCGTGGGGTCTAAGGCCGTGAGGCGTTCGCCCTGTCTGGAGGTGGGTGAGTGTGGCGAGGGACGTCTCCCTTTCGTTGGTGAGGTGCTGCGGGATGGTTGCTTGGGAGTACCTGCGGATAAGGTGGCCGCGGAGGTGCCATTTGCAAGCGCCTGGACCGGCAGAGCATACGCTCGCTGTCTGCCCCGCATGGGAGGAGCAGCGCCGTGTCCTGGTCGCACAAGTAGGGCGGGTTGGTTGCCGGGCGTCGTGGCATCGATGCTCGCGACGACGAGTCCGAGCTGCTCGACTGGAGTCCCCTCTCGAGAAGGGGGGGGGGGGGAGAGGGAGGCTCTTCCCTCCCCGACCACCCCGTCGCCGCCGACGTGGGGGGGGCCGCCGGGAGTTGTCCCGGGACCGGCCCAGACTACCGGGTCCACCAACATGGGAGGGGTGCCGCGCTAGGCTGCGCGCACCCTGTGCCTCTGTCGGGGGATGGCAGCCGTGCTCCCCGCCCGGGCTGGCCCGGGCCGGCCCGGGCCGAGGGGCCCACATCACCGGCCCTTGGGGGCTAATGGCCCGCCGGGGCCGGTGGTCGTTCTCCGGGGCGGTTGCGTCGGGGGTGAGGGGCATAGTAAGCGAAGTCGCGACGCGTCTGTCCGGAGTGAGAGGGGGAGGTTTTGGTGGGTTGACCGGGGGCAAAAAGGTGGTGTAGTGGGGTTTTGTTAGGATATTTGTGTTTTTTTTGTTTTGGATTTTATATTTTTTGTTTTGTGTGGGCACCCCGTGGGGACTTTTTTTTTCCACCCTCGCTTTTCTCGGTAAGGGCGTTGGGGGCGTGGCAGGGCGAGGATTTGTTTTAGTTATTTTTTTTATTTTTTTTTTTTTTTTTAATAAAATATAATTATATTTTTGTTTGTTTTTTAACTGGGGGTCGATTTGGGGGCTGTTTTTTGGTGGGAAAGTCGGGGGGGGGCGGGGGGGGGGGGCTGAGGGTGATTTTTAAATTTGGAGTTTTGTGGTGTTGGTAATTTTGTTTTTGGTTCGGGATTTTTTGTTGGAATATATTATTTTTGTTTTTTTGTTTATTTTTTTGTTTTGGAAAAATATTTTAATTTTTTTATTGGGTTGGGGATTTTTAGTTGGAGGGACAGGGTCGAGGAGAGAACTAAATGAATTATTTAGGGGGTGTATTTGTGTTTGGTGTTGTTGGTAATATTTGTTTTTTGTGGTTTGGGATTTTTTTTTTTATTGTATTTGAGAAAATATTAATATTAATATTTTAAATATGGTGGTTTACCGATTTTAGTTTTTCTTAATCTGCTGTTTTCCGGCCCTCGACCTGAAAAAGAAATAATTATATATTAATTTAAAATTTTTTAGTTTTTGTGGGGTTGGGGAATTTTTTCTTTCCCCTCCTTTCTCGGTTAAGGGTGGTGTGGGTGGAGCGAGGAAAACGAGGAAAATAATTGCAATTTAATAAATTTAAGTAGTGATGTCCACCTCGAGCCGAGTCTTTGGTGTCTTGGTTGGGTTGAAATTTGGTAAAATATTTGTTTAATTTTATGTGGTATATCGGGATAGATTTTTTCTCCTTATAATTTTGTATTTTGAGATAAATATTAAATATTAATATTTTAAAAATACTCCCCGAGTGGTTTACCGATTTTGCTAGTTTATTTTCACTTCAATTGCTGTAATCATTCACCCCGAGCCCTCTGCACCTGAAAAAGAAATAATTATTAATAATATTACATTTAAAACATTTTCAAATTTTTAGTATTCTCACAACTGCTGTGGGAACACAAAACCCGCTTCCCGGGGAACTTTTTCTTTTACCACCCTCGCTTTTCTCGGTTCCAAAGGAGCGTCTGGATCGCTCCTGTCGAAAGACACTGGTCCCGGCAGGATCCGACCAGCGGCCCGCGGAAAACGAGGAGGACTCCGGGCGGGTGAGCCGCCAGAGGTAGTGACGCTGGGCCCGGTCGAGACCCGACGGTCTCACCGCAGCCCTCGGTGGCGTCCGTGGCCTCGGCTCCGAGTGACGGGGACCTCGTTGAGAGCCCTAAGTCGGCCATTCTCGAAAGGGCTGGGCGTGCACCCCGCACACCGCGCTCTACGCCTCGAAACGATATTCAAGAGGAGGGGGGGTGGGCCACCGGAGGAGGACGCCGAACCGCAGGCGGCGGGTAACCTGAGGCGATCGCGAGCCTTGGGGGACTAAATCCCCCCGCAGCCGACACCAAAGTGGTGAGTAATCACCCAACCAATCGTAAAATGCCGGTGGTCTCGGCGGCCATCAGCCGAGCCGCGGATTGGAGGTGGAGGCTGAGCGGTCCAGGGCCGCCAAGAGGGCGGCGCCGGGGCCCGGCCAGACTCCTGCCTCGGCCGGCTCGGAAGGGCTCGACGAGCATACGGCCGTCCTCGAGGCCTGGGGCGCAGGGCGCTTTATGCGTCCAGCCGGGCCTCGGGGAAAGGGGCCAGGGAGGAAGGGGAGGTTGGGCGATCGCCTCCGATGCCGCACCTGGTGCCGGTGTTCGCCGTCAGCCTCAGCCGAGCATCGTCGTGGAGGGCCGGTCTCTCAGCATAAAGAGGAGATCGCCGCCCTCAAAGTGAGGCTGGCGGCGTTGGAGCGGAAGGGGCCATCGCGCTCGCTCCGGAGGGAGCGGCGCACGCCGACACCGGGCCCGGGCCGGGGAGGTGCGAGCGATCGGTCGCCCAACGGCTCCTACGAATGCCCCGCAGCCTCAGTGACGCCCTCGTCCCGGAGGGGGCGGCAGGGCAGGCGCCACCCTTCGCCCCGCTCGAGGGCGGAGATAAGGGAGGCGACGGAGTTGGAGGGGCGCATCAGGGGGGAGCTGATGGAGGAGTTCGGCAAGGAGATTGCCGAACTCAGGGCGGAAGTCACTGCCCTGCGTGGTGCTGCGTCGGCTGCAGCTGCAACTGCGGCTGCTGACGCGGCGCCACCCTCCACCACCACCCCGCCTGGCCCCACCACTCGGCGGTCGGCTCGTCGGCCCCCCGCGGGGCCGACCCCAACCCCAAAGAGAGGACGCGGTGCTGGCGCGGCGGTTGCCCCAGCACCGAAGCCCCGTCCGCTGCCGCCAGCGCCGTCCAATATGGACGACGCTTGGACAGAGGTGGTGCGGCGGGGCAATAAAAGGGCCAGGGTTGCGGCCCCTCCGGTGGCGGCGGAGGCCTCACCACCTGGAGGGCCTGCAGCCCCCCACAGGTGAAGACGCGGGCGGTGGCAGAAGCTCCCCAGAGGGGTCGAGCGCCTGCCACCCCCACCAACCGGACTGCGACGCGGGCGGTGGCGGAAGCTCCCCAGAGGGGTAGAGCGCCCGCCACCCCCACCAACCGGACTACGACCACGGCGGCCGTGGCTGCTCCCCGGGAGGGTCGAGCACCGGCCGCCAAGAACAAAAAGAAGAAGAACCCAAGAAGAAGGGCCCGCGCGCGCCGAAGTCGGCGGCAGTAGTGGTAACACTGCTGCCAGCCGGCGAGGAAAAGGGCATGACGTACCCTAACGTCATGGCCCAGGCGCGCGCGGCCATCGATCTGGGCGAGATAGGAGCGGGGGAGGGCCTCCGCTTCCGGACGACCGCCAACGGGGCTCGTCTGCTGGAGTGTCCCGGTGCCGATAGTTCCGGCATCGCGGACCGTCTGATGGCGGGTCTCCGGGCGGTCTGGCCGGAGGAGGTGGTGCGTGTCCACAGGCCGGTGAAGATGGCGGAGATCAGAATCACCGGTCTGGACGACTGCGCCACCAAGGAGGAGGTGGCAGCAGCAATCGCTGCCCAGGGCAAATGTGCCCCGGAGAACGTTGTCGTGGGCGAACTTCGTCCCGGCTTCTCCGGGGCCAGATCGGCGTGGGCGCGATGCCCTGTAGAGGCGGCCACCTCCCTGGCCACTCCCCCGCCGGGCCGACCGGCTGGACACCCTGGCAGGTTGCGCGTGGGCTGGATTGCGGCCCACGTGCGCCTGCTGGAGTCGCGCGCCTGGCGGTGCCTCCGGTGCTTCGGCACCGGACACAGCATCGCCAGGTGCACGAGTACGGTTGACCGCAGGGAACTCTTGCTTCCGCTGCGGTCAACCGGGACACAAGGCGGCCATGTGCTCGGCCGCACCGCACTGCGCTTTGTGCGCGGCGGCCGGGCGCAAGGCTGATCACCGGGCGGGGGGCAAAGCTTGCTCCCCGTCCGGCTCCAACACGGAGCGGAACAGGCGCCGCAAGCAAAAGCGGCGCCTGAAGAAGAAGTCGGCCGGAGGAGTACCGGCCGGCGTTTCGGCCCCCGCTGTGGCGTCTCAGACGCCCGATAGCGGGGGCGATGGAGGAAGGGAGGAGGCGATGGAGGTGGTTCGATCTTAATGGACCACACCCTTCGCCTCCTCCAAGGTAACTTGAACCACTCCGCCGGGGCTCAGGACATGTTGCTCCAGAGCATGGCGGAGTGGTCAATTGATGTTGCCGTGGTCGCCGAGCCGTACTTCGTTCCCCCAGCCGACGATTGTTGGTTTGGGGACGATTGCGGCTTGGCGGCCATACATATCAGAAGGGCCGCGGCGATCCCGCCCTTGGTAATGGTGGCCAAGGGTTCTGGGTTCGTCGCGGTTTCGATGTTGGATACCGTCGTGATCGGGGCGTATTTCTCTCCGAGCCGGCCTACCGTCGAGTTTGAGCAGTTCCTGGACGGGCTCGAGGCGATTACTCACCGCCTCGCCCCCCGTCCAGTGATACTCGCGGGGGACCTCAATGCGAAATCCGTCGCTTGGGGCTCCCCCCGCTCTACAATTCGCGGTAGGCTGCTGGAGGAGTGGGCGGTCGCGACTGGCCTCTGTTTACTCAACAGGGGTTCGGTCGCGACTTGCGTGCGATGGCAGGGCGAGTCCATCGTGGACGTTACGTTCGCGAGCCCTGCCATCGCGGATCGCATCCGCGGCTGGAGAGTGTTGGTGGGGGCGGAATCGTTATCAGATCACCGTTATATTCGGTTTGATCTTTCCGTCCCCACGCCGGCTGCGGACGCCCGCGGGAGTACGCCCCGGTCATTCCCCAGGTGGGCATTGAAGCTCCTGAACAAGGAGCTCTTGATGGAAGCCTCTACGGTGGCGGCGTGGACGCCCATGCGTCCACACCCAGTAGACGTGGAGGCCGAGGCGCTCTGGCTCCGGGACACGATGCGTCGCATTAGCGACGCTTCGATGCCCCGGGTCGGCCCTTGGTCTCCCACGAGGTCGACGTACTGGTGGTCGCCCGAGATAGCGCAGCTCAGAACTGTATGCGTCCGGGCGAGGCGCCAGTGCGCTCGGCACCGCCGTCGCCGCCTTCCGCGTAGCAACGACTCCGTTGCATTCGCGGAGGAGGAGGCCCGGCTGCATGGCTTGTACAAGGAGGCGAGGGGAGCCATGCGGCTGGCCATCAAGATGGCCAAGGAGCAGCACACGGAGCGCCTTTTGGAGACGCTCGATGACGACCCTTGGGGGCGCCCATACAAGATGGTGCGCGGCAAGGTGCGCCCATGGGCGCCCCCCATAACCGAGCGTCTACCGCTTCAGCAGCTGCGGGACATTGTCTCGACTTTGTTCCCGCAGGAGCAGGAGGGATTTATCCCCCCTGCTATGGGTGAGCCGCCGGATGTTACCGGCGGCGAGGCCCCTGCTGAGGTGCCCCATATCACCGGGGAGGAGCTTCGTGTGGCCGTAGTCAGGATGAGTGCCAAAGACACGGCACCCGGCCCGGATGGCATCCATGGTCGGGTCCTGGCCTTGGCCCTCAATGCCCTAGGGGACCGACTCTTGAGGCTTTACGATTCTTGCCTCGAGTCGGGACGGTTTCCCTCGCTGTGGCGGGAGGGTAGACTCGTCCTTCTTAGGAAGGAGGGGCGCCCGGCGGATACAGCCGCCGGTTACCGTCCTATCGTGCTGCTGGACGAGGTGGGCAAATTGCTGGAACGCATTCTGGCTGCCCGCATCGTCCAGCACCTGGTCGGGGTGGGACCCGACCTGTCGGCGGAGCAGTACGGCTTCAGAGAGGGCCGCTCAACCGTGGACGCGATCCTTCGCGTGCGGGCCCTCTCAAATGAAGCCGTATCACAG
The DNA here is from genome assembly GCA_030269945.2 of Trilocha varians. Classification (NCBI taxonomy): domain Eukaryota; kingdom Metazoa; phylum Arthropoda; class Insecta; order Lepidoptera; family Bombycidae; genus Trilocha; species Trilocha varians. The sequence goes on along the minus strand of AP028282.1, from coordinate 13,503,818 downwards.
GGCGGGGTGGCTTTGGCGGTGTCGCTTGACATCGCCAATGCATTCAACACCCTGCCCTGGTCCGTGATAGGGGGGCACTCGAGAGGCATGGAGTTCCCCCCTACCTCCGCCGGCTGATCGGCTCCTACTTGGAGGCCAGGTCGGTAGTATGCACCGGGCACGATGGGACCGTTTACCGGTTTCCGGTCGTATGCGGGGTTCCTCAGGGGTCGGTCCTCGGACCTCTCCTTTGGAATGTCGGGTACGACTGGGTGCTGAGAGGCGCCCTGCCCCCGGGCCTGAGCGTGATTTGTTACGCTGATGACACGCTCGTCATGGCCCGGGGTCAAGACTTCAGGGAGGCTACCCATCTCGCCACAGCGGGGGTGGCCCTCGTCGTCGGTCGTATTAGAAGACTGGGCCTCGCGGTGGCGCTCAATAAATCCCAGGCCCTGTGGTTCCACAGGGCTGGGGTGACGCCACCTACAGGGGCCCAAATCGTAGTTGGAGGCGTCCCTATAGAGGTCGGGGTGCGATTGAAGTACCTCGGCCTCATACTGGACAGCCGTTGGACCTTCCGGGCCCACTTTATGGAACTCGTCCCCCGACTGATGAGGACGGCCGGCGCTTTGAGCCGGCTGCTCCCGAATCTCGGGGGACCAAACCGTGTTGTGCGCCGCCTCTACGCGGGGGTGGTGCGTTCGATGGCCCTGTACGGCGCGCCCGTTTGGGCCGGACCAGGAAACCGGACAACAACCGTTGTCCGGCGCCTGCACCGGCCACAGCGCGTCGTAGCTATCAGGGTCATCCGCGGATACCGCACCGTCTCCTTTGAGGCGGCGTGTGCACTGGCTGGGACGCCACCTTGGGAGCTGGAGGCGGAGGCGCTCGCCGACGACTATCGTTGGCGCTGCGACCTCCGCGCTCGGGGTGTTGTGCGTCCCATCAGAGCGGCGGTTCGGGACCGGAAGGCCCAATCTCGACGGTCCGTGCTGGAGGCGTGGTCAAGACGCTTGGCCAACCCCGACTGGGGTCTAAGGACCGTCGAGGCGATTCGCCCCGTCCTGAAGGACTGGGTGAGTCGCGGCGAGGGACGTCTCACCTTTCGTCTGGTGCAGGTGCTGACCGGGCATGGTTGCTTCGGGAAGTACCTGCATCGGATACAGGTCGAGCCGACGACGAGGTGCCATCATTGCACAAGCGACCTGGACACGGCAGAGCATACGCTCGCTGTCTGCCCCGCATGGGAGGAGCAGCGCCGTGTCCTGGTCGCACAAGTAGGGCAGGACTTGTCGTTGCCGGGCGTCGTGGCATCGATGCTCGACGACGACGAGTCCTGGAAAGCTATGCTCGACTTCTGCGAGTCCACCATCTCGCAGAAGGAGGCGGCGGGACGGGAGAGGGAGAGCTCTTCCCTCCCCGACCAACCCCGTCGCCGCCGAGGTCGAGCGGGGGGCCGGCCTCGGGATGTGTCCCGGGATCTGGCCCCCTAAGTGTACCGGGTCCACTAACACCGGACCCGAGGGGTGTCGCGCTAGGCTCAGCGCGCACCCTCCGTGTCATCTGTACGGGGGGTGGGAGGCCGTGCCCCCCGACCGGGGGGCGGCGCGGGCCGGGGCCGGGGGGGGCCCCCCCCCCACCCCCCCCATCTTGGTGGGCCTGCTTATTGGCCCGTCCACCGAGTGAGCCGGTGGTCGTTCTCACCGACGGCTGCCGGTTCGACGTCCGGGGGTGACGGGGCGATACGTAAGCGATAATCGCGAACGCGTCCTGTCACCCCTACATCATCGGATGTCGAGCGTGATTGGCGGGAGGTTTTGGTGCGGTTCGACACCCACATACCCCACTCGCGGGGCGAGTGGAAGTCCGGCGATTTCCTCCCGTCACAAAAAAAAAAAAAAAAAAAAAGTCCAGTGAAATTGTCCACCTAACCGCAGCACCCGAAAGTCGTATTTCGAGTGTCTTGAGACTTGGGATTGCCAAATTTGGTACAAATATTTGTTTAATTTTACTGTGACGTACTATCGGGATAGATTTTTATCATCCCTTATAATTTTGTAATTTTGACGATAAAACATATTAAATATTAATATTTTAAAAAATACTCACCCCGAAGTCGGTTTAACCGATTTTGCTAGTTTATTTTCACTTCAATCTGCTGTAATCATTCACCCCGAGCCCTCTGCACCTGAAAAAGAAACATAATTATTAATAATATTACATTTAAAAACATTTTCAAATTTTTTAAGTATTCTCACAACTGCTGTGGGAACACAAAACCCGCTTCCCGGGGAACTTTTTCTTTTACCACCCTCGCTTTTCTCGGTTCCAAAGGAGCGTCTGGATCGCTCCTGTCGAAAGACACCGGTCCCGGTCGAATCCGACCAGCGGTTCCCGAGATAATCGAGGAAAACCTCAAATTTTTAGCCAATTTTAAACTCAAATTATTCTAAGTCCAGTGAAATCTGTATCGCACCCCGAGTGGTATTTGTGGTAAATTGGAAAATTTTGTTTAATTTTACTGGAATATGGGAATTTATCCCCTAAAAATTATTGGAAAAATAAATAAAATATTAAAACGGGAGGATTTACTTACATCACCGGCGCAAAATTCTTTTAATTAAGTATTCTCACACCTTGTCGTGGAATTTCCGGTTCCAAAGGGCTGGATCGCTCCTGTCGAAAGACACCGGTCCCGGCAGGATCCGACCAGCGGTTCCCGAGGAAAACGAGGAAAACCTCAAATTTTTAGCCAATTTTAAACTCAAATTATTCTAAGTCCAGTGAAATCCCTCGCACACCGCAAGGTGTTTAACTAGCAAGGGGGTGCCGCGACTAAGAGGACCACACGGAGCTCCTCTCCCCACACCGCTTGTTAAGCAAGCGGTGCCCTCGGGGACGGGGAGGGTGGCTAGTGGGCCACCGGAGGAGGACGCCGAACCGCAGGCGGCGGGTAACCTGCACCCGGGCTATCGCGAGCCTTGGGGGACTAAATCCCCCCCAGAAAAAGCGACCGCACCACCTTGGGTAAGTGGTGTGTGTAATCACCCAAATAATCGTAAAAATATGGAAATGTCGACAAATGAGAGTGCCTTGCCGGACGATCCGGCCCCAGGCACCCGGCGCTCGCGGGTATCCGGGCCCGCGAGTGTGAAATTTCCCACCGATGCCCGCGTAGGGGTAGGCGACCAGGCCCCTACGACGGATGTAGAAACTGGAAGGCGTGAGGCCCGGGTCTGCATCGTTCCGTTCGATTGGGCGGACGAGGTAGACTCGGAGGCGGGCGAGGAAAGAATGGATGCGGGACCAGAGCCGACATCGCTGGCGAGCAGCGCCGCGAGCGATGTTGGCTCTGGAGAGCAAGCGAGAAGGGTCCTCCGCAAACGGAAGTCCGTTACGCGGAGGACCTCGGGGAGTGGATCGTCCTCTGGCGGCAAGGGGCCGCGGAGGGCGAGGAACTCCGGGCGGGTGGCCGCCAGAGGTAGTGACGCGGGGCCCGGTCGAGACTCGACGGTCTCACCGCAGCCCTCGGTGGCGTCCGTGGCCTCTGCTCCGAGTGGCGGGGACCTCGTTGAGAGCCCCTCGGCCATTCTCGAGGGCATGAGGCGCACGGCGCTCTACGCCTCGAAACGATATTCAGAGAAGGGGGCAAAGGCGGAGGGGCGGAGGCTGCGGGGTATCGCAGCCGACGCCAAAAGGCTAATGCCGGTGGTCTCGGCGGCCATCAGCCGAGCCACGGCATTGGAGGTGGAGGCTGAGCGGTCCCGAAAGGAGACCGCTCAGCATAAAGAGGAGATTGCCGCCCTCAAAGTGAGGCTGGCGGCGCTGGAGCGGAAGGGGCCATCGCGCTCGCTGCGGAGGGAGCGGCGCACGCCGACACCGGGCCCTCGCCCGGGGGATGCAGCGGCGCATCGGACCTCCCCCGCTCCAGCCAGTGACATACAGTCGGCCCCGCCCCCTGAGGGGGCGGCGAGCTCTAGGCGCCACCCTTCGCCCCGCACGAGGGCGGACATTCGGGAGGCGACGGAGCTGGAGGGGCGCATCAGGCGGGAGCTGATGGAGGAGTTCGGCAAGGTGATTGCCGAACTCAGGGCAGAAGTCGCTGCCCTGCGTGGTACTGCGTCGGCTGCAGCTGCAACTGCGGCTGCTGACGCGGCGCCACCCTCCACCACCACCCCGCCTGGCCCCACCACTCGGCGGTCGGCTCGTCGGCCCCCCGCGGGGCCAACCCCAACCCCCAAGAAGGGACGCGGTGCTGGCGCGGCGGTTGCCCCAGCACCGAAGCCCCGTCCGCTGCCGCCAGCGCCGTCCAATATGGACGACGCTTGGACAGAGGTGGTGCGGCGGGGCAATAAAAGGGCCAGGGTTGCGGCCCCTTCGGTGGCGGCGGAGGCCTCACCACCTGGAGGGCCTGCAGCCCCCCACAGGCAAAGACACGGGCGGTGGCAGAAACTCCCCAGAGGGGTCGAGTGCCTGCCGCCCCCGCCAACCGGACTGCGACGCGGGTGGTGGCGGAAGCTCCCCAGAGGGGTAGAGCGCCCGCCACCCCCACCAACCGGACTGCGACCACGGCGGCCGTGGCTGCTCCCCAGCAGGGTCGAGCACCGGCCGCCAAGAACAAAAAGAATAAGAACAAGAAGAAGAAGGGGCCGCGCGCGCCGAAGTCGGCGGCAGTAGTGGTGACGCTGCTGCCAGCCGGCGAAGCCAAGGGCATGACATACCCTAATGTCATGTCCCAGGCGCGCGCGGCTATCGATCTGGAGGAGATCGGAGCGGGGGAGGGCCTCCGCTTCCGCACGACCGCCAACGGGGCTCGTCTATTGGAGTGTCCCGGTGCCGAAAGTTCCGGCATCGCGGACCGTCTGATGGCGGGCCTCCGGGCGGTCTGGCCGGAAGAGGTGGTGCGTGTCCACAGGCCGGTGAAAATGGCGGAGATCAGGATCACCGGCCTGGACGACTGCGCCACCAAGGAGGAGGTGGCGGCGGCTATCGCGGCCCGGGGCGGATGCGCCCCGGAGAACGTTGTCGTGGGCGAACTTCGCCCCGGCTTCTCCGGGGCCAGCTCGGTGTGGGCGCGATGCCCTGTAGAGACGGCCACCTCCCTGGCCACTCCCCGCCGGGCAGACCGGCAAATCACCCTGGCAGGTTGCGCGTGGGCTGGATTGCGGCCCACGTGCGCCTGCTGGAGTCGCGCGCCTGGCGGTGCCTCCGGTGCTTCGGCACCGGACACAGCATCGCCAGGTGCACGAGTACGGTTGACCGCAGGGAACTTTGCTTCCGCTGCGGTCAACCTGGACACAAGGCGGCCATGTGCTCGGCCGCACCGCACTGCGCTTTGTGCGCGGCGGCCGGGCGCAAGGCTGATCACCGGGCGGGGGGCAAAGCTTGCTCCCCGTCCGGCTCCAACACGGAGCGGAATAGGCGCCGCAAACAAAAGCGGCGCCTAAAGAAGAAGTCGGCCGGAGGAGCACCGGCCGGCGTTTCGGCCCCCGCTGTGGCGTCTCAGGCGTCCGATAGCGGGGGCGATGGAGGAAGGGAGGAGGCGATGGAGGTGGTTCGACCTTAATGGACCACACCCTTCGCCTCCTCCAAGGTAACTTGAACCACTCCGCCGGGGCTCAGGACATGCTGCTCCAGAGCATGGCGGAGTGGTCAATAGATGTTGCCGTGGTCGCCGAGCCGTATTTCGTTCCCCCAGCCGACGATTGTTGGTTTGGGGACGACTGCGGCTTGGCGGCCATACATGTCAGAAGAGCCGCGGCGATCCCGCCCTTGGTAATGGTGGCCAAGGGTTCTGGGTTCGTCGCGGTATCGATGTTAGATACCGTCGTGATCGGGGCGTATTTCTCTCCAAGCCGGCCTATTGTCGAGTTTGAGCAGTTCCTGGACGGGCTCGAGGCGATTACTCACCGCTTCGCCCCCCGTCCAGTGATACTCGCGGGGGACCTCAATGCGAAATCTGTCGCTTGGGGCTCCCCCGCTCTACACCTCGCGGTAGGCTGCTGGAGGAGTGGGCGGTCGCGACTGGCCTCTGTGTACTCAACAGGGGTTCGGTCGCGACTTGCGTGCGATGGCAGGGCGAGTCCATCGTGGACGTTACGTTCGCGAGCTCTGCCATCGCGGATCGCATCCGTGGCTGGAGAGTGTTGGTGGGGGCGGAATCTTTGTCGGATCACCGATACATTCGGTTTGATCTTTCCGCCCCCACGCCGGCTGCGGACGCCCGCGGGAGTACGCCCCGGTCATTCCCCAGATGGGCATTGAAGCTCCTGAACAAGGAGCTCTTGATGGAAGCCTCTACGGTGGCGGCGTGGACGCCCATGCGTCCACACCCCGTGGACGTGGAGGCCGAGGCGCTTTGGTTCCGGGACACGATGCGTCGCATTAGCGACGTTTCGATGCCCCGGGTCGGCCCTTGGTCTCCCACGAAGTCGACGTACTGGTGGTCGCCCGAGATAGCGCAGCTCAGAACTGTATGCGTCCGGGCGAGGCGCCAGTGCGCTCGACACCGCCGTCGCCGCCTTCCGCGTCGCAACGATTCCGTTGCCTTCGCGGAGGAGGAGGCCCGGCTGCATGGCTTGTACAAAGAGGCGAGGGGAGCCATGCGGCTGGCCATCAAGATGGCCAAGGAACAGCACGCGGAGCGCCTTTTGGAGACGCTCGAGGAAGACCCTTGGGGGCGCCCATACAAGATGGTGCGCGGCAAGTTGCGCCCATGGGCGCCCCCCATAACCGAGCGTCTACCGCTTCAGCAGCTGCGGGACATTGTTTCTACTTTGTTCCCGCAGGAGCAGGAGGGATTTATCCCGCCTGCTATGGGTGAGCCGCCGGATGTCACCGGCGGCGAGGCCCCTGCTGAAGTGCCCCATATCACCGGGGAGGAGCTCCGCGTGGCCGTAGTCAGGATGAGTGCCAAAGACACGGCACCCGGACCGGACGGCATCCATGGTCGGGTCCTGGCCTTGGCCATCAATGCCCTAGGGGACCGACTCTTGAGGCTTTACGACTCTTGCCTCGAGTCGGGACGGTTTCCCTCGCTGTGGCGGGAGGGTAGACTCGTCCTTCTTCGGAAGGAGGGGCGCCCGGCGGATACAGCCGCCGGTTACCGTCCTATCGTGCTGCTGGACGAGGTGGGCAAATTGCTGGAACGCATTCTGGCCGCCCGCATCGTCCAGCACCTGGTCGGGGTGGGACCCGACCTGTCGGCGGAGCAGTACGGCTTCAGAGAGGGCCGCTCAACCGTGGACGCGATCCTTCGCGTGCGGACCCTCTCAAATGAAGCCGTATCACAGGGCGGGGTGGCTTTGGCGGTGTCGCTCGACATCGCCAATGCATTCAACACCCTGCCCTGGTCCGTGATAGGGGGGCACTCGAGAGGCATGGAGTTCCCCCCTACCTCCGCCGGCTGGTCGGCTCCTACTTGGAGGCCAGGTCGGTAGTATGCACCGGGCACGATGGGACCGTTTACCGGTTTCCGGTCGTATGCGGGGTTCCTCAGGGGTCGGTCCTCGGACCTCTCCTTTGGAATGTCGGGTACGACTGGGTGCTGAGAGGCGCCCTGCTCCCGGGCCTGAGCGTAATCTGTTACGCTGATGACACGTTGGTCATGGCCCGGGGCAAAACTTCAGGGAGGCTACCCGTCTCGCCACAGCGGGGGTGGCCCTCGTCGTCGGCCGTATCAGAAGACTGGGCCTCGCGGTGGCGCTCAATAAATCCCAGGCCCTGTGGTTTCACAGGGCTGGGGTGACGCCACCTACAGGGGCCCAGATCGTAGTTGGAGGCGTCCCTATAGAGGTCGGGGTGCGACTGAAGTACCTCGGCCTCATACTGGACAGCCGTTGGACCTTCCGGACCCACTTCATGGAACTCGTCCCCCGATTGATGAGGACAGCCGGCGCATTGAGCCGGTTGCTCCCGAATATCGGGGGACCAAACCGTGTTGTGCGCCGCCTCTATGCGGGGGTGGTGCGTTCGATGGCCCTGTACGGCGCGCCCGTTTGGGCCGGACCAGGAAACCGGACAGCAACCGTTGTCCGGCGCCTGCGCCGGCCACAGCGCGTCGTAGCTATCAGGGCCATCCGCGGATACCGCACCGTCTCCTTTGAGGCGGCGTGTGCACTGGCGGGGACGCCGCCCTGGGAGCTGGAGGCGGAGGCGCTCGCCGACGATTACCGTTGGCGCTGCGACCTCCGCGCTCGGGGCGTTGTGCGTCCCCTCAGAGCGGCGGTTCGGGACCGGAAGGCCCAATCTCGGCGGTCCGTGTTGGAGGCCTGGTCAAGGCGATTGGCCAACCCCGACTGGGGCCTCAGGACCGTCGAGGCGATTCGCCCCGTCCTCAAGGACTGGGTGAGTCGCGGCGAGGGACGCCTCACCTTTCGTCTGGTGCAGGTGCTGACCGGGCATGGTTGCTTCGGGAAGTACCTGCATCGGATACAGGTCGAGCCGACGACGAGGTGCCATCATTGCACGAGCGACCTGGACACGGCAGAGCATACGCTCGCTGTCTGCCCCGCATGGGAGGAGCAGCGCCGTGTCCTGGTCGCACAAGTAGGACGGGACTTGTCGCTGCCGGGCGTCGTGGCATCGATGCTCGACAGCGACGAGTCCTGGAAGGCGATGCTCGACTTCTGCGAGTCCACCATCTCGCAGAAGGAGGCGGCGGGACGGGTGAGGGAGAGCTCTTCCCTCCCCGACCGACCCCGTCGCCGCCGAGGTCGAGCGGGGGGCCGGCCCCGGGATGTGTCCCGGGATCTGGCCCCTAAGTGTACCGGGTCCACTAACACCGGACCCGAGGGGTGTCGCGCTAGAGCTCAGCGCGCACCCTCTGTATCATATCGGTGGGCCTGCTTAGGGCCCGCCTACCGAGTGAGCCGGTGGCCGTCTTCACCGACGGCTGCCGGTTCGACGTCCGGGGGTGACGGGGCGACACGTAAGCGTTGGTCGCGAACGCGTCCTGTCACCCCTACATAATCGGATGTCGAGCGTGATTGGCGGGAGGTTTTGGTGCGGTTCGACACCCACATACCCCACTCGCGGGGCGAGTGGAAGTCCGGCGATTTCCTCCCGTCACAAAAAAAAAAAAAAAAAAAAAAAAAGTCCAGTGAAATTGTCCACCTAACCGCAGCACCCGAAAGTCGTATTTCGAGTGTCTTGAGACTTGGGATTGCCAAATTTGGTACAAATATTTGTTTAATTTTACTGTGACGTACTATCGGGATAGATTTTTATCATCCCTTATAATTTTGTAATTTTGACGATAAAACATATTAAATATTAATATTTTAAAAATACTCACCCCGAAGTCGGTTTAACCGATTTTGCTAGTTTATTTTCACTTCAATCTGCTGTAATCATTCACCCCGAGCCCTCTGCACCTGAAAAAGAAACATAATTATTAATAATATTACATTTAAAAACATTTTCAAATTTTTTAAGTATTCTCACAACTGCTGTGGGAACACAAAACCCGCTTCCCGGGGAACTTTTTCTTTTACCACCCTCGCTTTTCTCGGTTCCAAAGGAGCGTCTGGATCGCTCCTGTCGAAAGACACCGGTCCCGGCCGGATCCGACCAGCGGTTCCCGAGATAATCGAGGAAAACCTCAAATTTTTAGCCAATTTTAAACTCAAATTATTCTAAGTCCAGTGAAATTGTCCACCTAACCGCAGCACCCGAAAGTCGTATTTCGAGTGTCTTGAGACTTGGGATTGCCAAATTTGGTACAAATATTTGTTTAATTTTACTGTGACGTACTATCGGGATAGATTTTTATCATCCCTTATAATTTTGTAATTTTGACGATAAAACATATTAAATATTAATATTTTAAAAATACTCACCCCGAAGTCGGTTTAACCGATTTTGCTAGTTTATTTTCACTTCAATCTGCTGTAATCATTCACCCCGAGCCCTCTGCACCTGAAAAAGAAACATAATTATTAATAATATTACATTTAAAAACATTTTCAAATTTTTTAAGTATTCTCACAACTGCTGTGGGAACACAAAACCCGCTTCCCGGGGAACTTTTTCTTTTACCACCCTCGCTTTTCTCGGTTCCAAAGGAGCGTCTGGATCGCTCCTGTCGAAAGACACCGGTCCCGGTCGAATCCGACCAGCGGTTCCCGAGATAATCGAGGAAAACCTCAAATTTTTAGCCAATTTTAAACTCAAATTATTCTAAGTCCAGTGAAATCCCACCCGGTGGTCCCGCCTTGTCGTGGCGGTGGGCTGGAGCGTGCACCCTCGCACACCGCAAGGTGTTTAACTGGCAAGGGGGTGCCGCGACTAAGAGGACCACACGGAGCTCCTCTCCCCACACCGCTTGTTAAGCAAGCGGTGCCCTCGGGGACGGGGAGGGTGGCTAGTGGGCCACCGGAGGAGGACGCCGAACCGCAGGCGGCGGGTAACCTGCACCCGGGCTATCGCGAGCCTTGGGGGACTAAAACCCCCCCAGAAAAAGCGACCGCACCACCTTGGGTAAGTGGTGTGTGTAATCACCCAAATAATCGTAAAAATATGGAAATGTCGACAAATGAGAGTGCCTTGCCGGACGATCCGGCCCCAGGCACCCGGCGCTCGCGGGTATCCGGGCCCGCGAGTGTGAAATTTCCCACCGATGCCCGCGTAGGGGTAGGCGACCAGGCCCCTACGACGGATGTAGAAACTGGAAGGCGTGAGGCCCGGGTCTGCATCGTTCCGTTCGATTGGGCGGACGAGGTAGACTCGGAGGCGGGCGAGGAAAGAATGGATGCGGGACCAGAGCCGACATCGCTGGCGAGCAGCGCCGCGAGCGATGTTGGCTCTGGAGAGCAAGCGAGAAGGGTCCTCCGCAAACGGAAGTCCGTTACGCGGAGGACCTCGGGGAGTGGATCGTCCTCTGGCGGCAAGGGGCCGCGGAGGGCGAGGAACTCGGGCGGGTGGCCGCCAGAGGTAGTGACGCGGGGCCCGGTCGAGACTCGACGGTCTCACCGCAGCCCTCGGTGGCGTCCGTGGCCTCTGCTCCGAGTGGCGGGGACCTCGTTGAGAGCCCCTCGGCCATTCTCGAGGGCATGAGGCGCACGGCGCTCTACGCCTCGAAACGATATTCAGAGAAGGGGGCAAAGGCGGAGGGGCGGAGGCTGCGGGGTATCGCAGCCGACGCCAAGCCTAATGCCGGTGGTCTCGGCGGCCATCAGCCGAGCCACGGCATTGGAGGTGGAGGCTGAGCGGTCCCGAAAGGAGACCGCTCAGCATAAAGAGGAGATTGCCGCCCTCAAAGTGAGGCTGGCGGCGCTGGAGCGGAAGGGGCCATCGCGCTCGCTGCGGAGGGAGCGGCGCACGCCGACACCGGGCCCTCGCCCGGGGGATGCAGCGGCGCATCGGACCTCCCCCGCTCCAGCCAGTGACATACAGTCGGCCCCGCCCCCTGAGGGGGGCGGCGAGCCTCAGGCGCCACCCTTCGCCCCGCACGAGGGCGGACATTCGGGAGGCGACGGAGCTGGAGGGGCGCATCAGGCGGGAGCTGATGGAGGAGTTCGGCAAGGTGATTGCCGAACTCAGGGCAGAAGTCGCTGCCCTGCGTGGTACTGCGTCGGCTGCAGCTGCAACTGCGGCTGCTGACGCGGCGCCACCCTCCACCACCACCCCGCCTGGCCCCACCACTCGGCGGTCGGCTCGTCGGCCCCCCGCGGGGCCAACCCCAACCCCCAAGAAGGGACGCGGTGCTGGCGCGGCGGTTGCCCCAGCACCGAAGCCCCGTCCGCTGCCGCCAGCGCCGTCCAATATGGACGACGCTTGGACAGAGGTGGTGCGGCGGGGCAATAAAAGGGCCAGGGTTGCGGCCCCTTCGGTGGCGGCGGAGGCCTCACCACCTGGAGGGCCTGCAGCCCCCACAGGCAAAGACACGGGCGGTGGCAGAAACTCCCCAGAGGGGGTCGAGTGCCTGCCGCCCCCGCCAACCGGACTGCGACGCGGGTGGTGGCGGAAGCTCCCCAGAGGGGTAGAGCGCCCGCCACCCCCACCAACCGGACTGCGACCACGGCGGCCGTGGCTGCTCCCCAGCAGGGTCGAGCACCGGCCGCCAAGAACAAAAAGAATAAGAACAAGAAGAAGAAGGGGCCGCGCGCGCCGAAGTCGGCGGCAGTAGTGGTGACGCTGCTGCCAGCCGGCGAAGCCAAGGGCATGACATACCCTAATGTCATGTCCCAGGCGCGCGCGGCTATCGATCTGGAGGAGATCGGAGCGGGGGAGGGCCTCCGCTTCCGCACGACCGCCAACGGGGCTCGTCTATTGGAGTGTCCCGGTGCCGAAAGTTCCGGCATCGCGGACCGTCTGATGGCGGGCCTCCGGGCGGTCTGGCCGGAAGAGGTGGTGCGTGTCCACAGGCCGGTGAAAATGGCGGAGATCAGGATCACCGGCCTGGACGACTGCGCCACCAAGGAGGAGGTGGCGGCGGCTATCGCGGCCCAGGGCGGATGCGCCCCGGAGAACGTTGTCGTGGGCGAACTTCGCCCCGGCTTCTCCGGGGCCAGCTCGGTGTGGGCGCGATGCCCTGTAGAGACGGCCACCTCCCTGGCCACTCCCCGCCGGGCAGACCGGCAAATCACCCTGGCAGGTTGCGCGTGGGCTGGATTGCGGCCCACGTGCGCCTGCTGGAGTCGCGCGCCTGGCGGTGCCTCCGGTGCTTCGGCACCGGACACAGCATCGCCAGGTGCACGAGTACGGTTGACCGCAGGGAACTTTGCTTCCGCTGCGGTCAACCTGGACACAAGGCGGCCATGTGCTCGGCCGCACCGCACTGCGCTTTGTGCGCGGCGGCCGGGCGCAAGGCTGATCACCGGGCGGGGGGCAAAGCTTGCTCCCCGTCCGGCTCCAACACGGAGCGGAATAGGCGCCGCAAACAAAAGCGGCGCCTAAAGAAGAAGTCGGCCGGAGGAGCACCGGCCGGCGTTTCGGCCCCCGCTGTGGCGTCTCAGGCGTCCGATAGCGGGGGCGATGGAGGAAGGGAGGAGGCGATGGAGGTGGTTCGACCTTAATGGACCACACCCTTCGCCTCCTCCAAGGTACTTGAACCACTCCGCCGGGGCTCAGGACATGCTGCTCCAGAGCATGGCGGAGTGGTCAATAGATGTTGCCGTGGTCGCCGAGCCGTATTTCGTTCCCCCAGCCGACGATTGTTGGTTTGGGGACGACTGCGGCTTGGCGGCCATACATGTCAGAAGAGCCGCGGCGATCCCGCCCTTGGTAATGGTGGCCAAGGGTTCTGGGTTCGTCGCGGTATCGATGTTAGATACCGTCGTGATCGGGGCGTATTTCTCTCCAAGCCGGCCTATTGTCGAGTTTGAGCAGTTCCTGGACGGGCTCGAGGCGATTACTCACCGCTTCGCCCCCGTCCAGTGATACTCGGCGGGGACCTCAATGCGAAATCTGTCGCTTGGGGCTCCCCGCTCTACACCTCGCGGTAGGCTGCTGGAGGAGTGGGCGGTCGCGACTGGCCTCTGTGTACTCAACAGGGGTTCGGTCGCGACTTGCGTGCGATGGCAGGGCGAGTCCATCGTGGACGTTACGTTCGCGAGCTCTGCCATCGCGGATCGCATCCGTGGCTGGAGAGTGTTGGTGGGGGCGGAATCTTTGTCGGATCACCGATACATTCGGTTTGATCTTTCCGCCCCCACGCCGGCTGCGGACGCCCGCGGGAGTACGCCCCGGTCATTCCCCAGATGGGCATTGAAGCTCCTGAACAAGGAGCTCTTGATGGAAGCCTCTACGGTGGCGGCGTGGACGCCCATGCGTCCACACCCCGTGGACGTGGAGGCCGAGGCGCTTTGGTTCCGGGACACGATGCGTCGCATTAGCGACGTTTCGATGCCCCGGGTCGGCCCTTGGTCTCCCACGAAGTCGACGTACTGGTGGTCGCCCGAGATAGCGCAGCTCAGAACTGTATGCGTCCGGGCGAGGCGCCAGTGCGCTCGACACCGCCGTCGCCGCCTTCCGCGTCGCAACGATTCCGTTGCCTTCGCGGAGGAGGAGGCCCGGCTGCATGGCTTGTACAAAGAGGCGAGGGAGCCATGCGGCTGGCCATCAAGATGGCCAAGGAACAGCACGCGGAGCGCCTTTTGGAGACGCTCGAGGAAGACCCTTGGGGGCGCCCATACAAGATGGTGCGCGGCAAGTTGCGCCCATGGGCGCCCCCCATAACCGAGCGTCTACCGCTTCAGCAGCTGCGGGACATTGTTTCTACTTTGTTCCCGCAGGAGCAGGAGGGATTTATCCCGCCTGCTATGGGTGAGCCGCCGGATGTCACCGGCGGCGAGGCCCTGCTGAAGTGCCCCATATCACCGGGGAGGAGCTCCGCGTGGCCGTAGTCAGGATGAGTGCCAAAGACACGGCACCCGGACCGGACGGCATCCATGGTCGGGTCCTGGCCTTGGCCATCAATGCCCTAGGGGACCGACTCTTGAGGCTTTACGACTCTTGCCTCGAGTCGGGACGGTTTCCCTCGCTGTGGCGGGAGGGTAGACTCGTCCTTCTTCGGAAGGAGGGGCGCCCGGCGGATACAGCCGCCGGTTACCGTCCTATCGTGCTGCTGGACGAGGTGGGCAAATTGCTGGAACGCATTCTGGCCGCCCGCATCGTCCAGCACCTGGTCGGGGTGGGACCCGACCTGTCGGCGGAGCAGTACGGCTTCAGAGAGGGCCGCTCAACCGTGGACGCGATCCTTCGCGTGCGGACCCTCTCAAATGAAGCCGTATCACAGGGCGGGGGTGGCTTTGGCGGTGTCGCTCGACATCGCCAATGCATTCAACACCCTGCCCTGGTCCGTGATAGGGGGGCACTCGAGAGGCATGGAGTTCCCCCCTACCTCCGCCGGCTGGTCGGCTCCTACTTGGAGGCCAGGTCGGTAGTATGCACCGGGCACGATGGGACCGTTTACCGGTTTCCGGTCGTATGCGGGGTTCCTCAGGGGTCGGTCCTCGGACCTCTCCTTTGGAATGTCGGGTACGACTGGGTGCTGAGAGGCGCCCTGCTCCCGGGCCTGAGCGTAATCTGTTACGCTGATGACACGTTGGTCATGGCCCGGGGGCAAAACTTCAGGGAGGCTACCCGTCTCGCCACAGCGGGGGTGGCCCTCGTCGTCGGCCGTATCAGAAGACTGGGCCTCGCGGTGGCGCTCAATAAATCCCAGGCCCTGTGGTTTCACAGGGCTGGGGTGACGCCACCTACAGGGGCCCAGATCGTAGTTGGAGGCGTCCCTATAGAGGTCGGGGTGCGACTGAAGTACCTCGGCCTCATACTGGACAGCCGTTGGACCTTCCGGACCCACTTCATGGAACTCGTCCCCCGATTGATGAGGACAGCCGGCGCATTGAGCCGGTTGCTCCCGAATATCGGGGGACCAAACCGTGTTGTGCGCCGCCTCTATGCGGGGGTGGTGCGTTCGATGGCCCTGTACGGCGCGCCCGTTTGGGCCGGACCAGGAAACCGGACAGCAACCGTTGTCCGGCGCCTGCGCCGGCCACAGCGCGTCGTAGCTATCAGGGCCATCCGCGGATACCGCACCGTCTCCTTTGAGGCGGCGTGTGCACTGGCGGGGACGCCGCCCTGGGAGCTGGAGGCGGAGGCGCTCGCCGACGATTACCGTTGGCGTTGCGACCTCCGCGCTCGGGGCGTTGTGCGTCCCCTCAGAGCGGCGGTTCGGGACCGGAAGGCCCAATCTCGGCGGTCCGTGTTGGAGGCCTGGTCAAGGCGATTGGCCAACCCCGACTGGGGCCTCAGGACCGTCGAGGCGATTCGCCCCGTCCTCAAGGACTGGGTGAGTCGCGGCGAGGGACGCCTCACCTTTCGTCTGGTGCAGGTGCTGACCGGGCATGGTTGCTTCGGGAAGTACCTGCATCGGATACAGGTCGAGCCGACGACGAGGTGCCATCATTGCACGAGCGACCTGGACACGGCAGAGCATACGCTCGCTGTCTGCCCCGCATGGGAGGAGCAGCGCCGTGTCCTGGTCGCACAAGTAGGACGGGACTTGTCGCTGCCGGGCGTCGTGGCATCGATGCTCGACAGCGACGAGTCCTGGAAGGCGATGCTCGACTTCTGCGAGTCCACCATCTCGCAGAAGGAGGCGGCGGGACGGGTGAGGGAGAGCTCTTCCCTCCCGACCGACCCCGTCGCCGCCGAGGTCGAGCGGGGGGCCGGCCCCGGGATGTGTCCCGGGATCTGGCCCCCTAAGTGTACCGGGTCCACTAACACCGGACCCGAGGGGTGTCGCGCTAGAGCTCAGCGCGCACCCTCTGTATCATATCGGTGGGCCTGCTTAGGGCCCGCCTACCGAGTGAGCCGGTGGCCGTCTTCACCGACGGCTGCCGGTTCGACGTCCGGGGGTGACGGGGCGACACGTAAGCGTTGGTCGCGAACGCGTCCTGTCACCCCTACATAATCGGATGTCGAGCGTGATTGGCGGGAGGTTTTGGTGCGGTTCGACACCCACATACCCCACTCGCGGGGCGAGTGGAAGTCCGGCGATTTCCTCCCGTCACAACAAAAAAAAAAAAAAAAAAGTCCAGTGAAATCCCACCCGGTGGTCCCGCCTTGTCGTGGCGGTGGGCTGGAGCGTGCACCCTCGCACACCGCAAGGTGTTTAACTGACAAGGGGGTGCCGCGACTAAGAGGACCACACGGAGCTCCTCTCCCCACACCGCTTGTTAAGCAAGCGGTGCCCTCGGGGACGAGGAGGGTGGCTAGTGGGCCACCGGAGGAGGACGCCGAACCGCAGGCGGCGGGTAACCTGCACCCAGGCGATCGCGAGCCTTGGGGGACTAAATCCCCCCCAGAAAGTGCGACCGCACCGCCTTGGGAAAGCGGTGCGAGTAATCCCCATTTAAATCGTATAATGGAAAGTACAAATAGCGAGGATGCCTTGCCGGACGGTCCGGCCCCAGGCACCCGGCGCTCGCGGGTATCCGGGCCCGCGAGTGTGAAATTTCCCACCGATGCCCGCGTAGGGGTAGGCGACCAGGCCCCTACGACGGATGGAGCCACTGGAAGGCGTGAGGCCCGGGTCTGCATCGTTCCGTTCGATTGGGCGGACGAGGTAGACTCGGAGGCGGGCGAGGAAAGAATGGATGCGGGACCAGAGCCGACATCGCTGGCGAGCAGCGCCGCGAGCGATGTTGGCTCTGGAGAGCAAGCGAGAAGGGTCCTCCGCAAACGGAAGTCCGTTGCGCGGAGGACCTCGGGGAGTGGATCGTCCTCTGGCGGCAAGGGGCCGCGGAGGGCGAGGGAACTCCGGGCGGGTGGCCGCCAGAGGAAGTGACGCGGGGCTCGGTCGAGACTCTACGGTCTCACCGCAGCCCTCGGTGGCGTCCGTGGCCTCTGCTCCGAGTGGCGGGGAACTCGTTGAGAGCCCCTCGGCCATTCTCGAGGGCATGAGGCGCACGGCGCTCTACGCCTCGAAGCGGTACTCGGAGAAGGGGGCAAAGGCGGAGGGGCGGAGGCTGCGGGGTATCGCAGCCGACGCCAAAAGGCTAATGCCGGTGGTCTCGGCGGCCATCAGCCGAGCCACGGCATTGGAGGTGGAGGCTGAGCGGTCCCGAAAGGAGACCGCTCAGCATAAAGAGGAGATTGCCGCCCTCAAAGTGAGGCTGGCGGCGCTGGAGCGGAAGGGGCCATCGCGCTCGCTGCGGGAGGGAGCGGCGCACGCCGACACCGGGCCCTCGCCCGGGGGATGCAGCGGCGCATCGGACCTCCCCGCTCCAGCCAGTGACATACAGTCGGCCCCGCCCCCTGAGGGGGCGGCGAGCTCTAGGCGCCACCCTTCGCCCCGCACGAGGGCGGACATTCGGGAGGCGACGGAGCTGGAGGGGCGCATCAGGCGGGAGCTGATGGAGGAGTTCGGCAAGGTGATTGCCGAACTCAGGGCAGAAGTCGCTGCCCTGCGTGGTACTGCGTCGGCTGCAGCTGCAACTGCGGCTGCTGACGCGGCGCCACCCTCCACCACCACCCCGCCTGGCCCCACCACTCGGCGGTCGGCTCGTCGGCCCCCCGCGGGGCCAACCCCAACCCCCAAGAAGGGACGCGGTGCTGGCGCGGCGGTTGCCCCAGCACCGAAGCCCCGTCCGCTGCCGCCAGCGCCGTCCAATATGGACGACGCTTGGACAGAGGTGGTGCGGCGGGGCAATAAAAGGGCCAGGGTTGCGGCCCCTTCGGTGGCGGCGGAGGCCTCACCACCTGGAGGGCCTGCAGCCCCCCCACAGGCAAAGACACGGGCGGTGGCAGAAACTCCCCAGAGGGGTCGAGTGCCTGCCGCCCCCGCCAACCGGACTGCGACGCGGGTGGTGGCGGAAGCTCCCCAGAGGGGTAGAGCGCCCGCCACCCCCACCAACCGGACTGCGACCACGGCGGCCGTGGCTGCTCCCCAGCAGGGTCGAGCACCGGCCGCCAAGAACAAAAAGAATAAGAACAAGAAGAAGAAGGGGCCGCGCGCGCCGAAGTCGGCGGCAGTAGTGGTGACGCTGCTGCCAGCCGGCGAAGCCAAGGGCATGACATACCCTAATGTCATGTCCCAGGCGCGCGCGGCTATCGATCTGGAGGAGATCGGAGCGGGGAGGGCCTCCGCTTCCGCACGACCGCCAACGGGGCTCGTCTATTGGAGTGTCCCGGTGCCGAAAGTTCCGGCATCGCGGACCGTCTGATGGCGGGCCTCCGGGCGGTCTGGCCGGAAGAGGTGGTGCGTGTCCACAGGCCGGTGAAAATGGCGGAGATCAGGATCACCGGCCTGGACGACTGCGCCACCAAGGAGGAGGTGGCGGCGGCTATCGCGGCCCAGGGCGGATGCGCCCCGGAGAACGTTGTCGTGGGCGAACTTCGCCCCGGCTTCTCCGGGGCCAGCTCGGTGTGGGCGCGATGCCCTGTAGAGACGGCCACCTCCCTGGCCACTCCCCCGCCGGGCAGACCGGCAAATCACCCTGGCAGGTTGCGCGTGGGCTGGATTGCGGCCCACGTGCGCCTGCTGGAGTCGCGCGCCTGGCGGTGCCTCCGGTGCTTCGGCACCGGACACAGCATCGCCAGGTGCACGAGTACGGTTGACCGCAGGGAACTTTGCTTCCGCTGCGGTCAACCTGGACACAAGGCGGCCATGTGCTCGGCCGCACCGCACTGCGCTTTGTGCGCGGCGGCCGGGCGCAAGGCTGATCACCGGGCGGGGGCAAAGCTTGCTCCCCGTCCGGCTCCAACACGGAGCGGAATAGGCGCCGCAAACAAAAGCGGCGCCTAAAGAAGAAGTCGGCCGGAGGAGCACCGGCCGGCGTTTCGGCCCCCGCTGTGGCGTCTCAGGCGTCCGATAGCGGGGGCGATGGAGGAAGGGAGGAGGCGATGGAGGTGGTTCGACCTTAATGGACCACACCCTTCGCCTCCTCCAAGGCAACTTGAACCACTCCGCCGGGGCTCAGGACATGCTGCTCCAGAGCATGGCGGAGTGGTCAATAGATGTTGCCGTGGTCGCCGAGCCGTATTTCGTTCCCCCAGCCGACGATTGTTGGTTTGGGGACGACTGCGGCTTGGCGGCCATACATGTCAGAAGAGCCGCGGCGATCCCGCCCTTGGTAATGGTGGCCAAGGGTTCTGGGTTCGTCGCGGTATCGATGTTAGATACCGTCGTGATCGGGGCGTATTTCTCTCCAAGCCGGCCTATTGTCGAGTTTGAGCAGTTCCTGGACGGGCTCGAGGCGATTACTCACCGCTTCGCCCCCCGTCCAGTGATACTCGCGGGGGACCTCAATGCGAAATCTGTCGCTTGGGGCTCCCCCCGCTCTACACCTCGCGGTAGGCTGCTGGAGGAGTGGGCGGTCGCGACTGGCCTCTGTGTACTCAACAGGGGTTCGGTCGCGACTTGCGTGCGATGGCAGGGCGAGTCCATCGTGGACGTTACGTTCGCGAGCTCTGCCATCGCGGATCGCATCCGTGGCTGGAGAGTGTTGGTGGGGGCGGAATCTTTGTCGGATCACCGATACATTCGGTTTGATCTTTCCGCCCCCACGCCGGCTGCGGACGCCCGCGGGAGTACGCCCCGGTCATTCCCCAGATGGGCATTGAAGCTCCTGAACAAGGAGCTCTTGATGGAAGCCTCTACGGTGGCGGCGTGGACGCCCATGCGTCCACACCCCGTGGACGTGGAGGCCGAGGCGTTTTGGTTCCGGGACACGATGCGTCGCATTAGCGACGTTTCGATGCCCCGGGTCGGCCCTTGGTCTCCCACGAAGTCGACGTACTGGTGGTCGCCCGAGATAGCGCAGCTCAGAACTGTATGCGTCCGGGCGAGGCGCCAGTGCGCTCGACACCGCCGTCGCCGCCTTCCGCGTCGCAACGATTCCGTTGCCTTCGCGGAGGAGGAGGCCCGGCTGCATGGCTTGTACAAAGAGGCGAGGGAGCCATGCGGCTGGCCATCAAGATGGCCAAGGAACAGCACGCGGAGCGCCTTTTGGAGACGCTCGAGGAAGACCCTTGGGGGGCGCCCATACAAGATGGTGCGCGGCAAGTTGCGCCCATGGGCGCCCCCCATAACCGAGCGTCTACCGCTTCAGCAGCTGCGGGACATTGTTTCTACTTTGTTCCCGCAGGAGCAGGAGGGATTTATCCCGCCTGCTATGGGTGAGCCGCCGGATGTCACCGGCGGCGAGGCCCCTGCTGAAGTGCCCCATATCACCGGGGAGGAGCTCCGCGTGGCCGTAGTCAGGATGAGTGCCAAAGACACGGCACCCGGACCGGACGGCATCCATGGTCGGGTCCTGGCCTTGGCCATCAATGCCCTAGGGGACCGACTCTTGAGGCTTTACGACTCTTGCCTCGAGTCGGGACGGTTTCCCTCGCTGTGGCGGGAGGGTAGACTCGTCCTTCTTCGGAAGGAGGGGCGCCCGGCGGATACAGCCGCCGGTTACCGTCCTATCGTGCTGCTGGACGAGGTGGGCAAATTGCTGGAACGCATTCTGGCCGCCCGCATCGTCCAGCACCTGGTCGGGGTGGGACCCGACCTGTCGGCGGAGCAGTACGGCTTCAGAGAGGGCCGCTCAACCGTGGACGCGATCCTTCGCGTGCGGACCCTCTCAAATGAAGCCGTATCACAGGGCGGGGTGGCTTTGGCGGTGTCGCTCGACATCGCCAATGCATTCAACACCCTGCCCTGGTCCGTGATAGGGGGGCACTCGAGAGGCATGGAGTTCCCCCCTACCTCCGCCGGCTGGTCGGCTCCTACTTGGAGGCCAGGTCGGTAGTATGCACCGGGCACGATGGGACCGTTTACCGGTTTCCGGTCGTATGCGGGGTTCCTCAGGGGTCGGTCCTCGGACCTCTCCTTTGGAATGTCGGGTACGACTGGGTGCTGAGAGGCGCCCTGCTCCCGGGCCTGAGCGTAATCTGTTACGCTGATGACACGTTGGTCATGGCCCGGGGGCAAAACTTCAGGGAGGCTACCCGTCTCGCCACAGCGGGGGTGGCCCTCGTCGTCGGCCGTATCAGAAGACTGGGCCTCGCGGTGGCGCTCAATAAATCCCAGGCCCTGTGGTTTCACAGGGCTGGGGTGACGCCACCTACAGGGGCCCAGATCGTAGTTGGAGGCGTCCCTATAGAGGTCGGGGTGCGACTGAAGTACCTCGGCCTCATACTGGACAGCCGTTGGACCTTCCGGACCCACTTCATGGAACTCGTCCCCCCGATTGATGAGGACAGCCGGCGCATTGAGCCGGTTGCTCCCGAATATCGGGGGACCAAACCGTGTTGTGCGCCGCCTCTATGCGGGGGTGGTGCGTTCGATGGCCCTGTACGGCGCGCCCGTTTGGGCCGGACCAGGAAGCCGGACAGCAACCGTTGTCCGGCGCCTGCGCCGGCCACAGCGCGTCGTAGCTATCAGGGCCATCCGCGGATACCGCACCGTCTCCTTTGAGGCGGCGTGTGCACTGGCGGGGACGCCGCCCTGGGAGCTGGAGGCGGAGGCGCTCGCCGACGATTACCGTTGGCGTTGCGACCTCCGCGCTCGGGGCGTTGTGCGTCCCCTCAGAGCGGCGGTTCGGGACCGGAAGGCCCAATCTCGGCGGTCCGTGTTGGAGGCCTGGTCAAGGCGATTGGCCAACCCCGACTGGGGCCTCAGGACCGTCGAGGCGATTCGCCCCGTCCTCAAGGACTGGGTGAGTCGCGGCGAGGGACGCCTCACCTTTCGTCTGGTGCAGGTGCTGACCGGGCATGGTTGCTTCGGGAAGTACCTGCATCGGATACAGGTCGAGCCGACGACGAGGTGCCATCATTGCACGAGCGACCTGGACACGGCAGAGCATACGCTCGCTGTCTGCCCCGCATGGGAGGAGCAGCGCCGTGTCCTGGTCGCACAAGTAGGACGGGACTTGTCGCTGCCGGGCGTCGTGGCATCGATGCTCGACAGCGACGAGTCCTGGAAGGCGATGCTCGACTTCTGCGAGTCCACCATCTCGCAGAAGGAGGCGGCGGGACGGGTGAGGGAGAGCTCTTCCCTCCCGACCGACCCCGTCGCCGCCGAGGTCGAGCGGGGGGCCGGCCCCGGGATGTGTCCCGGGATCTGGCCCCCTAAGTGTACCGGGTCCACTAACACCGGACCCGAGGGGTGTCGCGCTAGAGCTCAGCGCGCACCCTCTGTATCATATCGGTGGGCCTGCTTAGGGCCCGCCTACCGAGTGAGCCGGTGGCCGTCTTCACCGACGGCTGCCGGTTCGACGTCCGGGGGTGACGGGGCGACACGTAAGCGTTGGTCGCGAACGCGTCCTGTCACCCCTACATAATCGGATGTCGAGCGTGATTGGCGGGAGGTTTTAGTGCGGTTCGACACCCACATACCCCACTCGCGGGGCGAGTGGAAGTCCGGCGATTTCCTCCCGTCACAAAAAAAAAAAAAAAAAAAAAAAGTCCAGTGAAATTGTCCACCTAACCGCAGCACCCGAAAGTCGTATTTCGAGTGTCTTGAGACTTGGGATTGCCAAATTTGGTACAAATATTTGTTTAATTTTACTGTGACGTACTATCGGGATAGATTTTTATCATCCCTTATAATTTTTTAATTTTGACGATAAAACATATTAAATATTAATATTTTAAAAATACTCACCCCGAAGTCGGTTTAACCGATTTTGCTAGTTTATTTTCACTTCAATCTGCTGTAATCATTCACCCCGAGCCCTCTGCACCTGAAAAAGAAACATAATTATTAATAATATTACATTTAAAAACATTTTCAAATTTTTTAAGTATTCTCACAACTGCTGTGGGAACACAAAACCCGCTTCCCGGGGAACTTTTTTTTTACCACCCTCGCTTTTCTCGGTTCCAAAGGAGCGTCTGGATCGCTCCTGTCGAAAGACACCGGTCCCGGTCGAATCCGACCAGCGGTTCCCGAGATAATCGAGGAAAACCTCAAATTTTTAGCCAATTTTAAACTCAAATTATTCTAAGTCCAGTGAAATCCCACCCGGTGGTCCCGCCTTGTCGTGGCGGTGGGCTGGAGCGTGCACCCTCGCACACCGCAAGGTGTTTAACTGACAAGGGGGGTGCCGCGACTAAGAGGACCACACGGAGCTCCTCTCCCCACACCGCTTGTTAAGCAAGCGGTGCCCTCGGGGACGAGGAGGGTGGCTAGTGGGCCACCGGAGGAGGACGCCGAACCGCAGGCGGCGGGTAACCTGCACCCAGGCGATCGCGAGCCTTGGGGGACTAAATCCCCCCAGAAAGTGCGACCGCACCGCCTTGGGAAAGCGGTGCGAGTAATCCCCATTTAAATCGTATAATGGAAAGTACAAATAGCGAGGATGCCTTGCCGGACGGTCCGGCCCCAGGCACCCGGCGCTCGCGGGTATCCGGGCCCGCGAGTGTGAAATTTCCCACCGATGCCCGCGTAGGGGTAGGCGACCAGGCCCCTACGACGGATGGAGCCACTGGAAGGCGTGAGGCCCGGGTCTGCATCGTTCCGTTCGATTGGGCGGACGAGGTAGACTCGGAGGCGGGCGAGGAAAGAATGGATGCGGGACCAGAGCCGACATCGCTGGCGAGCAGCGCCGCGAGCGATGTTGGCTCTGGAGAGCAAGCGAGAAGGGTCCTCCGCAAACGGAAGTCCGTTGCGCGGAGGACCTCGGGGAGTGGATCGTCCTCTGGCGGCAAGGGGCCGCGGAGGGCGAGGAACTCCGGGCGGGTGGCCGCCAGAGGAAGTGACGCGGGGCTCGGTCGAGACTCTACGGTCTCACCGCAGCCCTCGGTGGCGTCCGTGGCCTCTGCTCCGAGTGGCGGGGAACTCGTTGAGAGCCCCTCGGCCATTCTCGAGGGCATGAGGCGCACGGCGCTCTACGCCTCGAAGCGGTACTCGGAGAAGGGGGCAAAGGCGGAGGGGGCGGAGGCTGCGGGGTATCGCAGCCGACGCCAGGGCTAATGCCGGTGGTCTCGGCGGCCATCAGCCGAGCCACGGCATTGGAGGTGGAGGCTGAGCGGTCCCGAAAGGAGACCGCTCAGCATAAAGAGGAGATTGCCGCCCTCAAAGTGAGGCTGGCGGCGCTGGAGCGGAAGGGGCCATCGCGCTCGCTGCGGAGGGAGCGGCGCACGCCGACACCGGGCCCTCGCCCGGGGGATGCAGCGGCGCATCGGACCTCCCCGCTCCAGCCAGTGACATACAGTCGGCCCCGCCCCCCTGAGGGGGCGGCGAGCTCTAGGCGCCACCCTTCGCCCCGCACGAGGGCGGACATTCGGGAGGCGACGGAGCTGGAGGGGCGCATCAGGCGGGAGCTGATGGAGGAGTTCGGCAAGGTGATTGCCGAACTCAGGGCAGAAGTCGCTGCCCTGCGTGGTACTGCGTCGGCTGCAGCTGCAACTGCGGCTGCTGACGCGGCGCCACCCTCCACCACCACCCCGCCTGGCCCCACCACTCGGCGGTCGGCTCGTCGGCCCCCCGCGGGGCCAACCCCAACCCCCAAGAAGGGACGCGGTGCTGGCGCGGCGGTTGCCCCAGCACCGAAGCCCCGTCCGCTGCCGCCAGCGCCGTCCAATATGGACGACGCTTGGACAGAGGTGGTGCGGCGGGGCAATAAAAGGGCCAGGGTTGCGGCCCCTTCGGTGGCGGCGGAGGCCTCACCACCTGGAGGGCCTGCAGCCCCCCCACAGGCAAAGACACGGGCGGTGGCAGAAACTCCCCAGAGGGGTCGAGTGCCTGCCGCCCCCGCCAACCGGACTGCGACGCGGGTGGTGGCGGAAGCTCCCAGAGGGGTAGAGCGCCCGCCACCCCCACCAACCGGACTGCGACCACGGCGGCCGTGGCTGCTCCCCAGCAGGGTCGAGCACCGGCCGCCAAGAACAAAAAGAATAAGAACAAGAAGAAGAAGGGGCCGCGCGCGCCGAAGTCGGCGGCAGTAGTGGTGACGCTGCTGCCAGCCGGCGAAGCCAAGGGCATGACATACCCTAATGTCATGTCCCAGGCGCGCGCGGCTATCGATCTGGAGGAGATCGGAGCGGGGAGGGCCTCCGCTTCCGCACGACCGCCAACGGGGCTCGTCTATTGGAGTGTCCCGGTGCCGAAAGTTCCGGCATCGCGGACCGTCTGATGGCGGGCCTCCGGGCGGTCTGGCCGGAAGAGGTGGTGCGTGTCCACAGGCCGGTGAAAATGGCGGAGATCAGGATCACCGGCCTGGACGACTGCGCCACCAAGGAGGAGGTGGCGGCGGCTATCGCGGCCCAGGGCGGATGCGCCCCGGAGAACGTTGTCGTGGGCGAACTTCGCCCCGGCTTCTCCGGGGCCAGCTCGGTGTGGGCGCGATGCCCTGTAGAGACGGCCACCTCCCTGGCCACTCCCCCGCCGGGCAGACCGGCAAATCACCCTGGCAGGTTGCGCGTGGGCTGGATTGCGGCCCACGTGCGCCTGCTGGAGTCGCGCGCCTGGCGGTGCCTCCGGTGCTTCGGCACCGGACACAGCATCGCCAGGTGCACGAGTACGGTTGACCGCAGGGAACTTTGCTTCCGCTGCGGTCAACCTGGACACAAGGCGGCCATGTGCTCGGCCGCACCGCACTGCGCTTTGTGCGCGGCGGCCGGGCGCAAGGCTGATCACCGGGCGGGGGGCAAAGCTTGCTCCCCGTCCGGCTCCAACACGGAGCGGAATAGGCGCCGCAAACAAAAGCGGCGCCTAAAGAAGAAGTCGGCCGGAGGAGCACCGGCCGGCGTTTCGGCCCCCCGCTGTGGCGTCTCAGGCGTCCGATAGCGGGGGCGATGGAGGAAGGGAGGAGGCGATGGAGGTGGTTCGACCTTAATGGACCACACCCTTCGCCTCCTCCAAGGTAACTTGAACCACTCCGCCGGGGCTCAGGACATGCTGCTCCAGAGCATGGCGGAGTGGTCAATAGATGTTGCCGTGGTCGCCGAGCCGTATTTCGTTCCCCCAGCCGACGATTGTTGGTTTGGGGACGACTGCGGCTTGGCGGCCATACATGTCAGAAGAGCCGCGGCGATCCCGCCCTTGGTAATGGTGGCCAAGGGTTCTGGGTTCGTCGCGGTATCGATGTTAGATACCGTCGTGATCGGGGCGTATTTCTCTCCAAGCCGGCCTATTGTCGAGTTTGAGCAGTTCCTGGACGGGCTCGAGGCGATTACTCACCGCTTCGCCCCCCGTCCAGTGATACTCGCGGGGGACCTCAATGCGAAATCTGTCGCTTGGGGCTCCCCCCGCTCTACACCTCGCGGTAGGCTGCTGGAGGAGTGGGCGGTCGCGACTGGCCTCTGTGTACTCAACAGGGGTTCGGTCGCGACTTGCGTGCGATGGCAGGGCGAGTCCATCGTGGACGTTACGTTCGCGAGCTCTGCCATCGCGGATCGCATCCGTGGCTGGAGAGTGTTGGTGGGGGCGGAATCTTTGTCGGATCACCGATACATTCGGTTTGATCTTTCCGCCCCCACGCCGGCTGCGGACGCCCGCGGGAGTACGCCCCGGTCATTCCCCAGATGGGCATTGAAGCTCCTGAACAAGGAGCTCTTGATGGAAGCCTCTACGGTGGCGGCGTGGACGCCCATGCGTCCACACCCCGTGGACGTGGAGGCCGAGGCGCTTTGGTTCCGGGACACGATGCGTCGCATTAGCGACGTTTCGATGCCCCGGGTCGGCCCTTGGTCTCCCACGAAGTCGACGTACTGGTGGTCGCCCGAGATAGCGCAGCTCAGAACTGTATGCGTCCGGGCGAGGCGCCAGTGCGCTCGACACCGCCGTCGCCGCCTTCCGCGTCGCAACGATTCCGTTGCCTTCGCGGAGGAGGAGGCCCGGCTGCATGGCTTGTACAAAGAGGCGAGGGGAGCCATGCGGCTGGCCATCAAGATGGCCAAGGAACAGCACGCGGAGCGCCTTTTGGAGACGCTCGAGGAAGACCCTTGGGGGCGCCCATACAAGATGGTGCGCGGCAAGTTGCGCCCATGGGCGCCCCCCATAACCGAGCGTCTACCGCTTCAGCAGCTGCGGGACATTGTTTCTACTTTGTTCCCGCAGGAGCAGGAGGGATTTATCCCGCCTGCTATGGGTGAGCCGCCGGATGTCACCGGCGGCGAGGCCCCTGCTGAAGTGCCCCATATCACCGGGGAGGAGCTCCGCGTGGCCGTAGTCAGGATGAGTGCCAAAGACACGGCACCCGGACCGGACGGCATCCATGGTCGGGTCCTGGCCTTGGCCATCAATGCCCTAGGGGACCGACTCTTGAGGCTTTACGACTCTTGCCTCGAGTCGGGACGGTTTCCCTCGCTGTGGCGGGAGGGTAGACTCGTCCTTCTTCGGAAGGAGGGGCGCCCGGCGGATACAGCCGCCGGTTACCGTCCTATCGTGCTGCTGGACGAGGTGGGCAAATTGCTGGAACGCATTCTGGCCGCCCGCATCGTCCAGCACCTGGTCGGGGTGGGACCCGACCTGTCGGCGGAGCAGTACGGCTTCAGAGAGGGCCGCTCAACCGTGGACGCGATCCTTCGCGTGCGGACCCTCTCAAATGAAGCCGTATCACAGGGCGGGGTGGCTTTGGCGGTGTCGCTCGACATCGCCAATGCATTCAACACCCTGCCCTGGTCCGTGATAGGGGGGCACTCGAGAGGCATGGAGTTCCCCCCTACCTCCGCCGGCTGGTCGGCTCCTACTTGGAGGCCAGGTCGGTAGTATGCACCGGGCACGATGGGACCGTTTACCGGTTTCCGGTCGTATGCGGGGTTCCTCAGGGGTCGGTCCTCGGACCTCTCCTTTGGAATGTCGGGTACGACTGGGTGCTGAGAGGCGCCCTGCTCCCGGGCCTGAGCGTAATCTGTTACGCTGATGACACGTTGGTCATGGCCCGGGGGCAAAACTTCAGGGAGGCTACCCGTCTCGCCACAGCGGGGGTGGCCCTCGTCGTCGGCCGTATCAGAAGACTGGGCCTCGCGGTGGCGCTCAATAAATCCCAGGCCCTGTGGTTTCACAGGGCTGGGGTGACGCCACCTACAGGGGCCCAGATCGTAGTTGGAGGCGTCCCTATAGAGGTCGGGGTGCGACTGAAGTACCTCGGCCTCATACTGGACAGCCGTTGGACCTTCCGGACCCACTTCATGGAACTCGTCCCCCGATTGATGAGGACAGCCGGCGCATTGAGCCGGTTGCTCCCGAATATCGGGGGACCAAACCGTGTTGTGCGCCGCCTCTATGCGGGGGTGGTGCGTTCGATGGCCCTGTACGGCGCGCCCGTTTGGGCCGGACCAGGAAACCGGACAGCAACCGTTGTCCGGCGCCTGCGCCGGCCACAGCGCGTCGTAGCTATCAGGGCCATCCGCGGATACCGCACCGTCTCCTTTGAGGCGGCGTGTGCACTGGCGGGGACGCCGCCCTGGGAGCTGGAGGCGGAGGCGCTCGCCGACGATTACCGTTGGCGTTGCGACCTCCGCGCTCGGGGCGTTGTGCGTCCCCTCAGAGCGGCGGTTCGGGACCGGAAGGCCCAATCTCGGCGGTCCGTGTTGGAGGCCTGGTCAAGGCGATTGGCCAACCCCGACTGGGGCCTCAGGACCGTCGAGGCGATTCGCCCCGTCCTCAAGGACTGGGTGAGTCGCGGCGAGGGACGCCTCACCTTTCGTCTGGTGCAGGTGCTGACCGGGCATGGTTGCTTCGGGAAGTACCTGCATCGGATACAGGTCGAGCCGACGACGAGGTGCCATCATTGCACGAGCGACCTGGACACGGCAGAGCATACGCTCGCTGTCTGCCCCGCATGGGAGGAGCAGCGCCGTGTCCTGGTCGCACAAGTAGGACGGGACTTGTCGCTGCCGGGCGTCGTGGCATCGATGCTCGACAGCGACGAGTCCTGGAAGGCGATGCTCGACTTCTGCGAGTCCACCATCTCGCAGAAGGAGGCGGCGGGACGGGTGAGGGAGAGCTCTTCCCTCCCCGACCGACCCCGTCGCCGCCGAGGTCGAGCGGGGGGCCGGCCCCGGGATGTGTCCCGGGATCTGGCCCCCTAAGTGTACCGGGTCCACTAACACCGGACCCGAGGGGTGTCGCGCTAGAGCTCAGCGCGCACCCTCTGTATCATATCGGTGGGCCTACTTAGGGCCCGCCTACCGAGTGAGCCGGTGGCCGTCTTCACCGACGGCTGCCGGTTCGACGTCCGGGGGTGACGGGGCGACACGTAAGCGTTGGTCGCGAACGCGTCCTGTCACCCCTACATAATCGGATGTCGAGCGTGATTGGCGGGAGGTTTTAGTGCGGTTCGACACCCACATACCCCACTCGCGGGGCGAGTGGAAGTCCGGCGATTTCCTCCCGTCACAAAAAAAAAAAAAAAAAAAAAAAAAAAGTCCAGTGAAATTGTCCACCTAACCGCAGCACCCGAAAGTCGTATTTCGAGTGTCTTGAGACTTGGGATTGCCAAATTTGGTACAAATATTTGTTTAATTTTACTGTGACGTACTATCGGGATAGATTTTTATCATCCCTTATAATTTTGTAATTTTGACGATAAAACATATTAAATATTAATATTTTAAAAATACTCACCCCGAAGTCGGTTTAACCGATTTTGCTAGTTTATTTTCACTTCAATCTGCTGTAATCATTCACCCCGAGCCCTCTGCACCTGAAAAAGAAACATAATTATTAATAATATTACATTTAAAAACATTTTCAAATTTTTTAAGTATTCTCACAACTGCTGTGGGAACACAAAACCCGCTTCCCGGGGAACTTTTCTTTTACCACCCTCGCTTTTCTCGGTTCCAAAGGAGCGTCTGGATCGCTCCTGTCGAAAGACACCGGTCCCGGTCGAATCCGACCAGCGGTTCCCGAGATAATCGAGGAAAACCTCAAATTTTTAGCCAATTTTAAACTCAAATTATTCTAAGTCCAGTGAAATCCCACCCGGTGGTCCCGCCTTGTCGTGGCGGTGGGCTGGAGCGTGCACCCTCGCACACCGCAAGGTGTTTAACTGACAAGGGGGTGCCGCGACTAAGAGGACCACACGGAGCTCCTCTCCCCACACCGCTTGTTAAGCAAGCGGTGCCCTCGGGGACGAGGAGGGTGGCTAGTGGGCCACCGGAGGAGGACGCCGAACCGCAGGCGGCGGGTAACCTGCACCCAGGCGATCGCGAGCCTTGGGGGACTAAATCCCCCCAGAAAGTGCGACCGCACCGCCTTGGGAAAGCGGTGCGAGTAATCCCCATTTAAATCGTATAATGGAAAGTACAAATAGCGAGGATGCCTTGCCGGACGGTCCGGCCCCAGGCACCCGGCGCTCGCGGGTATCCGGGCCCGCGAGTGTGAAATTTCCCACCGATGCCCGCGTAGGGGTAGGCGACCAGGCCCCTACGACGGATGGAGCCACTGGAAGGCGTGAGGCCCGGGTCTGCATCGTTCCGTTCGATTGGGCGGACGAGGTAGACTCGGAGGCGGGCGAGGAAAGAATGGATGCGGGACCAGAGCCGACATCGCTGGCGAGCAGCGCCGCGAGCGATGTTGGCTCTGGAGAGCAAGCGAGAAGGGTCCTCCGCAAACGGAAGTCCGTTGCGCGGAGGACCTCGGGGAGTGGATCGTCCTCTGGCGGCAAGGGGCCGCGGAGGGCGAGGGAACTCCGGGCGGGTGGCCGCCAGAGGAAGTGACGCGGGGCTCGGTCGAGACTCTACGGTCTCACCGCAGCCCTCGGTGGCGTCCGTGGCCTCTGCTCCGAGTGGCGGGGAACTCGTTGAGAGCCCCTCGGCCATTCTCGAGGGCATGAGGCGCACGGCGCTCTACGCCTCGAAGCGGTACTCGGAGAAGGGGGCAAAGGCGGAGGGGCGGAGGCTGCGGGGTATCGCAGCCGACGCCAAAGGCTAATGCCGGTGGTCTCGGCGGCCATCAGCCGAGCCACGGCATTGGAGGTGGAGGCTGAGCGGTCCCGAAAGGAGACCGCTCAGCATAAAGAGGAGATTGCCGCCCTCAAAGTGAGGCTGGCGGCGCTGGAGCGGAAGGGGCCATCGCGCTCGCTGCGGAGGGAGCGGCGCACGCCGACACCGGGCCCTCGCCCGGGGGATGCAGCGGCGCATCGGACCTCCCCCGCTCCAGCCAGTGACATACAGTCGGCCCCGCCCCCTGAGGGGCGGCGAGCTCTAGGCGCCACCCTTCGCCCCGCACGAGGGCGGACATTCGGGAGGCGACGGAGCTGGAGGGGCGCATCAGGCGGGAGCTGATGGAGGAGTTCGGCAAGGTGATTGCCGAACTCAGGGCAGAAGTCGCTGCCCTGCGTGGTACTGCGTCGGCTGCAGCTGCAACTGCGGCTGCTGACGCGGCGCCACCCTCCACCACCACCCCGCCTGGCCCCACCACTCGGCGGTCGGCTCGTCGGCCCCCCGCGGGGCCAACCCCAACCCCCCAAGAAGGGACGCGGTGCTGGCGCGGCGGTTGCCCCAGCACCGAAGCCCCGTCCGCTGCCGCCAGCGCCGTCCAATATGGACGACGCTTGGACAGAGGTGGTGCGGCGGGGCAATAAAAGGGCCAGGGTTGCGGCCCCTTCGGTGGCGGCGGAGGCCTCACCACCTGGAGGGCCTGCAGCCCCCCCACAGGCAAAGACACGGGCGGTGGCAGAAACTCCCCAGAGGGGTCGAGTGCCTGCCGCCCCCGCCAACCGGACTGCGACGCGGGTGGTGGCGGAAGCTCCCCAGAGGGGTAGAGCGCCCGCCACCCCCACCAACCGGACTGCGACCACGGCGGCCGTGGCTGCTCCCCAGCAGGGTCGAGCACCGGCCGCCAAGAACAAAAAGAATAAGAACAAGAAGAAGAAGGGGCCGCGCGCGCCGAAGTCGGCGGCAGTAGTGGTGACGCTGCTGCCAGCCGGCGAAGCCAAGGGCATGACATACCCTAATGTCATGTCCCAGGCGCGCGCGGCTATCGATCTGGAGGAGATCGGAGCGGGGGAGGGCCTCCGCTTCCGCACGACCGCCAACGGGGCTCGTCTATTGGAGTGTCCCGGTGCCGAAAGTTCCGGCATCGCGGACCGTCTGATGGCGGGCCTCCGGGCGGTCTGGCCGGAAGAGGTGGTGCGTGTCCACAGGCCGGTGAAAATGGCGGAGATCAGGATCACCGGCCTGGACGACTGCGCCACCAAGGAGGAGGTGGCGGCGGCTATCGCGGCCCAGGGCGGATGCGCCCCGGAGAACGTTGTCGTGGGCGAACTTCGCCCCGGCTTCTCCGGGGCCAGCTCGGTGTGGGCGCGATGCCCTGTAGAGACGGCCACCTCCCTGGCCACTCCCCCGCCGGGCAGACCGGCAAATCACCCTGGCAGGTTGCGCGTGGGCTGGATTGCGGCCCACGTGCGCCTGCTGGAGTCGCGCGCCTGGCGGTGCCTCCGGTGCTTCGGCACCGGACACAGCATCGCCAGGTGCACGAGTACGGTTGACCGCAGGGAACTTTGCTTCCGCTGCGGTCAACCTGGACACAAGGCGGCCATGTGCTCGGCCGCACCGCACTGCGCTTTGTGCGCGGCGGCCGGGCGCAAGGCTGATCACCGGGCGGGGGGCAAAGCTTGCTCCCCGTCCGGCTCCAACACGGAGCGGAATAGGCGCCGCAAACAAAAGCGGCGCCTAAAGAAGAAGTCGGCCGGAGGAGCACCGGCCGGCGTTTCGGCCCCCGCTGTGGCGTCTCAGGCGTCCGATAGCGGGGGCGATGGAGGAAGGGAGGAGGCGATGGAGGTGGTTCGACCTTAATGGACCACACCCTTCGCCTCCTCCAAGGTAACTTGAACCACTCCGCCGGGGCTCAGGACATGCTGCTCCAGAGCATGGCGGAGTGGTCAATAGATGTTGCCGTGGTCGCCGAGCCGTATTTCGTTCCCCCAGCCGACGATTGTTGGTTTGGGGACGACTGCGGCTTGGCGGCCATACATGTCAGAAGAGCCGCGGCGATCCCGCCCTTGGTAATGGTGGCCAAGGGTTCTGGGTTCGTCGCGGTATCGATGTTAGATACCGTCGTGATCGGGGCGTATTTCTCTCCAAGCCGGCCTATTGTCGAGTTTGAGCAGTTCCTGGACGGGCTCGAGGCGATTACTCACCGCTTCGCCCCCCGTCCAGTGATACTCGCGGGGGACCTCAATGCGAAATCTGTCGCTTGGGGCTCCCCCCGCTCTACACCTCGCGGTAGGCTGCTGGAGGAGTGGGCGGTCGCGACTGGCCTCTGTGTACTCAACAGGGGTTCGGTCGCGACTTGCGTGCGATGGCAGGGCGAGTCCATCGTGGACGTTACGTTCGCGAGCTCTGCCATCGCGGATCGCATCCGTGGCTGGAGAGTGTTGGTGGGGGCGGAATCTTTGTCGGATCACCGATACATTCGGTTTGATCTTTCCGCCCCCACGCCGGCTGCGGACGCCCGCGGGAGTACGCCCCGGTCATTCCCCAGATGGGCATTGAAGCTCCTGAACAAGGAGCTCTTGATGGAAGCCTCTACGGTGGCGGCGTGGACGCCCATGCGTCCACACCCCGTGGACGTGGAGGCCGAGGCGCTTTGGTTCCGGGACACGATGCGTCGCATTAGCGACGTTTCGATGCCCCGGGTCGGCCCTTGGTCTCCCACGAAGTCGACGTACTGGTGGTCGCCCGAGATAGCGCAGCTCAGAACTGTATGCGTCCGGGCGAGGCGCCAGTGCGCTCGACACCGCCGTCGCCGCCTTCCGCGTCGCAACGATTCCGTTGCCTTCGCGGAGGAGGAGGCCCGGCTGCATGGCTTGTACAAAGAGGCGAGGGGAGCCATGCGGCTGGCCATCAAGATGGCCAAGGAACAGCACGCGGAGCGCCTTTTGGAGACGCTCGAGGAAGACCCTTGGGGGCGCCCATACAAGATGGTGCGCGGCAAGTTGCGCCCATGGGCGCCCCCCATAACCGAGCGTCTACCGCTTCAGCAGCTGCGGGACATTGTTTCTACTTTGTTCCCGCAGGAGCAGGAGGGATTTATCCCGCCTGCTATGGGTGAGCCGCCGGATGTCACCGGCGGCGAGGCCCCTGCTGAAGTGCCCCATATCACCGGGGAGGAGCTCCGCGTGGCCGTAGTCAGGATGAGTGCCAAAGACACGGCACCCGGACCGGACGGCATCCATGGTCGGGTCCTGGCCTTGGCCATCAATGCCCTAGGGGACCGACTCTTGAGGCTTTACGACTCTTGCCTCGAGTCGGGACGGTTTCCCTCGCTGTGGCGGGAGGGTAGACTCGTCCTTCTTCGGAAGGAGGGGCGCCCGGCGGATACAGCCGCCGGTTACCGTCCTATCGTGCTGCTGGACGAGGTGGGCAAATTGCTGGAACGCATTCTGGCCGCCCGCATCGTCCAGCACCTGGTCGGGGTGGGACCCGACCTGTCGGCGGAGCAGTACGGCTTCAGAGAGGGCCGCTCAACCGTGGACGCGATCCTTCGCGTGCGGACCCTCTCAAATGAAGCCGTATCACAGGGCGGGGTGGCTTTGGCGGTGTCGCTCGACATCGCCAATGCATTCAACACCCTGCCCTGGTCCGTGATAGGGGGCACTCGAGAGGCATGGAGTTCCCCCCTACCTCCGCCGGCTGGTCGGCTCCTACTTGGAGGCCAGGTCGGTAGTATGCACCGGGCACGATGGGACCGTTTACCGGTTTCCGGTCGTATGCGGGGTTCCTCAGGGGTCGGTCCTCGGACCTCTCCTTTGGAATGTCGGGTACGACTGGGTGCTGAGAGGCGCCCTGCTCCCGGGCCTGAGCGTAATCTGTTACGCTGATGACACGTTGGTCATGGCCCGGGGGCAAAACTTCAGGGAGGCTACCCGTCTCGCCACAGCGGGGGTGGCCCTCGTCGTCGGCCGTATCAGAAGACTGGGCCTCGCGGTGGCGCTCAATAAATCCCAGGCCCTGTGGTTTCACAGGGCTGGGGTGACGCCACCTACAGGGGCCCAGATCGTAGTTGGAGGCGTCCCTATAGAGGTCGGGGTGCGACTGAAGTACCTCGGCCTCATACTGGACAGCCGTTGGACCTTCCGGACCCACTTCATGGAACTCGTCCCCCGATTGATGAGGACAGCCGGCGCATTGAGCCGGTTGCTCCCGAATATCGGGGGACCAAACCGTGTTGTGCGCCGCCTCTATGCGGGGGTGGTGCGTTCGATGGCCCTGTACGGCGCGCCCGTTTGGGCCGGACCAGGAAGCCGGACAGCAACCGTTGTCCGGCGCCTGCGCCGGCCACAGCGCGTCGTAGCTATCAGGGCCATCCGCGGATACCGCACCGTCTCCTTTGAGGCGGCGTGTGCACTGGCGGGGACGCCGCCCTGGGAGCTGGAGGCGGAGGCGCTCGCCGACGATTACCGTTGGCGTTGCGACCTCCGCGCTCGGGGCGTTGTGCGTCCCCTCAGAGCGGCGGTTCGGGACCGGAAGGCCCAATCTCGGCGGTCCGTGTTGGAGGCCTGGTCAAGGCGATTGGCCAACCCCGACTGGGGCCTCAGGACCGTCGAGGCGATTCGCCCCGTCCTCAAGGACTGGGTGAGTCGCGGCGAGGGACGCCTCACCTTTCGTCTGGTGCAGGTGCTGACCGGGCATGGTTGCTTCGGGAAGTACCTGCATCGGATACAGGTCGAGCCGACGACGAGGTGCCATCATTGCACGAGCGACCTGGACACGGCAGAGCATACGCTCGCTGTCTGCCCCGCATGGGAGGAGCAGCGCCGTGTCCTGGTCGCACAAGTAGGACGGGACTTGTCGCTGCCGGGCGTCGTGGCATCGATGCTCGACAGCGACGAGTCCTGGAAGGCGATGCTCGACTTCTGCGAGTCCACCATCTCGCAGAAGGAGGCGGCGGGACGGGTGAGGGAGAGCTCTTCCCTCCCCGACCGACCCCGTCGCCGCCGAGGTCGAGCGGGGGGCCGGCCCCGGGATGTGTCCCGGGATCTGGCCCCCTAAGTGTACCGGGTCCACTAACACCGGACCCGAGGGGTGTCGCGCTAGAGCTCAGCGCGCACCCTCTGTATCATATCGGTGGGCCTACTTAGGGCCCGCCTACCGAGTGAGCCGGTGGCCGTCTTCACCGACGGCTGCCGGTTCGACGTCCGGGGGTGACGGGGCGACACGTAAGCGTTGGTCGCGAACGCGTCCTGTCACCCCTACATAATCGGATGTCGAGCGTGATTGGCGGGAGGTTTTAGTGCGGTTCGACACCCACATACCCCACTCGCGGGGCGAGTGGAAGTCCGGCGATTTCCTCCCGTCACAAAAAAAAAAAAAAAAAAAAAAAAAAAAAGTCCAGTGAAATTGTCCACCTAACCGCAGCACCCGAAAGTCGTATTTCGAGTGTCTTGAGACTTGGGATTGCCAAATTTGGTACAAATATTTGTTTAATTTTACTGTGACGTACTATCGGGATAGATTTTTATCATCCCTTATAATTTTGTAATTTTGACGATAAAACATATTAAATATTAATATTTTAAAAATACTCACCCCGAAGTCGGTTTAACCGATTTTGCTAGTTTATTTTCACTTCAATCTGCTGTAATCATTCACCCCGAGCCCTCTGCACCTGAAAAAGAAACATAATTATTAATAATATTACATTTAAAAACATTTTCAAATTTTTTAAGTATTCTCACAACTGCTGTGGGAACACAAAACCCGCTTCCCGGGGAACTTTTCTTTTACCACCCTCGCTTTTCTCGGTTCCAAAGGAGCGTCTGGATCGCTCCTGTCGAAAGACACCGGTCCCGGTCGAATCCGACCAGCGGTTCCCGAGATAATCGAGGAAAACCTCAAATTTTTAGCCAATTTTAAACTCAAATTATTCTAAGTCCAGTGAAATTGTCCACCTAACCGCAGCACCCGAAAGTCGTATTTCGAGTGTCTTGAGACTTGGGATTGCCAAATTTGGTACAAATATTTGTTTAATTTTACTGTGACGTACTATCGGGATAGATTTTTATCATCCCTTATAATTTTGTAATTTTGACGATAAAACATATTAAATATTAATATTTTAAAAATACTCACCCCGAAGTCGGTTTAACCGATTTTGCTAGTTTATTTTCACTTCAATCTGCTGTAATCATTCACCCCGAGCCCTCTGCACCTGAAAAAGAAACATAATTATTAATAATATTACATTTAAAAACATTTTCAAATTTTTTAAGTATTCTCACAACTGCTGTGGGAACACAAAACCCGCTTCCCGGGGAACTTTTTCTTTTACCACCCTCGCTTTTCTCGGTTCCAAAGGAGCGTCTGGATCGCTCCTGTCGAAAGACACCGGTCCCGGTCGAATCCGACCAGCGGTTCCCGAGATAATCGAGGAAAACCTCAAATTTTTAGCCAATTTTAAACTCAAATTATTCTAAGTCCAGTGAAATTGTCCACCTAACCGCAGCACCCGAAAGTCGTATTTCGAGTGTCTTGAGACTTGGGATTGCCAAATTTGGTACAAATATTTGTTTAATTTTACTGTGACGTACTATCGGGATAGATTTTTATCATCCCTTATAATTTTGTAATTTTGACGATAAAACATATTAAATATTAATATTTTAAAAAATACTCACCCCGAAGTCGGTTTAACCGATTTTGCTAGTTTATTTTCACTTCAATCTGCTGTAATCATTCACCCCGAGCCCTCTGCACCTGAAAAAGAAACATAATTATTAATAATATTACATTTAAAAACATTTTCAAATTTTTTAAGTATTCTCACAACTGCTGTGGGAACACAAAACCCGCTTCCCGGGGAACTTTTTCTTTTACCACCCTCGCTTTTCTCGGTTCCAAAGGAGCGTCTGGATCGCTCCTGTCGAAAGACACCGGTCCCGGTCGAATCCGACCAGCGGTTCCCGAGATAATCGAGGAAAACCTCAAATTTTTAGCCAATTTTAAACTCAAATTATTCTAAGTCCAGTGAAATTGTCCACCTAACCGCAGCACCCGAAAGTCGTATTTCGAGTGTCTTGAGACTTGGGATTGCCAAATTTGGTACAAATATTTGTTTAATTTTACTGTGACGTACTATCGGGATAGATTTTTATCATCCCTTATAATTTTGTAATTTTGACGATAAAACATATTAAATATTAATATTTTAAAAATACTCACCCCGAAGTCGGTTTAACCGATTTTGCTAGTTTATTTTCACTTCAATCTGCTGTAATCATTCACCCCGAGCCCTCTGCACCTGAAAAAGAAACATAATTATTAATAATATTACATTTAAAAACATTTTCAAATTTTTTAAGTATTCTCACAACTGCTGTGGGAACACAAAACCCGCTTCCCGGGGAACTTTTCTTTTACCACCCTCGCTTTTCTCGGTTCCAAAGGAGCGTCTGGATCGCTCCTGTCGAAAGACACCGGTCCCGGTCGAATCCGACCAGCGGTTCCCGAGATAATCGAGGAAAACCTCAAATTTTTAGCCAATTTTAAACTCAAATTATTCTAAGTCCAGTGAAATTGTCCACCTAACCGCAGCACCCGAAAGTCGTATTTCGAGTGTCTTGAGACTTGGGATTGCCAAATTTGGTACAAATATTTGTTTAATTTTACTGTGACGTACTATCGGGATAGATTTTTATCATCCCTTATAATTTTGTAATTTTGACGATAAAACATATTAAATATTAATATTTTAAAAATACTCACCCCGAAGTCGGTTTAACCGATTTTGCTAGTTTATTTTCACTTCAATCTGCTGTAATCATTCACCCCGAGCCCTCTGCACCTGAAAAAGAAACATAATTATTAATAATATTACATTTAAAAACATTTTCAAATTTTTTAAGTATTCTCACAACTGCTGTGGGAACACAAAACCCGCTTCCCGGGGAACTTTTTCTTTTACCACCCTCGCTTTTCTCGGTTCCAAAGGAGCGTCTGGATCGCTCCTGTCGAAAGACACCGGTCCCGGTCGAATCCGACCAGCGGTTCCCGAGATAATCGAGGAAAACCTCAAATTTTTAGCCAATTTTAAACTCAAATTATTCTAAGTCCAGTGAAATTGTCCACCTAACCGCAGCACCCGAAAGTCGTATTTCGAGTGTCTTGAGACTTGGGATTGCCAAATTTGGTACAAATATTTGTTTAATTTTACTGTGACGTACTATCGGGATAGATTTTTATCATCCCTTATAATTTTTGTAATTTTGACGATAAAACATATTAAATATTAATATTTTAAAAAATACTCACCCCGAAGTCGGTTTAACCGATTTTGCTAGTTTATTTTCACTTCAATCTGCTGTAATCATTCACCCCGAGCCCTCTGCACCTGAAAAAGAAACATAATTATTAATAATATTACATTTAAAAACATTTTCAAATTTTTTAAGTATTCTCACAACTGCTGTGGGAACACAAAACCCGCTTCCCGGGGAACTTTTTCTTTTACCACCCTCGCTTTTCTCGGTTCCAAAGGAGCGTCTGGATCGCTCCTGTCGAAAGACACCGGTCCCGGTCGAATCCGACCAGCGGTTCCCGAGATAATCGAGGAAAACCTCAAATTTTTAGCCAATTTTAAACTCAAATTATTCTAAGTCCAGTGAAATTGTCCACCTAACCGCAGCACCCGAAAGTCGTATTTCGAGTGTCTTGAGACTTGGGATTGCCAAATTTGGTACAAATATTTGTTTAATTTTACTGTGACGTACTATCGGGATAGATTTTTATCATCCCTTATAATTTTGTAATTTTGACGATAAAACATATTAAATATTAATATTTTAAAAATACTCACCCCGAAGTCGGTTTAACCGATTTTGCTAGTTTATTTTCACTTCAATCTGCTGTAATCATTCACCCCGAGCCCTCTGCACCTGAAAAAGAAACATAATTATTAATAATATTACATTTAAAAACATTTTCAAATTTTTTAAGTATTCTCACAACTGCTGTGGGAACACAAAACCCGCTTCCCGGGGAACTTTTTTCTTTTACCACCCTCGCTTTTCTCGGTTCCAAAGGAGCGTCTGGATCGCTCCTGTCGAAAGACACCGGTCCCGGTCGAATCCGACCAGCGGTTCCCGAGATAATCGAGGAAAACCTCAAATTTTTAGCCAATTTTAAACTCAAATTATTCTAAGTCCAGTGAAATTGTCCACCTAACCGCAGCACCCGAAAGTCGTATTTCGAGTGTCTTGAGACTTGGGATTGCCAAATTTGGTACAAATATTTGTTTAATTTTACTGTGACGTACTATCGGGATAGATTTTTATCATCCCTTATAATTTTGTAATTTTGACGATAAAACATATTAAATATTAATATTTTAAAAATACTCACCCCGAAGTCGGTTTAACCGATTTTGCTAGTTTATTTTCACTTCAATCTGCTGTAATCATTCACCCCGAGCCCTCTGCACCTGAAAAAGAAACATAATTATTAATAATATTACATTTAAAAACATTTTCAAATTTTTTAAGTATTCTCACAACTGCTGTGGGAACACAAAACCCGCTTCCCGGGGAACTTTTCTTTTACCACCCTCGCTTTTCTCGGTTCCAAAGGAGCGTCTGGATCGCTCCTGTCGAAAGACACCGG
Organism: Trilocha varians; assembly: GCA_030269945.2. Classification (NCBI taxonomy): domain Eukaryota; kingdom Metazoa; phylum Arthropoda; class Insecta; order Lepidoptera; family Bombycidae; genus Trilocha; species Trilocha varians. The sequence goes on along the minus strand of AP028282.1, from coordinate 13,462,850 downwards.
TCCCGGTCGAATCCGACCAGCGGTTCCCGAGATAATCGAGGAAAACCTCAAATTTTTAGCCAATTTTAAACTCAAATTATTCTAAGTCCAGTGAAATTGTCCACCTAACCGCAGCACCCGAAAGTCGTATTTCGAGTGTCTTGAGACTTGGGATTGCCAAATTTGGTACAAATATTTGTTTAATTTTACTGTGACGTACTATCGGGATAGATTTTTATCATCCCTTATAATTTTGTAATTTTGACGATAAAACATATTAAATATTAATATTTTAAAAATACTCACCCCGAAGTCGGTTTAACCGATTTTGCTAGTTTATTTTCACTTCAATCTGCTGTAATCATTCACCCCGAGCCCTCTGCACCTGAAAAAGAAACATAATTATTAATAATATTACATTTAAAAACATTTTCAAATTTTTTAAGTATTCTCACAACTGCTGTGGGAACACAAAACCCGCTTCCCGGGGAACTTTTTCTTTTACCACCCTCGCTTTTCTCGGTTCCAAAGGAGCGTCTGGATCGCTCCTGTCGAAAGACACCGGTCCCGGTCGAATCCGACCAGCGGTTCCCGAGATAATCGAGGAAAACCTCAAATTTTTAGCCAATTTTAAACTCAAATTATTCTAAGTCCAGTGAAATTGTCCACCTAACCGCAGCACCCGAAAGTCGTATTTCGAGTGTCTTGAGACTTGGGATTGCCAAATTTGGTACAAATATTTGTTTAATTTTACTGTGACGTACTATCGGGATAGATTTTTATCATCCCTTATAATTTTGTAATTTTGACGATAAAACATATTAAATATTAATATTTTAAAAATACTCACCCCGAAGTCGGTTTAACCGATTTTGCTAGTTTATTTTCACTTCAATCTGCTGTAATCATTCACCCCGAGCCCTCTGCACCTGAAAAAGAAACATAATTATTAATAATATTACATTTAAAAACATTTTCAAATTTTTTTAAGTATTCTCACAACTGCTGTGGGAACACAAAACCCGCTTCCCGGGGAACTTTTTCTTTTACCACCCTCGCTTTTCTCGGTTCCAAAGGAGCGTCTGGATCGCTCCTGTCGAAAGACACCGGTCCCGGTCGAATCCGACCAGCGGTTCCCGAGATAATCGAGGAAAACCTCAAATTTTTAGCCAATTTTAAACTCAAATTATTCTAAGTCCAGTGAAATTGTCCACCTAACCGCAGCACCCGAAAGTCGTATTTCGAGTGTCTTGAGACTTGGGATTGCCAAATTTGGTACAAATATTTGTTTAATTTTACTGTGACGTACTATCGGGATAGATTTTTATCATCCCTTATAATTTTGTAATTTTGACGATAAAACATATTAAATATTAATATTTTAAAAATACTCACCCCGAAGTCGGTTTAACCGATTTTGCTAGTTTATTTTCACTTCAATCTGCTGTAATCATTCACCCCGAGCCCTCTGCACCTGAAAAAGAAACATAATTATTAATAATATTACATTTAAAAACATTTTCAAATTTTTTAAGTATTCTCACAACTGCTGTGGGAACACAAAACCCGCTTCCCGGGGAACTTTTTCTTTTACCACCCTCGCTTTTCTCGGTTCCAAAGGAGCGTCTGGATCGCTCCTGTCGAAAGACACCGGTCCCGGTCGAATCCGACCAGCGGTTCCCGAGATAATCGAGGAAAACCTCAAATTTTTAGCCAATTTTAAACTCAAATTATTCTAAGTCCAGTGAAATTGTCCACCTAACCGCAGCACCCGAAAGTCGTATTTCGAGTGTCTTGAGACTTGGGATTGCCAAATTTGGTACAAATATTTGTTTAATTTTACTGTGACGTACTATCGGGATAGATTTTTATCATCCCTTATAATTTTGTAATTTTGACGATAAAACATATTAAATATTAATATTTTAAAAATACTCACCCCGAAGTCGGTTTAACCGATTTTGCTAGTTTATTTTCACTTCAATCTGCTGTAATCATTCACCCCGAGCCCTCTGCACCTGAAAAAGAAACATAATTATTAATAATATTACATTTAAAAACATTTTCAAATTTTTTAAGTATTCTCACAACTGCTGTGGGAACACAAAACCCGCTTCCCGGGGAACTTTTTCTTTTACCACCCTCGCTTTTCTCGGTTCCAAAGGAGCGTCTGGATCGCTCCTGTCGAAAGACACCGGTCCCGGTCGAATCCGACCAGCGGTTCCCGAGATAATCGAGGAAAACCTCAAATTTTTAGCCAATTTTAAACTCAAATTATTCTAAGTCCAGTGAAATCCCACCCGGTGGTCCCGCCTTGTCGTGGCGGTGGGCTGGAGCGTGCACCCTCGCACACCGCAAGGTGTTTAACTGACAAGGGGGTGCCGCGACTAAGAGGACCACACGGAGCTCCTCTCCCCACACCGCTTGTTAAGCAAGCGGTGCCCTCGGGGACGAGGAGGGTGGCTAGTGGGCCACCGGAGGAGGACGCCGAACCGCAGGCGGCGGGTAACCTGCACCCAGGCGATCGCGAGCCTTGGGGGACTAAATCCCCCCCAGAAAGTGCGACCGCACCGCCTTGGGAAAGCGGTGCGAGTAATCCCCATTTAAATCGTATAATGGAAAGTACAAATAGCGAGGATGCCTTGCCGGACGGTCCGGCCCCAGGCACCCGGCGCTCGCGGGTATCCGGGCCCGCGAGTGTGAAATTTCCCACCGATGCCCGCGTAGGGGTAGGCGACCAGGCCCCTACGACGGATGGAGCCACTGGAAGGCGTGAGGCCCGGGTCTGCATCGTTCCGTTCGATTGGGCGGACGAGGTAGACTCGGAGGCGGGCGAGGAAAGAATGGATGCGGGACCAGAGCCGACATCGCTGGCGAGCAGCGCCGCGAGCGATGTTGGCTCTGGAGAGCAAGCGAGAAGGGTCCTCCGCAAACGGAAGTCCGTTGCGCGGAGGACCTCGGGGAGTGGATCGTCCTCTGGCGGCAAGGGGCCGCGGAGGGCGAGGAACTCCGGGCGGGTGGCCGCCAGAGGAAGTGACGCGGGGCTCGGTCGAGACTCTACGGTCTCACCGCAGCCCTCGGTGGCGTCCGTGGCCTCTGCTCCGAGTGGCGGGGAACTCGTTGAGAGCCCCTCGGCCATTCTCGAGGGCATGAGGCGCACGGCGCTCTACGCCTCGAAGCGGTACTCGGAGAAGGGGGCAAAGGCGGAGGGGCGGAGGCTGCGGGGTATCGCAGCCGACGCCAAAGCTAATGCCGGTGGTCTCGGCGGCCATCAGCCGAGCCACGGCATTGGAGGTGGAGGCTGAGCGGTCCCGAAAGGAGACCGCTCAGCATAAAGAGGAGATTGCCGCCCTCAAAGTGAGGCTGGCGGCGCTGGAGCGGAAGGGGCCATCGCGCTCGCTGCGGAGGGAGCGGCGCACGCCGACACCGGGCCCTCGCCCGGGGGATGCAGCGGCGCATCGGACCTCCCCCGCTCCAGCCAGTGACATACAGTCGGCCCCGCCCCCTGAGGGGGCGGCGAGCTCTAGGCGCCACCCTTCGCCCCGCACGAGGGCGGACATTCGGGAGGCGACGGAGCTGGAGGGGCGCATCAGGCGGGAGCTGATGGAGGAGTTCGGCAAGGTGATTGCCGAACTCAGGGCAGAAGTCGCTGCCCTGCGTGGTACTGCGTCGGCTGCAGCTGCAACTGCGGCTGCTGACGCGGCGCCACCCTCCACCACCACCCCGCCTGGCCCCACCACTCGGCGGTCGGCTCGTCGGCCCCCCGCGGGGCCAACCCCAACCCCCAAGAAGGGACGCGGTGCTGGCGCGGCGGTTGCCCCAGCACCGAAGCCCCGTCCGCTGCCGCCAGCGCCGTCCAATATGGACGACGCTTGGACAGAGGTGGTGCGGCGGGGCAATAAAAGGGCCAGGGTTGCGGCCCCTTCGGTGGCGGCGGAGGCCTCACCACCTGGAGGGCCTGCAGCCCCCCACAGGCAAAGACACGGGCGGTGGCAGAAACTCCCCAGAGGGGTCGAGTGCCTGCCGCCCCCGCCAACCGGACTGCGACGCGGGTGGTGGCGGAAGCTCCCCAGAGGGGTAGAGCGCCCGCCACCCCCACCAACCGGACTGCGACCACGGCGGCCGTGGCTGCTCCCCAGCAGGGTCGAGCACCGGCCGCCAAGAACAAAAAGAATAAGAACAAGAAGAAGAAGGGGCCGCGCGCGCCGAAGTCGGCGGCAGTAGTGGTGACGCTGCTGCCAGCCGGCGAAGCCAAGGGCATGACATACCCTAATGTCATGTCCCAGGCGCGCGCGGCTATCGATCTGGAGGAGATCGGAGCGGGGGAGGGCCTCCGCTTCCGCACGACCGCCAACGGGGCTCGTCTATTGGAGTGTCCCGGTGCCGAAAGTTCCGGCATCGCGGACCGTCTGATGGCGGGCCTCCGGGCGGTCTGGCCGGAAGAGGTGGTGCGTGTCCACAGGCCGGTGAAAATGGCGGAGATCAGGATCACCGGCCTGGACGACTGCGCCACCAAGGAGGAGGTGGCGGCGGCTATCGCGGCCCAGGGCGGATGCGCCCCGGAGAACGTTGTCGTGGGCGAACTTCGCCCCGGCTTCTCCGGGGCCAGCTCGGTGTGGGCGCGATGCCCTGTAGAGACGGCCACCTCCCTGGCCACTCCCCCGCCGGGCAGACCGGCAAATCACCCTGGCAGGTTGCGCGTGGGCTGGATTGCGGCCCACGTGCGCCTGCTGGAGTCGCGCGCCTGGCGGTGCCTCCGGTGCTTCGGCACCGGACACAGCATCGCCAGGTGCACGAGTACGGTTGACCGCAGGGAACTTTGCTTCCGCTGCGGTCAACCTGGACACAAGGCGGCCATGTGCTCGGCCGCACCGCACTGCGCTTTGTGCGCGGCGGCCGGGCGCAAGGCTGATCACCGGGCGGGGGGCAAAGCTTGCTCCCCGTCCGGCTCCAACACGGAGCGAGGAATAGGCGCCGCAAACAAAAGCGGCGCCTAAAGAAGAAGTCGGCCGGAGGAGCACCGGCCGGCGTTTCGGCCCCCGCTGTGGCGTCTCAGGCGTCCGATAGCGGGGGCGATGGAGGAAGGGAGGAGGCGATGGAGGTGGTTCGACCTTAATGGACCACACCCTTCGCCTCCTCCAAGGTAGACTTGAACCACTCCGCCGGGGCTCAGGACATGCTGCTCCAGAGCATGGCGGAGTGGTCAATAGATGTTGCCGTGGTCGCCGAGCCGTATTTCGTTCCCCCAGCCGACGATTGTTGGTTTGGGGACGACTGCGGCTTGGCGGCCATACATGTCAGAAGAGCCGCGGCGATCCCGCCCTTGGTAATGGTGGCCAAGGGTTCTGGGTTCGTCGCGGTATCGATGTTAGATACCGTCGTGATCGGGGCGTATTTCTCTCCAAGCCGGCCTATTGTCGAGTTTGAGCAGTTCCTGGACGGGCTCGAGGCGATTACTCACCGCTTCGCCCCCCGTCCAGTGATACTCGCGGGGGACCTCAATGCGAAATCTGTCGCTTGGGGCTCCCCCCGCTCTACACCTCGCGGTAGGCTGCTGGAGGAGTGGGCGGTCGCGACTGGCCTCTGTGTACTCAACAGGGGTTCGGTCGCGACTTGCGTGCGATGGCAGGGCGAGTCCATCGTGGACGTTACGTTCGCGAGCTCTGCCATCGCGGATCGCATCCGTGGCTGGAGAGTGTTGGTGGGGGCGGAATCTTTGTCGGATCACCGATACATTCGGTTTGATCTTTCCGCCCCCACGCCGGCTGCGGACGCCCGCGGGAGTACGCCCCGGTCATTCCCCAGATGGGCATTGAAGCTCCTGAACAAGGAGCTCTTGATGGAAGCCTCTACGGTGGCGGCGTGGACGCCCATGCGTCCACACCCCGTGGACGTGGAGGCCGAGGCGCTTTGGTTCCGGGACACGATGCGTCGCATTAGCGACGTTTCGATGCCCCGGGTCGGCCCTTGGTCTCCCACGAAGTCGACGTACTGGTGGTCGCCCGAGATAGCGCAGCTCAGAACTGTATGCGTCCGGGCGAGGCGCCAGTGCGCTCGACACCGCCGTCGCCGCCTTCCGCGTCGCAACGATTCCGTTGCCTTCGCGGAGGAGGAGGCCCGGCTGCATGGCTTGTACAAAGAGGCGAGGGGAGCCATGCGGCTGGCCATCAAGATGGCCAAGGAACAGCACGCGGAGCGCCTTTTGGAGACGCTCGAGGAAGACCCTTGGGGGCGCCCATACAAGATGGTGCGCGGCAAGTTGCGCCCATGGGCGCCCCCCATAACCGAGCGTCTACCGCTTCAGCAGCTGCGGGACATTGTTTCTACTTTGTTCCCGCAGGAGCAGGAGGGATTTATCCCGCCTGCTATGGGTGAGCCGCCGGATGTCACCGGCGGCGAGGCCCCTGCTGAAGTGCCCCATATCACCGGGGAGGAGCTCCGCGTGGCCGTAGTCAGGATGAGTGCCAAAGACACGGCACCCGGACCGGACGGCATCCATGGTCGGGTCCTGGCCTTGGCCATCAATGCCCTAGGGGACCGACTCTTGAGGCTTTACGACTCTTGCCTCGAGTCGGGACGGTTTCCCTCGCTGTGGCGGGAGGGTAGACTCGTCCTTCTTCGGAAGGAGGGGCGCCCGGCGGATACAGCCGCCGGTTACCGTCCTATCGTGCTGCTGGACGAGGTGGGCAAATTGCTGGAACGCATTCTGGCCGCCCGCATCGTCCAGCACCTGGTCGGGGTGGGACCCGACCTGTCGGCGGAGCAGTACGGCTTCAGAGAGGGCCGCTCAACCGTGGACGCGATCCTTCGCGTGCGGACCCTCTCAAATGAAGCCGTATCACAGGGCGGGGTGGCTTTGGCGGTGTCGCTCGACATCGCCAATGCATTCAACACCCTGCCCTGGTCCGTGATAGGGGGGGCACTCGAGAGGCATGGAGTTCCCCCCTACCTCCGCCGGCTGGTCGGCTCCTACTTGGAGGCCAGGTCGGTAGTATGCACCGGGCACGATGGGACCGTTTACCGGTTTCCGGTCGTATGCGGGGTTCCTCAGGGGTCGGTCCTCGGACCTCTCCTTTGGAATGTCGGGTACGACTGGGTGCTGAGAGGCGCCCTGCTCCCGGGCCTGAGCGTAATCTGTTACGCTGATGACACGTTGGTCATGGCCCGGGGGCAAAACTTCAGGGAGGCTACCCGTCTCGCCACAGCGGGGGTGGCCCTCGTCGTCGGCCGTATCAGAAGACTGGGCCTCGCGGTGGCGCTCAATAAATCCCAGGCCCTGTGGTTTCACAGGGCTGGGGTGACGCCACCTACAGGGGCCCAGATCGTAGTTGGAGGCGTCCCTATAGAGGTCGGGGTGCGACTGAAGTACCTCGGCCTCATACTGGACAGCCGTTGGACCTTCCGGACCCACTTCATGGAACTCGTCCCCCGATTGATGAGGACAGCCGGCGCATTGAGCCGGTTGCTCCCGAATATCGGGGGACCAAACCGTGTTGTGCGCCGCCTCTATGCGGGGGTGGTGCGTTCGATGGCCCTGTACGGCGCGCCCGTTTGGGCCGGACCAGGAAGCCGGACAGCAACCGTTGTCCGGCGCCTGCGCCGGCCACAGCGCGTCGTAGCTATCAGGGCCATCCGCGGATACCGCACCGTCTCCTTTGAGGCGGCGTGTGCACTGGCGGGGACGCCGCCCTGGGAGCTGGAGGCGGAGGCGCTCGCCGACGATTACCGTTGGCGTTGCGACCTCCGCGCTCGGGGCGTTGTGCGTCCCCTCAGAGCGGCGGTTCGGGACCGGAAGGCCCAATCTCGGCGGTCCGTGTTGGAGGCCTGGTCAAGGCGATTGGCCAACCCCGACTGGGGCCTCAGGACCGTCGAGGCGATTCGCCCCGTCCTCAAGGACTGGGTGAGTCGCGGCGAGGGACGCCTCACCTTTCGTCTGGTGCAGGTGCTGACCGGGCATGGTTGCTTCGGGAAGTACCTGCATCGGATACAGGTCGAGCCGACGACGAGGTGCCATCATTGCACGAGCGACCTGGACACGGCAGAGCATACGCTCGCTGTCTGCCCCGCATGGGAGGAGCAGCGCCGTGTCCTGGTCGCACAAGTAGGACGGGACTTGTCGCTGCCGGGCGTCGTGGCATCGATGCTCGACAGCGACGAGTCCTGGAAGGCGATGCTCGACTTCTGCGAGTCCACCATCTCGCAGAAGGAGGCGGCGGGACGGGTGAGGGAGAGCTCTTCCCTCCCCGACCGACCCCGTCGCCGCCGAGGTCGAGCGGGGGGCCGGCCCCGGGATGTGTCCCGGGATCTGGCCCCCTAAGTGTACCGGGTCCACTAACACCGGACCCGAGGGGTGTCGCGCTAGAGCTCAGCGCGCACCCTCTGTATCATATCGGTGGGCCTACTTAGGGCCCGCCTACCGAGTGAGCCGGTGGCCGTCTTCACCGACGGCTGCCGGTTCGACGTCCGGGGGTGACGGGGCGACACGTAAGCGTTGGTCGCGAACGCGTCCTGTCACCCCTACATAATCGGATGTCGAGCGTGATTGGCGGGAGGTTTTAGTGCGGTTCGACACCCACATACCCCACTCGCGGGGCGAGTGGAAGTCCGGCGATTTCCTCCCGTCACAAAAAAAAAAAAAAAAAAAAAAAAAAGTCCAGTGAAATTGTCCACCTAACCGCAGCACCCGAAAGTCGTATTTCGAGTGTCTTGAGACTTGGGATTGCCAAATTTGGTACAAATATTTGTTTAATTTTACTGTGACGTACTATCGGGATAGATTTTTATCATCCCTTATAATTTTTTAATTTTGACGATAAAACATATTAAATATTAATATTTTAAAAATACTCACCCCGAAGTCGGTTTAACCGATTTTGCTAGTTTATTTTCACTTCAATCTGCTGTAATCATTCACCCCGAGCCCTCTGCACCTGAAAAAGAAACATAATTATTAATAATATTACATTTAAAAACATTTTCAAATTTTTTAAGTATTCTCACAACTGCTGTGGGAACACAAAACCCGCTTCCCGGGGAACTTTTTCTTTTACCACCCTCGCTTTTCTCGGTTCCAAAGGAGCGTCTGGATCGCTCCTGTCGAAAGACACCGGTCCCGGTCGAATCCGACCAGCGGTTCCCGAGATAATCGAGGAAAACCTCAAATTTTTAGCCAATTTTAAACTCAAATTATTCTAAGTCCAGTGAAATTGTCCACCTAACCGCAGCACCCGAAAGTCGTATTTCGAGTGTCTTGAGACTTGGGATTGCCAAATTTGGTACAAATATTTGTTTAATTTTACTGTGACGTACTATCGGGATAGATTTTTATCATCCCTTATAATTTTGTAATTTTGACGATAAAACATATTAAATATTAATATTTTAAAAATACTCACCCCGAAGTCGGTTTAACCGATTTTGCTAGTTTATTTTCACTTCAATCTGCTGTAATCATTCACCCCGAGCCCTCTGCACCTGAAAAAGAAACATAATTATTAATAATATTACATTTAAAAACATTTTCAAATTTTTTAAGTATTCTCACAACTGCTGTGGGAACACAAAACCCGCTTCCCGGGGAACTTTTTCTTTTACCACCCTCGCTTTTCTCGGTTCCAAAGGAGCGTCTGGATCGCTCCTGTCGAAAGACACCGGTCCCGGTCGAATCCGACCAGCGGTTCCCGAGATAATCGAGGAAAACCTCAAATTTTTAGCCAATTTTAAACTCAAATTATTCTAAGTCCAGTGAAATTGTCCACCTAACCGCAGCACCCGAAAGTCGTATTTCGAGTGTCTTGAGACTTGGGATTGCCAAATTTGGTACAAATATTTGTTTAATTTTACTGTGACGTACTATCGGGATAGATTTTTATCATCCCTTATAATTTTGTAATTTTGACGATAAAACATATTAAATATTAATATTTTAAAAATACTCACCCCGAAGTCGGTTTAACCGATTTTGCTAGTTTATTTTCACTTCAATCTGCTGTAATCATTCACCCCGAGCCCTCTGCACCTGAAAAAGAAACATAATTATTAATAATATTACATTTAAAAACATTTTCAAATTTTTTAAGTATTCTCACAACTGCTGTGGGAACACAAAACCCGCTTCCCGGGGAACTTTTTCTTTTACCACCCTCGCTTTTCTCGGTTCCAAAGGAGCGTCTGGATCGCTCCTGTCGAAAGACACCGGTCCCGGTCGAATCCGACCAGCGGTTCCCGAGATAATCGAGGAAAACCTCAAATTTTTAGCCAATTTTAAACTCAAATTATTCTAAGTCCAGTGAAATTGTCCACCTAACCGCAGCACCCGAAAGTCGTATTTCGAGTGTCTTGAGACTTGGGATTGCCAAATTTGGTACAAATATTTGTTTAATTTTACTGTGACGTACTATCGGGATAGATTTTTATCATCCCTTATAATTTTGTAATTTTGACGATAAAACATATTAAATATTAATATTTTAAAAATACTCACCCCGAAGTCGGTTTAACCGATTTTGCTAGTTTATTTTCACTTCAATCTGCTGTAATCATTCACCCCGAGCCCTCTGCACCTGAAAAAGAAACATAATTATTAATAATATTACATTTAAAAACATTTTCAAATTTTTTAAGTATTCTCACAACTGCTGTGGGAACACAAAACCCGCTTCCCGGGGAACTTTTCTTTTACCACCCTCGCTTTTCTCGGTTCCAAAGGAGCGTCTGGATCGCTCCTGTCGAAAGACACCGGTCCCGGTCGAATCCGACCAGCGGTTCCCGAGATAATCGAGGAAAACCTCAAATTTTTAGCCAATTTTAAACTCAAATTATTCTAAGTCCAGTGAAATTGTCCACCTAACCGCAGCACCCGAAAGTCGTATTTCGAGTGTCTTGAGACTTGGGATTGCCAAATTTGGTACAAATATTTGTTTAATTTTACTGTGACGTACTATCGGGATAGATTTTTATCATCCCTTATAATTTTGTAATTTTGACGATAAAACATATTAAATATTAATATTTTAAAAATACTCACCCCGAAGTCGGTTTAACCGATTTTGCTAGTTTATTTTCACTTCAATCTGCTGTAATCATTCACCCCGAGCCCTCTGCACCTGAAAAAGAAACATAATTATTAATAATATTACATTTAAAAACATTTTCAAATTTTTTAAGTATTCTCACAACTGCTGTGGGAACACAAAACCCGCTTCCCGGGGAACTTTTTCTTTTACCACCCTCGCTTTTCTCGGTTCCAAAGGAGCGTCTGGATCGCTCCTGTCGAAAGACACCGGTCCCGGTCGAATCCGACCAGCGGTTCCCGAGATAATCGAGGAAAACCTCAAATTTTTAGCCAATTTTAAACTCAAATTATTCTAAGTCCAGTGAAATTGTCCACCTAACCGCAGCACCCGAAAGTCGTATTTCGAGTGTCTTGAGACTTGGGATTGCCAAATTTGGTACAAATATTTGTTTAATTTTACTGTGACGTACTATCGGGATAGATTTTTATCATCCCTTATAATTTTGTAATTTTGACGATAAAACATATTAAATATTAATATTTTAAAAATACTCACCCCGAAGTCGGTTTAACCGATTTTGCTAGTTTATTTTCACTTCAATCTGCTGTAATCATTCACCCCGAGCCCTCTGCACCTGAAAAAGAAACATAATTATTAATAATATTACATTTAAAAACATTTTCAAATTTTTTAAGTATTCTCACAACTGCTGTGGGAACACAAAACCCGCTTCCCGGGGAACTTTTTCTTTTACCACCCTCGCTTTTCTCGGTTCCAAAGGAGCGTCTGGATCGCTCCTGTCGAAAGACACCGGTCCCGGTCGAATCCGACCAGCGGTTCCCGAGATAATCGAGGAAAACCTCAAATTTTTAGCCAATTTTAAACTCAAATTATTCTAAGTCCAGTGAAATTGTCCACCTAACCGCAGCACCCGAAAGTCGTATTTCGAGTGTCTTGAGACTTGGGATTGCCAAATTTGGTACAAATATTTGTTTAATTTTACTGTGACGTACTATCGGGATAGATTTTTATCATCCCTTATAATTTTGTAATTTTGACGATAAAACATATTAAATATTAATATTTTAAAAATACTCACCCCGAAGTCGGTTTAACCGATTTTGCTAGTTTATTTTCACTTCAATCTGCTGTAATCATTCACCCCGAGCCCTCTGCACCTGAAAAAGAAACATAATTATTAATAATATTACATTTAAAAACATTTTCAAATTTTTTAAGTATTCTCACAACTGCTGTGGGAACACAAAACCCGCTTCCCGGGGAACTTTTTCTTTTACCACCCTCGCTTTTCTCGGTTCCAAAGGAGCGTCTGGATCGCTCCTGTCGAAAGACACCGGTCCCGGTCGAATCCGACCAGCGGTTCCCGAGATAATCGAGGAAAACCTCAAATTTTTAGCCAATTTTAAACTCAAATTATTCTAAGTCCAGTGAAATTGTCCACCTAACCGCAGCACCCGAAAGTCGTATTTCGAGTGTCTTGAGACTTGGGATTGCCAAATTTGGTACAAATATTTGTTTAATTTTACTGTGACGTACTATCGGGATAGATTTTTATCATCCCTTATAATTTTGTAATTTTGACGATAAAACATATTAAATATTAATATTTTAAAAATACTCACCCCGAAGTCGGTTTAACCGATTTTGCTAGTTTATTTTCACTTCAATCTGCTGTAATCATTCACCCCGAGCCCTCTGCACCTGAAAAAGAAACATAATTATTAATAATATTACATTTAAAAACATTTTCAAATTTTTTAAGTATTCTCACAACTGCTGTGGGAACACAAAACCCGCTTCCCGGGGAACTTTTCTTTTACCACCCTCGCTTTTCTCGGTTCCAAAGGAGCGTCTGGATCGCTCCTGTCGAAAGACACCGGTCCCGGTCGAATCCGACCAGCGGTTCCCGAGATAATCGAGGAAAACCTCAAATTTTTAGCCAATTTTAAACTCAAATTATTCTAAGTCCAGTGAAATTGTCCACCTAACCGCAGCACCCGAAAGTCGTATTTCGAGTGTCTTGAGACTTGGGATTGCCAAATTTGGTACAAATATTTGTTTAATTTTACTGTGACGTACTATCGGGATAGATTTTTATCATCCCTTATAATTTTGTAATTTTGACGATAAAACATATTAAATATTAATATTTTAAAAATACTCACCCCGAAGTCGGTTTAACCGATTTTGCTAGTTTATTTTCACTTCAATCTGCTGTAATCATTCACCCCGAGCCCTCTGCACCTGAAAAAGAAACATAATTATTAATAATATTACATTTAAAAACATTTTCAAATTTTTTAAGTATTCTCACAACTGCTGTGGGAACACAAAACCCGCTTCCCGGGGAACTTTTTCTTTTACCACCCTCGCTTTTCTCGGTTCCAAAGGAGCGTCTGGATCGCTCCTGTCGAAAGACACCGGTCCCGGTCGAATCCGACCAGCGGTTCCCGAGATAATCGAGGAAAACCTCAAATTTTTAGCCAATTTTAAACTCAAATTATTCTAAGTCCAGTGAAATTGTCCACCTAACCGCAGCACCCGAAAGTCGTATTTCGAGTGTCTTGAGACTTGGGATTGCCAAATTTGGTACAAATATTTGTTTAATTTTACTGTGACGTACTATCGGGATAGATTTTTATCATCCCTTATAATTTTGTAATTTTGACGATAAAACATATTAAATATTAATATTTTAAAAATACTCACCCCGAAGTCGGTTTAACCGATTTTGCTAGTTTATTTTCACTTCAATCTGCTGTAATCATTCACCCCGAGCCCTCTGCACCTGAAAAAGAAACATAATTATTAATAATATTACATTTAAAAACATTTTCAAATTTTTTAAGTATTCTCACAACTGCTGTGGGAACACAAAACCCGCTTCCCGGGGAACTTTTTCTTTTACCACCCTCGCTTTTCTCGGTTCCAAAGGAGCGTCTGGATCGCTCCTGTCGAAAGACACCGGTCCCGGTCGAATCCGACCAGCGGTTCCCGAGATAATCGAGGAAAACCTCAAATTTTTAGCCAATTTTAAACTCAAATTATTCTAAGTCCAGTGAAATTGTCCACCTAACCGCAGCACCCGAAAGTCGTATTTCGAGTGTCTTGAGACTTGGGATTGCCAAATTTGGTACAAATATTTGTTTAATTTTACTGTGACGTACTATCGGGATAGATTTTTATCATCCCTTATAATTTTGTAATTTTGACGATAAAACATATTAAATATTAATATTTTAAAAATACTCACCCCGAAGTCGGTTTAACCGATTTTGCTAGTTTATTTTCACTTCAATCTGCTGTAATCATTCACCCCGAGCCCTCTGCACCTGAAAAAGAAACATAATTATTAATAATATTACATTTAAAAACATTTTCAAATTTTTTAAGTATTCTCACAACTGCTGTGGGAACACAAAACCCGCTTCCCGGGGAACTTTTTCTTTTACCACCCTCGCTTTTCTCGGTTCCAAAGGAGCGTCTGGATCGCTCCTGTCGAAAGACACCGGTCCCGGTCGAATCCGACCAGCGGTTCCCGAGATAATCGAGGAAAACCTCAAATTTTTAGCCAATTTTAAACTCAAATTATTCTAAGTCCAGTGAAATTGTCCACCTAACCGCAGCACCCGAAAGTCGTATTTCGAGTGTCTTGAGACTTGGGATTGCCAAATTTGGTACAAATATTTGTTTAATTTTACTGTGACGTACTATCGGGATAGATTTTTATCATCCCTTATAATTTTGTAATTTTGACGATAAAACATATTAAATATTAATATTTTAAAAATACTCACCCCGAAGTCGGTTTAACCGATTTTGCTAGTTTATTTTCACTTCAATCTGCTGTAATCATTCACCCCGAGCCCTCTGCACCTGAAAAAGAAACATAATTATTAATAATATTACATTTAAAAACATTTTCAAATTTTTTAAGTATTCTCACAACTGCTGTGGGAACACAAAACCCGCTTCCCGGGGAACTTTTTCTTTACCACCCTCGCTTTTCTCGGTTCCAAAGGAGCGTCTGGATCGCTCCTGTCGAAAGACACCGGTCCCGGTCGAATCCGACCAGCGGTTCCCGAGATAATCGAGGAAAACCTCAAATTTTTAGCCAATTTTAAACTCAAATTATTCTAAGTCCAGTGAAATTGTCCACCTAACCGCAGCACCCGAAAGTCGTATTTCGAGTGTCTTGAGACTTGGGATTGCCAAATTTGGTACAAATATTTGTTTAATTTTACTGTGACGTACTATCGGGATAGATTTTTATCATCCCTTATAATTTTGTAATTTTGACGATAAAACATATTAAATATTAATATTTTAAAAATACTCACCCCGAAGTCGGTTTAACCGATTTTGCTAGTTTATTTTCACTTCAATCTGCTGTAATCATTCACCCCGAGCCCTCTGCACCTGAAAAAGAAACATAATTATTAATAATATTACATTTAAAAACATTTTCAAATTTTTTAAGTATTCTCACAACTGCTGTGGGAACACAAAACCCGCTTCCCGGGGAACTTTTTCTTTTACCACCCTCGCTTTTCTCGGTTCCAAAGGAGCGTCTGGATCGCTCCTGTCGAAAGACACCGGTCCCGGTCGAATCCGACCAGCGGTTCCCGAGATAATCGAGGAAAACCTCAAATTTTTAGCCAATTTTAAACTCAAATTATTCTAAGTCCAGTGAAATTGTCCACCTAACCGCAGCACCCGAAAGTCGTATTTCGAGTGTCTTGAGACTTGGGATTGCCAAATTTGGTACAAATATTTGTTTAATTTTACTGTGACGTACTATCGGGATAGATTTTTATCATCCCTTATAATTTTGTAATTTTGACGATAAAACATATTAAATATTAATATTTTAAAAATACTCACCCCGAAGTCGGTTTAACCGATTTTGCTAGTTTATTTTCACTTCAATCTGCTGTAATCATTCACCCCGAGCCCTCTGCACCTGAAAAAGAAACATAATTATTAATAATATTACATTTAAAAACATTTTCAAATTTTTTAAGTATTCTCACAACTGCTGTGGGAACACAAAACCCGCTTCCCGGGGAACTTTTTCTTTTACCACCCTCGCTTTTCTCGGTTCCAAAGGAGCGTCTGGATCGCTCCTGTCGAAAGACACCGGTCCCGGTCGAATCCGACCAGCGGTTCCCGAGATAATCGAGGAAAACCTCAAATTTTTAGCCAATTTTAAACTCAAATTATTCTAAGTCCAGTGAAATTGTCCACCTAACCGCAGCACCCGAAAGTCGTATTTCGAGTGTCTTGAGACTTGGGATTGCCAAATTTGGTACAAATATTTGTTTAATTTTACTGTGACGTACTATCGGGATAGATTTTTATCATCCCTTATAATTTTGTAATTTTGACGATAAAACATATTAAATATTAATATTTTAAAAATACTCACCCCGAAGTCGGTTTAACCGATTTTGCTAGTTTATTTTCACTTCAATCTGCTGTAATCATTCACCCCGAGCCCTCTGCACCTGAAAAAGAAACATAATTATTAATAATATTACATTTAAAAACATTTTCAAATTTTTTAAGTATTCTCACAACTGCTGTGGGAACACAAAACCCGCTTCCCGGGGAACTTTTTCTTTTACCACCCTCGCTTTTCTCGGTTCCAAAGGAGCGTCTGGATCGCTCCTGTCGAAAGACACCGGTCCCGGTCGAATCCGACCAGCGGTTCCCGAGATAATCGAGGAAAACCTCAAATTTTTAGCCAATTTTAAACTCAAATTATTCTAAGTCCAGTGAAATTGTCCACCTAACCGCAGCACCCGAAAGTCGTATTTCGAGTGTCTTGAGACTTGGGATTGCCAAATTTGGTACAAATATTTGTTTAATTTTACTGTGACGTACTATCGGGATAGATTTTTATCATCCCTTATAATTTTGTAATTTTGACGATAAAACATATTAAATATTAATATTTTAAAAATACTCACCCCGAAGTCGGTTTAACCGATTTTGCTAGTTTATTTTCACTTCAATCTGCTGTAATCATTCACCCCGAGCCCTCTGCACCTGAAAAAGAAACATAATTATTAATAATATTACATTTAAAAACATTTTCAAATTTTTTAAGTATTCTCACAACTGCTGTGGGAACACAAAACCCGCTTCCCGGGGAACTTTTTCTTTTACCACCCTCGCTTTTCTCGGTTCCAAAGGAGCGTCTGGATCGCTCCTGTCGAAAGACACCGGTCCCGGTCGAATCCGACCAGCGGTTCCCGAGATAATCGAGGAAAACCTCAAATTTTTAGCCAATTTTAAACTCAAATTATTCTAAGTCCAGTGAAATTGTCCACCTAACCGCAGCACCCGAAAGTCGTATTTCGAGTGTCTTGAGACTTGGGATTGCCAAATTTGGTACAAATATTTGTTTAATTTTACTGTGACGTACTATCGGGATAGATTTTTATCATCCCTTATAATTTTGTAATTTTGACGATAAAACATATTAAATATTAATATTTTAAAAATACTCACCCCGAAGTCGGTTTAACCGATTTTGCTAGTTTATTTTCACTTCAATCTGCTGTAATCATTCACCCCGAGCCCTCTGCACCTGAAAAAGAAACATAATTATTAATAATATTACATTTAAAAACATTTTCAAATTTTTTAAGTATTCTCACAACTGCTGTGGGAACACAAAACCCGCTTCCCGGGGAACTTTTTCTTTTACCACCCTCGCTTTTCTCGGTTCCAAAGGAGCGTCTGGATCGCTCCTGTCGAAAGACACCGGTCCCGGTCGAATCCGACCAGCGGTTCCCGAGATAATCGAGGAAAACCTCAAATTTTTAGCCAATTTTAAACTCAAATTATTCTAAGTCCAGTGAAATTGTCCACCTAACCGCAGCACCCGAAAGTCGTATTTCGAGTGTCTTGAGACTTGGGATTGCCAAATTTGGTACAAATATTTGTTTAATTTTACTGTGACGTACTATCGGGATAGATTTTTATCATCCCTTATAATTTTGTAATTTTGACGATAAAACATATTAAATATTAATATTTTAAAAATACTCACCCCGAAGTCGGTTTAACCGATTTTGCTAGTTTATTTTCACTTCAATCTGCTGTAATCATTCACCCCGAGCCCTCTGCACCTGAAAAAGAAACATAATTATTAATAATATTACATTTAAAAACATTTTCAAATTTTTTAAGTATTCTCACAACTGCTGTGGGAACACAAAACCCGCTTCCCGGGGAACTTTTCTTTTACCACCCTCGCTTTTCTCGGTTCCAAAGGAGCGTCTGGATCGCTCCTGTCGAAAGACACCGGTCCCGGTCGAATCCGACCAGCGGTTCCCGAGATAATCGAGGAAAACCTCAAATTTTTAGCCAATTTTAAACTCAAATTATTCTAAGTCCAGTGAAATTGTCCACCTAACCGCAGCACCCGAAAGTCGTATTTCGAGTGTCTTGAGACTTGGGATTGCCAAATTTGGTACAAATATTTGTTTAATTTTACTGTGACGTACTATCGGGATAGATTTTTATCATCCCTTATAATTTTGTAATTTTGACGATAAAACATATTAAATATTAATATTTTAAAAATACTCACCCCGAAGTCGGTTTAACCGATTTTGCTAGTTTATTTTCACTTCAATCTGCTGTAATCATTCACCCCGAGCCCTCTGCACCTGAAAAAGAAACATAATTATTAATAATATTACATTTAAAAACATTTTCAAATTTTTTAAGTATTCTCACAACTGCTGTGGGAACACAAAACCCGCTTCCCGGGGAACTTTTTCTTTTACCACCCTCGCTTTTCTCGGTTCCAAAGGAGCGTCTGGATCGCTCCTGTCGAAAGACACCGGTCCCGGTCGAATCCGACCAGCGGTTCCCGAGATAATCGAGGAAAACCTCAAATTTTTAGCCAATTTTAAACTCAAATTATTCTAAGTCCAGTGAAATTGTCCACCTAACCGCAGCACCCGAAAGTCGTATTTCGAGTGTCTTGAGACTTGGGATTGCCAAATTTGGTACAAATATTTGTTTAATTTTACTGTGACGTACTATCGGGATAGATTTTTATCATCCCTTATAATTTTGTAATTTTGACGATAAAACATATTAAATATTAATATTTTAAAAATACTCACCCCGAAGTCGGTTTAACCGATTTTGCTAGTTTATTTTCACTTCAATCTGCTGTAATCATTCACCCCGAGCCCTCTGCACCTGAAAAAGAAACATAATTATTAATAATATTACATTTAAAAACATTTTCAAATTTTTTAAGTATTCTCACAACTGCTGTGGGAACACAAAACCCGCTTCCCGGGGAACTTTTCTTTTACCACCCTCGCTTTTCTCGGTTCCAAAGGAGCGTCTGGATCGCTCCTGTCGAAAGACACCGGTCCCGGTCGAATCCGACCAGCGGTTCCCGAGATAATCGAGGAAAACCTCAAATTTTTAGCCAATTTTAAACTCAAATTATTCTAAGTCCAGTGAAATTGTCCACCTAACCGCAGCACCCGAAAGTCGTATTTCGAGTGTCTTGAGACTTGGGATTGCCAAATTTGGTACAAATATTTGTTTAATTTTACTGTGACGTACTATCGGGATAGATTTTTATCATCCCTTATAATTTTGTAATTTTGACGATAAAACATATTAAATATTAATATTTTAAAAATACTCACCCCGAAGTCGGTTTAACCGATTTTGCTAGTTTATTTTCACTTCAATCTGCTGTAATCATTCACCCCGAGCCCTCTGCACCTGAAAAAGAAACATAATTATTAATAATATTACATTTAAAAACATTTTCAAATTTTTTAAGTATTCTCACAACTGCTGTGGGAACACAAAACCCGCTTCCCGGGGAACTTTTTCTTTTACCACCCTCGCTTTTCTCGGTTCCAAAGGAGCGTCTGGATCGCTCCTGTCGAAAGACACCGGTCCCGGTCGAATCCGACCAGCGGTTCCCGAGATAATCGAGGAAAACCTCAAATTTTTAGCCAATTTTAAACTCAAATTATTCTAAGTCCAGTGAAATTGTCCACCTAACCGCAGCACCCGAAAGTCGTATTTCGAGTGTCTTGAGACTTGGGATTGCCAAATTTGGTACAAATATTTGTTTAATTTTACTGTGACGTACTATCGGGATAGATTTTTATCATCCCTTATAATTTTGTAATTTTGACGATAAAACATATTAAATATTAATATTTTAAAAATACTCACCCCGAAGTCGGTTTAACCGATTTTGCTAGTTTATTTTCACTTCAATCTGCTGTAATCATTCACCCCGAGCCCTCTGCACCTGAAAAAGAAACATAATTATTAATAATATTACATTTAAAAACATTTTCAAATTTTTTAAGTATTCTCACAACTGCTGTGGGAACACAAAACCCGCTTCCCGGGGAACTTTTTCTTTTACCACCCTCGCTTTTCTCGGTTCCAAAGGAGCGTCTGGATCGCTCCTGTCGAAAGACACCGGTCCCGGTCGAATCCGACCAGCGGTTCCCGAGATAATCGAGGAAAACCTCAAATTTTTAGCCAATTTTAAACTCAAATTATTCTAAGTCCAGTGAAATTGTCCACCTAACCGCAGCACCCGAAAGTCGTATTTCGAGTGTCTTGAGACTTGGGATTGCCAAATTTGGTACAAATATTTGTTTAATTTTACTGTGACGTACTATCGGGATAGATTTTTATCATCCCTTATAATTTTGTAATTTTGACGATAAAACATATTAAATATTAATATTTTAAAAATACTCACCCCGAAGTCGGTTTAACCGATTTTGCTAGTTTATTTTCACTTCAATCTGCTGTAATCATTCACCCCGAGCCCTCTGCACCTGAAAAAGAAACATAATTATTAATAATATTACATTTAAAAACATTTTCAAATTTTTTAAGTATTCTCACAACTGCTGTGGGAACACAAAACCCGCTTCCCGGGGAACTTTTTCTTTTACCACCCTCGCTTTTCTCGGTTCCAAAGGAGCGTCTGGATCGCTCCTGTCGAAAGACACCGGTCCCGGTCGAATCCGACCAGCGGTTCCCGAGATAATCGAGGAAAACCTCAAATTTTTAGCCAATTTTAAACTCAAATTATTCTAAGTCCAGTGAAATTGTCCACCTAACCGCAGCACCCGAAAGTCGTATTTCGAGTGTCTTGAGACTTGGGATTGCCAAATTTGGTACAAATATTTGTTTAATTTTACTGTGACGTACTATCGGGATAGATTTTTATCATCCCTTATAATTTTGTAATTTTGACGATAAAACATATTAAATATTAATATTTTAAAAATACTCACCCCGAAGTCGGTTTAACCGATTTTGCTAGTTTATTTTCACTTCAATCTGCTGTAATCATTCACCCCGAGCCCTCTGCACCTGAAAAAGAAACATAATTATTAATAATATTACATTTAAAAACATTTTCAAATTTTTTAAGTATTCTCACAACTGCTGTGGGAACACAAAAACCCGCTTCCCGGGGAACTTTTTCTTTTACCACCCTCGCTTTTCTCGGTTCCAAAGGAGCGTCTGGATCGCTCCTGTCGAAAGACACCGGTCCCGGTCGAATCCGACCAGCGGTTCCCGAGATAATCGAGGAAAACCTCAAATTTTTAGCCAATTTTAAACTCAAATTATTCTAAGTCCAGTGAAATTAGGCTGCTGGAGGAGTGGGCGGTCGCGACTGGCCTCTGTGTACTCAACAGGGGTTCGGTCGCGACTTGCGTGCGATGGCAGGGCGAGTCCATCGTGGACGTTACGTTCGCGAGCTCTGCCATCGCGGATCGCATCCGTGGCTGGAGAGTGTTGGTGGGGGCGGAATCTTTGTCGGATCACCGATACATTCGGTTTGATCTTTCCGCCCCCACGCCGGCTGCGGACGCCCGCGGGAGTACGCCCCGGTCATTCCCCAGATGGGCATTGAAGCTCCTGAACAAGGAGCTCTTGATGGAAGCCTCTACGGTGGCGGCGTGGACGCCCATGCGTCCACACCCCGTGGACGTGGAGGCCGAGGCGCTTTGGTTCCGGGACACGATGCGTCGCATTAGCGACGTTTCGATGCCCCGGGTCGGCCCTTGGTCTCCCACGAAGTCGACGTACTGGTGGTCGCCCGAGATAGCGCAGCTCAGAACTGTATGCGTCCGGGCGAGGCGCCAGTGCGCTCGACACCGCCGTCGCCGCCTTCCGCGTCGCAACGATTCCGTTGCCTTCGCGGAGGAGGAGGCCCGGCTGCATGGCTTGTACAAAGAGGCGAGGGGAGCCATGCGGCTGGCCATCAAGATGGCCAAGGAACAGCACGCGGAGCGCCTTTTGGAGACGCTCGAGGAAGACCCTTGGGGGCGCCCATACAAGATGGTGCGCGGCAAGTTGCGCCCATGGGCGCCCCCCATAACCGAGCGTCTACCGCTTCAGCAGCTGCGGGACATTGTTTCTACTTTGTTCCCGCAGGAGCAGGAGGGATTTATCCCGCCTGCTATGGGTGAGCCGCCGGATGTCACCGGCGGCGAGGCCCCTGCTGAAGTGCCCCATATCACCGGGGAGGAGCTCCGCGTGGCCGTAGTCAGGATGAGTGCCAAAGACACGGCACCCGGACCGGACGGCATCCATGGTCGGGTCCTGGCCTTGGCCATCAATGCCCTAGGGGACCGACTCTTGAGGCTTTACGACTCTTGCCTCGAGTCGGGACGGTTTCCCTCGCTGTGGCGGGAGGGTAGACTCGTCCTTCTTCGGAAGGAGGGGCGCCCGGCGGATACAGCCGCCGGTTACCGTCCTATCGTGCTGCTGGACGAGGTGGGCAAATTGCTGGAACGCATTCTGGCCGCCCGCATCGTCCAGCACCTGGTCGGGGTGGGACCCGACCTGTCGGCGGAGCAGTACGGCTTCAGAGAGGGCCGCTCAACCGTGGACGCGATCCTTCGCGTGCGGACCCTCTCAAATGAAGCCGTATCACAGGGCGGGGTGGCTTTGGCGGTGTCGCTCGACATCGCCAATGCATTCAACACCCTGCCCTGGTCCGTGATAGGGGGGCACTCGAGAGGCATGGAGTTCCCCCCTACCTCCGCCGGCTGGTCGGCTCCTACTTGGAGGCCAGGTCGGTAGTATGCACCGGGCACGATGGGACCGTTTACCGGTTTCCGGTCGTATGCGGGGTTCCTCAGGGGTCGGTCCTCGGACCTCTCCTTTGGAATGTCGGGTACGACTGGGTGCTGAGAGGCGCCCTGCTCCCGGGCCTGAGCGTAATCTGTTACGCTGATGACACGTTGGTCATGGCCCGGGGGCAAAACTTCAGGGAGGCTACCCGTCTCGCCACAGCGGGGGTGGCCCTCGTCGTCGGCCGTATCAGAAGACTGGGCCTCGCGGTGGCGCTCAATAAATCCCAGGCCCTGTGGTTTCACAGGGCTGGGGTGACGCCACCTACAGGGGCCCAGATCGTAGTTGGAGGCGTCCCTATAGAGGTCGGGGTGCGACTGAAGTACCTCGGCCTCATACTGGACAGCCGTTGGACCTTCCGGACCCACTTCATGGAACTCGTCCCCCGATTGATGAGGACAGCCGGCGCATTGAGCCGGTTGCTCCCGAATATCGGGGGACCAAACCGTGTTGTGCGCCGCCTCTATGCGGGGGTGGTGCGTTCGATGGCCCTGTACGGCGCGCCCGTTTGGGCCGGACCAGGAAACCGGACAGCAACCGTTGTCCGGCGCCTGCGCCGGCCACAGCGCGTCGTAGCTATCAGGGCCATCCGCGGATACCGCACCGTCTCCTTTGAGGCGGCGTGTGCACTGGCGGGGACGCCGCCCTGGGAGCTGGAGGCGGAGGCGCTCGCCGACGATTACCGTTGGCGTTGCGACCTCCGCGCTCGGGGCGTTGTGCGTCCCCTCAGAGCGGCGGTTCGGGACCGGAAGGCCCAATCTCGGCGGTCCGTGTTGGAGGCCTGGTCAAGGCGATTGGCCAACCCCGACTGGGGCCTCAGGACCGTCGAGGCGATTCGCCCCGTCCTCAAGGACTGGGTGAGTCGCGGCGAGGGACGCCTCACCTTTCGTCTGGTGCAGGTGCTGACCGGGCATGGTTGCTTCGGGAAGTACCTGCATCGGATACAGGTCGAGCCGACGACGAGGTGCCATCATTGCACGAGCGACCTGGACACGGCAGAGCATACGCTCGCTGTCTGCCCCGCATGGGAGGAGCAGCGCCGTGTCCTGGTCGCACAAGTAGGACGGGACTTGTCGCTGCCGGGCGTCGTGGCATCGATGCTCGACAGCGACGAGTCCTGGAAGGCGATGCTCGACTTCTGCGAGTCCACCATCTCGCAGAAGGAGGCGGCGGGACGGGTGAGGGAGAGCTCTTCCCTCCCCGACCGACCCCGTCGCCGCCGAGGTCGAGCGGGGGGCCGGCCCCGGGATGTGTCCCGGGATCTGGCCCCCTAAGTGTACCGGGTCCACTAACACCGGACCCGAGGGGTGTCGCGCTAGAGCTCAGCGCGCACCCTCTGTATCATATCGGTGGGCCTGCTTAGGGCCCGCCTACCGAGTGAGCCGGTGGCCGTCTTCACCGACGGCTGCCGGTTCGACGTCCGGGGGTGACGGGGCGACACGTAAGCGTTGGTCGCGAACGCGTCCTGTCACCCCTACATAATCGGATGTCGAGCGTGATTGGCGGGAGGTTTTGGTGCGGTTCGACACCCACATACCCCACTCGCGGGGCGAGTGGAAGTCCGGCGATTTCCTCCCGTCACAACAAAAAAAAAAAAAAAAAAAAAAAAGTCCAGTGAAATTGTCCACCTAACCGCAGCACCCGAAAGTCGTATTTCGAGTGTCTTGAGACTTGGGATTGCCAAATTTGGTACAAATATTTGTTTAATTTTACTGTGACGTACTATCGGGATAGATTTTTATCATCCCTTATAATTTTGTAATTTTGACGATAAAACATATTAAATATTAATATTTTAAAAATACTCACCCCGAAGTCGGTTTAACCGATTTTGCTAGTTTATTTTCACTTCAATCTGCTGTAATCATTCACCCCGAGCCCTCTGCACCTGAAAAAGAAACATAATTATTAATAATATTACATTTAAAAACATTTTCAAATTTTTTAAGTATTCTCACAACTGCTGTGGGAACACAAAACCCGCTTCCCGGGGAACTTTTTCTTTTACCACCCTCGCTTTTCTCGGTTCCAAAGGAGCGTCTGGATCGCTCCTGTCGAAAGACACCGGTCCCGGTCGAATCCGACCAGCGGTTCCCGAGATAATCGAGGAAAACCTCAAATTTTTAGCCAATTTTAAACTCAAATTATTCTAAGTCCAGTGAAATTGTCCACCTAACCGCAGCACCCGAAAGTCGTATTTCGAGTGTCTTGAGACTTGGGATTGCCAAATTTGGTACAAATATTTGTTTAATTTTACTGTGACGTACTATCGGGATAGATTTTTATCATCCCTTATAATTTTGTAATTTTGACGATAAAACATATTAAATATTAATATTTTAAAAATACTCACCCCGAAGTCGGTTTAACCGATTTTGCTAGTTTATTTTCACTTCAATCTGCTGTAATCATTCACCCCGAGCCCTCTGCACCTGAAAAAGAAACATAATTATTAATAATATTACATTTAAAAACATTTTCAAATTTTTTAAGTATTCTCACAACTGCTGTGGGAACACAAAACCCGCTTCCCGGGGAACTTTTTCTTTTACCACCCTCGCTTTTCTCGGTTCCAAAGGAGCGTCTGGATCGCTCCTGTCGAAAGACACCGGTCCCGGTCGAATCCGACCAGCGGTTCCCGAGATAATCGAGGAAAACCTCAAATTTTTAGCCAATTTTAAACTCAAATTATTCTAAGTCCAGTGAAATTGTCCACCTAACCGCAGCACCCGAAAGTCGTATTTCGAGTGTCTTGAGACTTGGGATTGCCAAATTTGGTACAAATATTTGTTTAATTTTACTGTGACGTACTATCGGGATAGATTTTTATCATCCCTTATAATTTTGTAATTTTGACGATAAAACATATTAAATATTAATATTTTAAAAATACTCACCCCGAAGTCGGTTTAACCGATTTTGCTAGTTTATTTTCACTTCAATCTGCTGTAATCATTCACCCCGAGCCCTCTGCACCTGAAAAAGAAACATAATTATTAATAATATTACATTTAAAAACATTTTCAAATTTTTTAAGTATTCTCACAACTGCTGTGGGAACACAAAACCCGCTTCCCGGGGAACTTTTTCTTTTACCACCCTCGCTTTTCTCGGTTCCAAAGGAGCGTCTGGATCGCTCCTGTCGAAAGACACCGGTCCCGGTCGAATCCGACCAGCGGTTCCCGAGATAATCGAGGAAAACCTCAAATTTTTAGCCAATTTTAAACTCAAATTATTCTAAGTCCAGTGAAATTAGGCTGCTGGAGGAGTGGGCGGTCGCGACTGGCCTCTGTGTACTCAACAGGGGTTCGGTCGCGACTTGCGTGCGATGGCAGGGCGAGTCCATCGTGGACGTTACGTTCGCGAGCTCTGCCATCGCGGATCGCATCCGTGGCTGGAGAGTGTTGGTGGGGGCGGAATCTTTGTCGGATCACCGATACATTCGGTTTGATCTTTCCGCCCCCACGCCGGCTGCGGACGCCCGCGGGAGTACGCCCCGGTCATTCCCCAGATGGGCATTGAAGCTCCTGAACAAGGAGCTCTTGATGGAAGCCTCTACGGTGGCGGCGTGGACGCCCATGCGTCCACACCCCGTGGACGTGGAGGCCGAGGCGCTTTGGTTCCGGGACACGATGCGTCGCATTAGCGACGTTTCGATGCCCCGGGTCGGCCCTGGTCTCCCACGAAGTCGACGTACTGGTGGTCGCCCGAGATAGCGCAGCTCAGAACTGTATGCGTCCGGGCGAGGCGCCAGTGCGCTCGACACCGCCGTCGCCGCCTTCCGCGTCGCAACGATTCCGTTGCCTTCGCGGAGGAGGAGGCCCGGCTGCATGGCTTGTACAAAGAGGCGAGGGGAGCCATGCGGCTGGCCATCAAGATGGCCAAGGAACAGCACGCGGAGCGCCTTTTGGAGACGCTCGAGGAAGACCCTTGGGGGCGCCCATACAAGATGGTGCGCGGCAAGTTGCGCCCATGGGCGCCCCCCATAACCGAGCGTCTACCGCTTCAGCAGCTGCGGGACATTGTTTCTACTTTGTTCCCGCAGGAGCAGGAGGGATTTATCCCGCCTGCTATGGGTGAGCCGCCGGATGTCACCGGCGGCGAGGCCCCTGCTGAAGTGCCCCATATCACCGGGGAGGAGCTCCGCGTGGCCGTAGTCAGGATGAGTGCCAAAGACACGGCACCCGGACCGGACGGCATCCATGGTCGGGTCCTGGCCTTGGCCATCAATGCCCTAGGGGACCGACTCTTGAGGCTTTACGACTCTTGCCTCGAGTCGGGACGGTTTCCCTCGCTGTGGCGGGAGGGTAGACTCGTCCTTCTTCGGAAGGAGGGGCGCCCGGCGGATACAGCCGCCGGTTACCGTCCTATCGTGCTGCTGGACGAGGTGGGCAAATTGCTGGAACGCATTCTGGCCGCCCGCATCGTCCAGCACCTGGTCGGGGTGGGACCCGACCTGTCGGCGGAGCAGTACGGCTTCAGAGAGGGCCGCTCAACCGTGGACGCGATCCTTCGCGTGCGGACCCTCTCAAATGAAGCCGTATCACAGGGCGGGGTGGCTTTGGCGGTGTCGCTCGACATCGCCAATGCATTCAACACCCTGCCCTGGTCCGTGATAGGGGGCACTCGAGAGGCATGGAGTTCCCCCTACCTCCGCCGGCTGGTCGGCTCCTACTTGGAGGCCAGGTCGGTAGTATGCACCGGGCACGATGGGACCGTTTACCGGTTTCCGGTCGTATGCGGGGTTCCTCAGGGGTCGGTCCTCGGACCTCTCCTTTGGAATGTCGGGTACGACTGGGTGCTGAGAGGCGCCCTGCTCCCGGGCCTGAGCGTAATCTGTTACGCTGATGACACGTTGGTCATGGCCCGGGGGCAAAACTTCAGGGAGGCTACCCGTCTCGCCACAGCGGGGGTGGCCCTCGTCGTCGGCCGTATCAGAAGACTGGGCCTCGCGGTGGCGCTCAATAAATCCCAGGCCCTGTGGTTTCACAGGGCTGGGGTGACGCCACCTACAGGGGCCCAGATCGTAGTTGGAGGCGTCCCTATAGAGGTCGGGGTGCGACTGAAGTACCTCGGCCTCATACTGGACAGCCGTTGGACCTTCCGGACCCACTTCATGGAACTCGTCCCCCGATTGATGAGGACAGCCGGCGCATTGAGCCGGTTGCTCCCGAATATCGGGGGACCAAACCGTGTTGTGCGCCGCCTCTATGCGGGGGTGGTGCGTTCGATGGCCCTGTACGGCGCGCCCGTTTGGGCCGGACCAGGAAACCGGACAGCAACCGTTGTCCGGCGCCTGCGCCGGCCACAGCGCGTCGTAGCTATCAGGGCCATCCGCGGATACCGCACCGTCTCCTTTGAGGCGGCGTGTGCACTGGCGGGGACGCCGCCCTGGGAGCTGGAGGCGGAGGCGCTCGCCGACGATTACCGTTGGCGTTGCGACCTCCGCGCTCGGGGCGTTGTGCGTCCCCTCAGAGCGGCGGTTCGGGACCGGAAGGCCCAATCTCGGCGGTCCGTGTTGGAGGCCTGGTCAAGGCGATTGGCCAACCCCGACTGGGGCCTCAGGACCGTCGAGGCGATTCGCCCCGTCCTCAAGGACTGGGTGAGTCGCGGCGAGGGACGCCTCACCTTTCGTCTGGTGCAGGTGCTGACCGGGCATGGTTGCTTCGGGAAGTACCTGCATCGGATACAGGTCGAGCCGACGACGAGGTGCCATCATTGCACGAGCGACCTGGACACGGCAGAGCATACGCTCGCTGTCTGCCCCGCATGGGAGGAGCAGCGCCGTGTCCTGGTCGCACAAGTAGGACGGGACTTGTCGCTGCCGGGCGTCGTGGCATCGATGCTCGACAGCGACGAGTCCTGGAAGGCGATGCTCGACTTCTGCGAGTCCACCATCTCGCAGAAGGAGGCGGCGGGACGGGTGAGGGAGAGCTCTTCCCTCCCCGACCGACCCCGTCGCCGCCGAGGTCGAGCGGGGGGCCGGCCCCGGGATGTGTCCCGGGATCTGGCCCCCTAAGTGTACCGGGTCCACTAACACCGGACCCGAGGGGTGTCGCGCTAGAGCTCAGCGCGCACCCTCTGTATCATATCGGTGGGCCTGCTTAGGGCCCGCCTACCGAGTGAGCCGGTGGCCGTCTTCACCGACGGCTGCCGGTTCGACGTCCGGGGGTGACGGGGCGACACGTAAGCGTTGGTCGCGAACGCGTCCTGTCACCCCTACATAATCGGATGTCGAGCGTGATTGGCGGGAGGTTTTGGTGCGGTTCGACACCCACATACCCCACTCGCGGGGCGAGTGGAAGTCCGGCGATTTCCTCCCGTCACAACAAAAAAAAAAAAAAAAAAAAAAAAAAAAGTCCAGTGAAATTGTCCACCTAACCGCAGCACCCGAAAGTCGTATTTCGAGTGTCTTGAGACTTGGGATTGCCAAATTTGGTACAAATATTTGTTTAATTTTACTGTGACGTACTATCGGGATAGATTTTTATCATCCCTTATAATTTTGTAATTTTGACGATAAAACATATTAAATATTAATATTTTAAAAATACTCACCCCGAAGTCGGTTTAACCGATTTTGCTAGTTTATTTTCACTTCAATCTGCTGTAATCATTCACCCCGAGCCCTCTGCACCTGAAAAAGAAACATAATTATTAATAATATTACATTTAAAAACATTTTCAAATTTTTTAAGTATTCTCACAACTGCTGTGGGAACACAAAACCCGCTTCCCGGGGAACTTTTTCTTTTACCACCCTCGCTTTTCTCGGTTCCAAAGGAGCGTCTGGATCGCTCCTGTCGAAAGACACCGGTCCCGGTCGAATCCGACCAGCGGTTCCCGAGATAATCGAGGAAAACCTCAAATTTTTAGCCAATTTTAAACTCAAATTATTCTAAGTCCAGTGAAATTGTCCACCTAACCGCAGCACCCGAAAGTCGTATTTCGAGTGTCTTGAGACTTGGGATTGCCAAATTTGGTACAAATATTTGTTTAATTTTACTGTGACGTACTATCGGGATAGATTTTTATCATCCCTTATAATTTTGTAATTTTGACGATAAAACATATTAAATATTAATATTTTAAAAATACTCACCCCGAAGTCGGTTTAACCGATTTTGCTAGTTTATTTTCACTTCAATCTGCTGTAATCATTCACCCCGAGCCCTCTGCACCTGAAAAAGAAACATAATTATTAATAATATTACATTTAAAAACATTTTCAAATTTTTTAAGTATTCTCACAACTGCTGTGGGAACACAAAACCCGCTTCCCGGGGAACTTTTTCTTTTACCACCCTCGCTTTTCTCGGTTCCAAAGGAGCGTCTGGATCGCTCCTGTCGAAAGACACCGGTCCCGGTCGAATCCGACCAGCGGTTCCCGAGATAATCGAGGAAAACCTCAAATTTTTAGCCAATTTTAAACTCAAATTATTCTAAGTCCAGTGAAATTGTCCACCTAACCGCAGCACCCGAAAGTCGTATTTCGAGTGTCTTGAGACTTGGGATTGCCAAATTTGGTACAAATATTTGTTTAATTTTACTGTGACGTACTATCGGGATAGATTTTTATCATCCCTTATAATTTTGTAATTTTGACGATAAAACATATTAAATATTAATATTTTAAAAATACTCACCCCGAAGTCGGTTTAACCGATTTTGCTAGTTTATTTTCACTTCAATCTGCTGTAATCATTCACCCCGAGCCCTCTGCACCTGAAAAAGAAACATAATTATTAATAATATTACATTTAAAAACATTTTCAAATTTTTTAAGTATTCTCACAACTGCTGTGGGAACACAAAACCCGCTTCCCGGGGAACTTTTTCTTTTACCACCCTCGCTTTTCTCGGTTCCAAAGGAGCGTCTGGATCGCTCCTGTCGAAAGACACCGGTCCCGGTCGAATCCGACCAGCGGTTCCCGAGATAATCGAGGAAAACCTCAAATTTTTAGCCAATTTTAAACTCAAATTATTCTAAGTCCAGTGAAATTGTCCACCTAACCGCAGCACCCGAAAGTCGTATTTCGAGTGTCTTGAGACTTGGGATTGCCAAATTTGGTACAAATATTTGTTTAATTTTACTGTGACGTACTATCGGGATAGATTTTTATCATCCCTTATAATTTTGTAATTTTGACGATAAAACATATTAAATATTAATATTTTAAAAATACTCACCCCGAAGTCGGTTTAACCGATTTTGCTAGTTTATTTTCACTTCAATCTGCTGTAATCATTCACCCCGAGCCCTCTGCACCTGAAAAAGAAACATAATTATTAATAATATTACATTTAAAAACATTTTCAAATTTTTTAAGTATTCTCACAACTGCTGTGGGAACACAAAACCCGCTTCCCGGGGAACTTTTTCTTTTACCACCCTCGCTTTTCTCGGTTCCAAAGGAGCGTCTGGATCGCTCCTGTCGAAAGACACCGGTCCCGGTCGAATCCGACCAGCGGTTCCCGAGATAATCGAGGAAAACCTCAAATTTTTAGCCAATTTTAAACTCAAATTATTCTAAGTCCAGTGAAATTGTCCACCTAACCGCAGCACCCGAAAGTCGTATTTCGAGTGTCTTGAGACTTGGGATTGCCAAATTTGGTACAAATATTTGTTTAATTTTACTGTGACGTACTATCGGGATAGATTTTTATCATCCCTTATAATTTTGTAATTTTGACGATAAAACATATTAAATATTAATATTTTAAAAATACTCACCCCGAAGTCGGTTTAACCGATTTTGCTAGTTTATTTTCACTTCAATCTGCTGTAATCATTCACCCCGAGCCCTCTGCACCTGAAAAAGAAACATAATTATTAATAATATTACATTTAAAAACATTTTCAAATTTTTTAAGTATTCTCACAACTGCTGTGGGAACACAAAACCCGCTTCCCGGGGAACTTTTTCTTTTACCACCCTCGCTTTTCTCGGTTCCAAAGGAGCGTCTGGATCGCTCCTGTCGAAAGACACCGGTCCCGGTCGAATCCGACCAGCGGTTCCCGAGATAATCGAGGAAAACCTCAAATTTTTAGCCAATTTTAAACTCAAATTATTCTAAGTCCAGTGAAATTGTCCACCTAACCGCAGCACCCGAAAGTCGTATTTCGAGTGTCTTGAGACTTGGGATTGCCAAATTTGGTACAAATATTTGTTTAATTTTACTGTGACGTACTATCGGGATAGATTTTTATCATCCCTTATAATTTTGTAATTTTGACGATAAAACATATTAAATATTAATATTTTAAAAATACTCACCCCGAAGTCGGTTTAACCGATTTTGCTAGTTTATTTTCACTTCAATCTGCTGTAATCATTCACCCCGAGCCCTCTGCACCTGAAAAAGAAACATAATTATTAATAATATTACATTTAAAAACATTTTCAAATTTTTTAAGTATTCTCACAACTGCTGTGGGAACACAAAACCCGCTTCCCGGGGAACTTTTTCTTTTACCACCCTCGCTTTTCTCGGTTCCAAAGGAGCGTCTGGATCGCTCCTGTCGAAAGACACCGGTCCCGGTCGAATCCGACCAGCGGTTCCCGAGATAATCGAGGAAAACCTCAAATTTTTAGCCAATTTTAAACTCAAATTATTCTAAGTCCAGTGAAATTGTCCACCTAACCGCAGCACCCGAAAGTCGTATTTCGAGTGTCTTGAGACTTGGGATTGCCAAATTTGGTACAAATATTTGTTTAATTTTACTGTGACGTACTATCGGGATAGATTTTTATCATCCCTTATAATTTTGTAATTTTGACGATAAAACATATTAAATATTAATATTTTAAAAATACTCACCCCGAAGTCGGTTTAACCGATTTTGCTAGTTTATTTTCACTTCAATCTGCTGTAATCATTCACCCCGAGCCCTCTGCACCTGAAAAAGAAACATAATTATTAATAATATTACATTTAAAAACATTTTCAAATTTTTTAAGTATTCTCACAACTGCTGTGGGAACACAAAACCCGCTTCCCGGGGAACTTTTTCTTTTACCACCCTCGCTTTTCTCGGTTCCAAAGGAGCGTCTGGATCGCTCCTGTCGAAAGACACCGGTCCCGGTCGAATCCGACCAGCGGTTCCCGAGATAATCGAGGAAAACCTCAAATTTTTAGCCAATTTTAAACTCAAATTATTCTAAGTCCAGTGAAATTGTCCACCTAACCGCAGCACCCGAAAGTCGTATTTCGAGTGTCTTGAGACTTGGGATTGCCAAATTTGGTACAAATATTTGTTTAATTTTACTGTGACGTACTATCGGGATAGATTTTTATCATCCCTTATAATTTTGTAATTTTGACGATAAAACATATTAAATATTAATATTTTAAAAATACTCACCCCGAAGTCGGTTTAACCGATTTTGCTAGTTTATTTTCACTTCAATCTGCTGTAATCATTCACCCCGAGCCCTCTGCACCTGAAAAAGAAACATAATTATTAATAATATTACATTTAAAAACATTTTCAAATTTTTTAAGTATTCTCACAACTGCTGTGGGAACACAAAACCCGCTTCCCGGGGAACTTTTTCTTTTACCACCCTCGCTTTTCTCGGTTCCAAAGGAGCGTCTGGATCGCTCCTGTCGAAAGACACCGGTCCCGGTCGAATCCGACCAGCGGTTCCCGAGATAATCGAGGAAAACCTCAAATTTTTAGCCAATTTTAAACTCAAATTATTCTAAGTCCAGTGAAATTGTCCACCTAACCGCAGCACCCGAAAGTCGTATTTCGAGTGTCTTGAGACTTGGGATTGCCAAATTTGGTACAAATATTTGTTTAATTTTACTGTGACGTACTATCGGGATAGATTTTTATCATCCCTTATAATTTTGTAATTTTGACGATAAAACATATTAAATATTAATATTTTAAAAATACTCACCCCGAAGTCGGTTTAACCGATTTTGCTAGTTTATTTTCACTTCAATCTGCTGTAATCATTCACCCCGAGCCCTCTGCACCTGAAAAAGAAACATAATTATTAATAATATTACATTTAAAAACATTTTCAAATTTTTTAAGTATTCTCACAACTGCTGTGGGAACACAAAACCCGCTTCCCGGGGAACTTTTTCTTTTACCACCCTCGCTTTTCTCGGTTCCAAAGGAGCGTCTGGATCGCTCCTGTCGAAAGACACCGGTCCCGGTCGAATCCGACCAGCGGTTCCCGAGATAATCGAGGAAAACCTCAAATTTTTAGCCAATTTTAAACTCAAATTATTCTAAGTCCAGTGAAATTGTCCACCTAACCGCAGCACCCGAAAGTCGTATTTCGAGTGTCTTGAGACTTGGGATTGCCAAATTTGGTACAAATATTTGTTTAATTTTACTGTGACGTACTATCGGGATAGATTTTTATCATCCCTTATAATTTTGTAATTTTGACGATAAAACATATTAAATATTAATATTTTAAAAATACTCACCCCGAAGTCGGTTTAACCGATTTTGCTAGTTTATTTTCACTTCAATCTGCTGTAATCATTCACCCCGAGCCCTCTGCACCTGAAAAAGAAACATAATTATTAATAATATTACATTTAAAAACATTTTCAAATTTTTTAAGTATTCTCACAACTGCTGTGGGAACACAAAACCCGCTTCCCGGGGAACTTTTTCTTTTACCACCCTCGCTTTTCTCGGTTCCAAAGGAGCGTCTGGATCGCTCCTGTCGAAAGACACCGGTCCCGGTCGAATCCGACCAGCGGTTCCCGAGATAATCGAGGAAAACCTCAAATTTTTAGCCAATTTTAAACTCAAATTATTCTAAGTCCAGTGAAATTGTCCACCTAACCGCAGCACCCGAAAGTCGTATTTCGAGTGTCTTGAGACTTGGGATTGCCAAATTTGGTACAAATATTTGTTTAATTTTACTGTGACGTACTATCGGGATAGATTTTTATCATCCCTTATAATTTTGTAATTTTGACGATAAAACATATTAAATATTAATATTTTAAAAATACTCACCCCGAAGTCGGTTTAACCGATTTTGCTAGTTTATTTTCACTTCAATCTGCTGTAATCATTCACCCCGAGCCCTCTGCACCTGAAAAAGAAACATAATTATTAATAATATTACATTTAAAAACATTTTCAAATTTTTTAAGTATTCTCACAACTGCTGTGGGAACACAAAACCCGCTTCCCGGGGAACTTTTTCTTTTACCACCCTCGCTTTTCTCGGTTCCAAAGGAGCGTCTGGATCGCTCCTGTCGAAAGACACCGGTCCCGGTCGAATCCGACCAGCGGTTCCCGAGATAATCGAGGAAAACCTCAAATTTTTAGCCAATTTTAAACTCAAATTATTCTAAGTCCAGTGAAATTGTCCACCTAACCGCAGCACCCGAAAGTCGTATTTCGAGTGTCTTGAGACTTGGGATTGCCAAATTTGGTACAAATATTTGTTTAATTTTACTGTGACGTACTATCGGGATAGATTTTTATCATCCCTTATAATTTTGTAATTTTGACGATAAAACATATTAAATATTAATATTTTAAAAATACTCACCCCGAAGTCGGTTTAACCGATTTTGCTAGTTTATTTTCACTTCAATCTGCTGTAATCATTCACCCCGAGCCCTCTGCACCTGAAAAAGAAACATAATTATTAATAATATTACATTTAAAAACATTTTCAAATTTTTTAAGTATTCTCACAACTGCTGTGGGAACACAAAACCCGCTTCCCGGGGAACTTTTTCTTTTACCACCCTCGCTTTTCTCGGTTCCAAAGGAGCGTCTGGATCGCTCCTGTCGAAAGACACCGGTCCCGGTCGAATCCGACCAGCGGTTCCCGAGATAATCGAGGAAAACCTCAAATTTTTAGCCAATTTTAAACTCAAATTATTCTAAGTCCAGTGAAATTGTCCACCTAACCGCAGCACCCGAAAGTCGTATTTCGAGTGTCTTGAGACTTGGGATTGCCAAATTTGGTACAAATATTTGTTTAATTTTACTGTGACGTACTATCGGGATAGATTTTTATCATCCCTTATAATTTTGTAATTTTGACGATAAAACATATTAAATATTAATATTTTAAAAATACTCACCCCGAAGTCGGTTTAACCGATTTTGCTAGTTTATTTTCACTTCAATCTGCTGTAATCATTCACCCCGAGCCCTCTGCACCTGAAAAAGAAACATAATTATTAATAATATTACATTTAAAAACATTTTCAAATTTTTTAAGTATTCTCACAACTGCTGTGGGAACACAAAACCCGCTTCCCGGGGAACTTTTTCTTTTACCACCCTCGCTTTTCTCGGTTCCAAAGGAGCGTCTGGATCGCTCCTGTCGAAAGACACCGGTCCCGGTCGAATCCGACCAGCGGTTCCCGAGATAATCGAGGAAAACCTCAAATTTTTAGCCAATTTTAAACTCAAATTATTCTAAGTCCAGTGAAATTGTCCACCTAACCGCAGCACCCGAAAGTCGTATTTCGAGTGTCTTGAGACTTGGGATTGCCAAATTTGGTACAAATATTTGTTTAATTTTACTGTGACGTACTATCGGGATAGATTTTTATCATCCCTTATAATTTTGTAATTTTGACGATAAAACATATTAAATATTAATATTTTAAAAATACTCACCCCGAAGTCGGTTTAACCGATTTTGCTAGTTTATTTTCACTTCAATCTGCTGTAATCATTCACCCCGAGCCCTCTGCACCTGAAAAAGAAACATAATTATTAATAATATTACATTTAAAAACATTTTCAAATTTTTTAAGTATTCTCACAACTGCTGTGGGAACACAAAACCCGCTTCCCGGGGAACTTTTTCTTTTACCACCCTCGCTTTTCTCGGTTCCAAAGGAGCGTCTGGATCGCTCCTGTCGAAAGACACCGGTCCCGGTCGAATCCGACCAGCGGTTCCCGAGATAATCGAGGAAAACCTCAAATTTTTAGCCAATTTTAAACTCAAATTATTCTAAGTCCAGTGAAATTGTCCACCTAACCGCAGCACCCGAAAGTCGTATTTCGAGTGTCTTGAGACTTGGGATTGCCAAATTTGGTACAAATATTTGTTTAATTTTACTGTGACGTACTATCGGGATAGATTTTTATCATCCCTTATAATTTTGTAATTTTGACGATAAAACATATTAAATATTAATATTTTAAAAATACTCACCCCGAAGTCGGTTTAACCGATTTTGCTAGTTTATTTTCACTTCAATCTGCTGTAATCATTCACCCCGAGCCCTCTGCACCTGAAAAAGAAACATAATTATTAATAATATTACATTTAAAAACATTTTCAAATTTTTTAAGTATTCTCACAACTGCTGTGGGAACACAAAACCCGCTTCCCGGGGAACTTTTTCTTTTACCACCCTCGCTTTTCTCGGTTCCAAAGGAGCGTCTGGATCGCTCCTGTCGAAAGACACCGGTCCCGGTCGAATCCGACCAGCGGTTCCCGAGATAATCGAGGAAAACCTCAAATTTTTAGCCAATTTTAAACTCAAATTATTCTAAGTCCAGTGAAATTGTCCACCTAACCGCAGCACCCGAAAGTCGTATTTCGAGTGTCTTGAGACTTGGGATTGCCAAATTTGGTACAAATATTTGTTTAATTTTACTGTGACGTACTATCGGGATAGATTTTTATCATCCCTTATAATTTTGTAATTTTGACGATAAAACATATTAAATATTAATATTTTAAAAATACTCACCCCGAAGTCGGTTTAACCGATTTTGCTAGTTTATTTTCACTTCAATCTGCTGTAATCATTCACCCCGAGCCCTCTGCACCTGAAAAAGAAACATAATTATTAATAATATTACATTTAAAAACATTTTCAAATTTTTTAAGTATTCTCACAACTGCTGTGGGAACACAAAACCCGCTTCCCGGGGAACTTTTTTCTTTTACCACCCTCGCTTTTCTCGGTTCCAAAGGAGCGTCTGGATCGCTCCTGTCGAAAGACACCGGTCCCGGTCGAATCCGACCAGCGGTTCCCGAGATAATCGAGGAAAACCTCAAATTTTTAGCCAATTTTAAACTCAAATTATTCTAAGTCCAGTGAAATTGTCCACCTAACCGCAGCACCCGAAAGTCGTATTTCGAGTGTCTTGAGACTTGGGATTGCCAAATTTGGTACAAATATTTGTTTAATTTTACTGTGACGTACTATCGGGATAGATTTTTATCATCCCTTATAATTTTGTAATTTTGACGATAAAACATATTAAATATTAATATTTTAAAAATACTCACCCCGAAGTCGGTTTAACCGATTTTGCTAGTTTATTTTCACTTCAATCTGCTGTAATCATTCACCCCGAGCCCTCTGCACCTGAAAAAGAAACATAATTATTAATAATATTACATTTAAAAACATTTTCAAATTTTTTAAGTATTCTCACAACTGCTGTGGGAACACAAAACCCGCTTCCCGGGGAACTTTTTCTTTTACCACCCTCGCTTTTCTCGGTTCCAAAGGAGCGTCTGGATCGCTCCTGTCGAAAGACACCGGTCCCGGTCGAATCCGACCAGCGGTTCCCGAGATAATCGAGGAAAACCTCAAATTTTTAGCCAATTTTAAACTCAAATTATTCTAAGTCCAGTGAAATTGTCCACCTAACCGCAGCACCCGAAAGTCGTATTTCGAGTGTCTTGAGACTTGGGATTGCCAAATTTGGTACAAATATTTGTTTAATTTTACTGTGACGTACTATCGGGATAGATTTTTATCATCCCTTATAATTTTGTAATTTTGACGATAAAACATATTAAATATTAATATTTTAAAAATACTCACCCCGAAGTCGGTTTAACCGATTTTGCTAGTTTATTTTCACTTCAATCTGCTGTAATCATTCACCCCGAGCCCTCTGCACCTGAAAAAGAAACATAATTATTAATAATATTACATTTAAAAACATTTTCAAATTTTTTAAGTATTCTCACAACTGCTGTGGGAACACAAAACCCGCTTCCCGGGGAACTTTTTCTTTTACCACCCTCGCTTTTCTCGGTTCCAAAGGAGCGTCTGGATCGCTCCTGTCGAAAGACACCGGTCCCGGTCGAATCCGACCAGCGGTTCCCGAGATAATCGAGGAAAACCTCAAATTTTTAGCCAATTTTAAACTCAAATTATTCTAAGTCCAGTGAAATTGTCCACCTAACCGCAGCACCCGAAAGTCGTATTTCGAGTGTCTTGAGACTTGGGATTGCCAAATTTGGTACAAATATTTGTTTAATTTTACTGTGACGTACTATCGGGATAGATTTTTATCATCCCTTATAATTTTGTAATTTTGACGATAAAACATATTAAATATTAATATTTTAAAAATACTCACCCCGAAGTCGGTTTAACCGATTTTGCTAGTTTATTTTCACTTCAATCTGCTGTAATCATTCACCCCGAGCCCTCTGCACCTGAAAAAGAAACATAATTATTAATAATATTACATTTAAAAACATTTTCAAATTTTTTAAGTATTCTCACAACTGCTGTGGGAACACAAAACCCGCTTCCCGGGGAACTTTTTCTTTTACCACCCTCGCTTTTCTCGGTTCCAAAGGAGCGTCTGGATCGCTCCTGTCGAAAGACACCGGTCCCGGTCGAATCCGACCAGCGGTTCCCGAGATAATCGAGGAAAACCTCAAATTTTTAGCCAATTTTAAACTCAAATTATTCTAAGTCCAGTGAAATTGTCCACCTAACCGCAGCACCCGAAAGTCGTATTTCGAGTGTCTTGAGACTTGGGATTGCCAAATTTGGTACAAATATTTGTTTAATTTTACTGTGACGTACTATCGGGATAGATTTTTATCATCCCTTATAATTTTGTAATTTTGACGATAAAACATATTAAATATTAATATTTTAAAAATACTCACCCCGAAGTCGGTTTAACCGATTTTGCTAGTTTATTTTCACTTCAATCTGCTGTAATCATTCACCCCGAGCCCTCTGCACCTGAAAAAGAAACATAATTATTAATAATATTACATTTAAAAACATTTTCAAATTTTTTAAGTATTCTCACAACTGCTGTGGGAACACAAAACCCGCTTCCCGGGGAACTTTTCTTTTACCACCCTCGCTTTTCTCGGTTCCAAAGGAGCGTCTGGATCGCTCCTGTCGAAAGACACCGGTCCCGGTCGAATCCGACCAGCGGTTCCCGAGATAATCGAGGAAAACCTCAAATTTTTAGCCAATTTTAAACTCAAATTATTCTAAGTCCAGTGAAATTGTCCACCTAACCGCAGCACCCGAAAGTCGTATTTCGAGTGTCTTGAGACTTGGGATTGCCAAATTTGGTACAAATATTTGTTTAATTTTACTGTGACGTACTATCGGGATAGATTTTTATCATCCCTTATAATTTTGTAATTTTGACGATAAAACATATTAAATATTAATATTTTAAAAATACTCACCCCGAAGTCGGTTTAACCGATTTTGCTAGTTTATTTTCACTTCAATCTGCTGTAATCATTCACCCCGAGCCCTCTGCACCTGAAAAAGAAACATAATTATT
This sequence comes from Trilocha varians, assembly GCA_030269945.2. Taxonomy (NCBI): domain Eukaryota; kingdom Metazoa; phylum Arthropoda; class Insecta; order Lepidoptera; family Bombycidae; genus Trilocha; species Trilocha varians. The sequence continues at coordinate 13,422,122 of AP028282.1, read as the reverse complement.
AATAATATTACATTTAAAAACATTTTCAAATTTTTTAAGTATTCTCACAACTGCTGTGGGAACACAAAACCCGCTTCCCGGGGAACTTTTTCTTTTACCACCCTCGCTTTTCTCGGTTCCAAAGGAGCGTCTGGATCGCTCCTGTCGAAAGACACCGGTCCCGGTCGAATCCGACCAGCGGTTCCCGAGATAATCGAGGAAAACCTCAAATTTTTAGCCAATTTTAAACTCAAATTATTCTAAGTCCAGTGAAATTGTCCACCTAACCGCAGCACCCGAAAGTCGTATTTCGAGTGTCTTGAGACTTGGGATTGCCAAATTTGGTACAAATATTTGTTTAATTTTACTGTGACGTACTATCGGGATAGATTTTTATCATCCCTTATAATTTTGTAATTTTGACGATAAAACATATTAAATATTAATATTTTAAAAATACTCACCCCGAAGTCGGTTTAACCGATTTTGCTAGTTTATTTTCACTTCAATCTGCTGTAATCATTCACCCCGAGCCCTCTGCACCTGAAAAAGAAACATAATTATTAATAATATTACATTTAAAAACATTTTCAAATTTTTTAAGTATTCTCACAACTGCTGTGGGAACACAAAACCCGCTTCCCGGGGAACTTTTTCTTTTACCACCCTCGCTTTTCTCGGTTCCAAAGGAGCGTCTGGATCGCTCCTGTCGAAAGACACCGGTCCCGGTCGAATCCGACCAGCGGTTCCCGAGATAATCGAGGAAAACCTCAAATTTTTAGCCAATTTTAAACTCAAATTATTCTAAGTCCAGTGAAATTGTCCACCTAACCGCAGCACCCGAAAGTCGTATTTCGAGTGTCTTGAGACTTGGGATTGCCAAATTTGGTACAAATATTTGTTTAATTTTACTGTGACGTACTATCGGGATAGATTTTTATCATCCCTTATAATTTTGTAATTTTGACGATAAAACATATTAAATATTAATATTTTAAAAATACTCACCCCGAAGTCGGTTTAACCGATTTTGCTAGTTTATTTTCACTTCAATCTGCTGTAATCATTCACCCCGAGCCCTCTGCACCTGAAAAAGAAACATAATTATTAATAATATTACATTTAAAAACATTTTCAAATTTTTTAAGTATTCTCACAACTGCTGTGGGAACACAAAACCCGCTTCCCGGGGAACTTTTTCTTTTACCACCCTCGCTTTTCTCGGTTCCAAAGGAGCGTCTGGATCGCTCCTGTCGAAAGACACCGGTCCCGGTCGAATCCGACCAGCGGTTCCCGAGATAATCGAGGAAAACCTCAAATTTTTAGCCAATTTTAAACTCAAATTATTCTAAGTCCAGTGAAATTGTCCACCTAACCGCAGCACCCGAAAGTCGTATTTCGAGTGTCTTGAGACTTGGGATTGCCAAATTTGGTACAAATATTTGTTTAATTTTACTGTGACGTACTATCGGGATAGATTTTTATCATCCCTTATAATTTTGTAATTTTGACGATAAAACATATTAAATATTAATATTTTAAAAATACTCACCCCGAAGTCGGTTTAACCGATTTTGCTAGTTTATTTTCACTTCAATCTGCTGTAATCATTCACCCCGAGCCCTCTGCACCTGAAAAAGAAACATAATTATTAATAATATTACATTTAAAAACATTTTCAAATTTTTTAAGTATTCTCACAACTGCTGTGGGAACACAAAACCCGCTTCCCGGGGAACTTTTTCTTTTACCACCCTCGCTTTTCTCGGTTCCAAAGGAGCGTCTGGATCGCTCCTGTCGAAAGACACCGGTCCCGGTCGAATCCGACCAGCGGTTCCCGAGATAATCGAGGAAAACCAAAAACTTTAACCCACCACACCCGCCCAATTGTCATACATCGCTTAGGTGGATTTCAAAAATTTCGATTTTTCGATTTTTCCGAAAAAAATATATTTTGCAGTCCTTGTCACAGACAACAGTTTTATTGTGGTCTCCGCTCCGGGAAATCAGTGTAGCGGCCACAATAAATTCCCAAAGTCAAGGGACAAAAACTTTTATTTTTATTTTATTTTATTTGTAAGACAATTTGCGTTGGCGTTAGTAAAGGTACATACACATCCACTCACACACACACACATATACACACGACGTCTTAAACGCACCTATCCGTAGACACCTCTCTCGCTTAAATCCGCCCAGTAGTTTTCCCGTTATCCGACAAAAACCGGAGTATTTCAGCCCGTGCTCTCGTCCCGGTAACTTTGCGTGTCACGTAAGCAGTTGTATTTACAGTCAATTTTATTGCCGGTGCATCGGTACTGGTCGCGACAACTGTGAGTTTCGGTGCTGGCCACAGTGCGGGTAGGAGACTTAATTTGAGTGCGGTTCGACCCTCGAATTTTTCCTTCCGTCGCGACTTCGTGAGCGTGCCCAGTCCCTGCTGCTGACCCGGGACCGCCGTTTTCGACGATTCCGAACAGCGGAGCAAGGGAGCCGGCGACACAGGTGAGTGGAGACGCTTCTATTCTTATATTAAGTGCATTTACGGGCGGTTAGTCTTCGCCCTGTTGTAGCTGTGTCCCTGTTTTATCGTTCCATGATAAAATTAGGGACTCCAGCGCCAATTTGAGATTTGCCTGACCGTGTCAACCCCCTCTTCCCCCCTGCAGGGGGTGAGGCTAGCAAAGTCCCGCACTTGTGCTGCTAGGAGGTTCGAGCCCTCCCCTAGTTTTAACTTAGTTTTAATTAGGCTTAGTGTTAGATAGGAACCTCATGGGACCTACCTGACGGTAAGTGGAGCCGCAGACATGCCCGGGGGGGACTCACCCCCCCTTGTTAGCACCCCCGGCCCGTCCCGCGATACTCGCGGTGGACGAAGATCAAAGAGGGTCGTCGTGTCACGCGACCTCTTTACAAACCAGTTACGGGAGGTGGTTCCCGTAGCTCAACCGGGTTCGTTGGACCCGGTAGTCGATCCTCCCGCTCCTCGGGCAGGGCCCTCCTCTGAGAGTCAGGGGGTAGGGGGCATCGGTTCGGGGGAAACTGTGTTTTCCTTGCCGACCGATGCGTCTATGCTAGCCAGGCCTCAGAGGAGGGCCAGGTCCGGTTCGGATCCGGTCCCGGAGGACAAGCGTCCTCGCACAGGCCCTTCCTCAATCTCCCTCGAGGTGGAGAGGGGATTGAGGGAAGTATTTGGGTATTCCGATAGCGAACTATCGGATGCCTCAACAACATCATCGTCATCATCGAGGGGGCGGGGCCTCGCGCAGCCTTGCGTGCCGTCTCACCCCTCGACCACACAGATCTCGACCTCAGGATGTAGGCCAACGCCCGCGGCGCGTAGGCTTAGAACACCGCCAGCCTCTCCAACACCTCCTACTTTTTCGCCGATTTCCGGCGGAGCGCCGGCGCAGCTGTCATCGTCGGCTGCCGGACAGCAGGTAGGTGTAGGTCTAATGGACTCGACCCGTTACGCGGAGATCGGTGGAGGCCCAGGTACAGGGTATGCGGACGCGGCTAGGCAGCCTGCGTCTCCGCGCCCGTCTTCATTGACGGCTCCACCGGCTCCGCGCCCCCAACCACAACCCATGCGGCGAGCTGCCGCTACAACGGCGACAGCACCGGCCGCCAGTACAGTCCTACCCGGCTCGAACAGAACCGGAAGGGGGGACCTCGACCTTCGTCGTCATCCCCCAATCGAAGTGCAGTCGCTCCCCGACTGGCCGCGGCACTTCGCGATACTAAGGGAGCGACTTGGATCTGTCCCAAATGGCAGAGCCACCCCCGCGGGTGGTTTTAAATTCCACCCAGAATCTGTCCGGGAGTTCCGGGTGATTCAGGCGTACCTTACGGAGGCCTCCCGGGAGACAGCGATTTCTTGGAACTGCTGGTCCCTCCCGGAGGATATACCCTCCAAGGTAGCCATCCGAGGACTCCCGGGCAACACAGACCCGAAAGTAGTGTCCGACGCTCTAGCGGAGCTCGGATTCCCGGCGCGGTACGCCAGGGTGGTCCTGGCCAAGAGGGGTCGACCCTCTAGCGTATTTTACGCGGAGTTAGACCACCTCTCCAGGGAGGACCTCGCCCGGCTTTACAGCGTAGAGGAGCTCCTCTACCTGCCGGGGGTGGTGATTGAGGCTTGGAGGCCTAAGAAGGGACCTGCGCAGTGTCATCGCTGCCAGGCCTTCGGGCACTCCAGCGTCAATTGCCACCGAGCAGTCCGCTGTGTGCGATGTGCTGGTGAGCACATCGTGGCGGACTGCCCGAGGCCTCGGGATGCCGCACCGACCTGCGCCAACTGTGGCAAAGGCCACGCCGCCAACGACCGGCGTTGTCCGGTCTTCGTGCGGAGGGCGCGGGCCACCGGTGCGGTGATCCCACCACGCGTGCCAGATCCACCGCAAAACCGGGACCCCGCTTGAGGCCACAGCCTCAAGTACAGCCGCGACAGCGGCCTCAACCCACGCCCCGGTCAACACCGGGCACTTCAGCACCCGGGCAACAGCCCGAGGGTGCAGCTAAGAGATGGAAGGGCAAGGGGAAGGGAAAATCTGCCCAGGAGCAGCCCGCGGCCGCTACATCGGTCCCTTTGCCTCCTCGGCCACCACGTGCCGGAGAGAGGCCTGTGTTGGAGGCTGTAGCCCCTCCACAGTCACTCCAACACGAACCCATGGAGGTAGGGTCTGTGCAGACTCCGACGGGGGCTCCGTCGTCTGCCACCCCACCCCTCCGCACGACGGTCCAGCCTCGAGCCCACCCACGGCCTCAACAGCGCGACGGAGGGATAGCCCCAGGGCATCCCTTCTCCGCCGCAATGCTGTTGGAGCTGTGGGAGAGAGTGTCGGAGGCGATCCGCGAATTTATTCGCGCGATCGCTTCCCTCATAGCCCCCCTCGGGGGACTAATATCGGGATTCGGCCCATTCGTCCTGCAGCATGGATAGGGAGGAGCTGCGGGCCATATATTGGAATCCCGGGGGGGTCCTCCCTAACAGGCTGGACCTCATCCGTTTAGCCCAGGAGTACAGACCGCATGTCTTGCTCCTGGGCGAAACAAAACTTAGACCGACTACGAGGTTTGTAGTGCCTAACTACATCGTGTACCGAAGGGACGAACTGACCCCTGATGGGATCCCGTTCAGGGAAACGGCGGCTCTCGTCAGGAGGGATGTCGTACACGATGAGCTAGAGCTACTGAGCTTCACCGACACCAGAACGGTGGGGGTGCGAGTGCAGGTATCGGGGGTCGAACTGCGGATTTATGCCGCGTATCGTCCCCCGGGCTACTACCTCGAGCCGGCAGACATTAGACGGGTCCTGGACTATGACCGTCAACCGACATTGATTCTGGGAGACCTCAACGCAAAACATACTGCGTGGGGCTCTCGGAGTAAATCGATGGCGGGGAGGCCCCCTAGTAACTGCAAGTAGGCTTGCGGTCCGTTTTCCCTTCGGGGAACGGAACGGCCGGCATAGTCGCGGGCCCTTCTCTTCCCACGTTTCGTGGTGTTGTCGTGGGAGGGAAGGGCCCGCGGGGGCTGGGCGGGGCCTCAAACCCTTTATACAACTTTTGCAATTTCTAAAATTTTTCTTTTAAATTTCTAATTTTTAATTTTTAATTTTAATCTTTATACTTTTCATTTTACTTACTTTGTTGAATTTGTTTTGCTTAATTTGTTTTGTTTGTTAATTTTGTTTTGTTTGTTAATTTAGTTTTTGCTTAATTTTGAATAGTTCTTTTTATTTAAATTTTGTTTTGCTTTGCTTTGATTAGTTTATAAATTTACATCTTTTCTAGTTTTGTATAGTTTTTATCTTTTTTCTTTTTTGTGTCTAGGTTAAGTTTTTATTATTGTAGAAGTAAAATAAAGGGTTATCCCACCCCCACAAAAGGGAGAAAAATAGTAGGGCCCAATGTAAATATTGATGATGATATTCAATCGTTATGTTGTCTTCATTTCTTCGTTGCTGTGGCCTTCCGATTCAAGACTGCCCAGAATGGGCGAAGACTGGACCGGGGCTGGCGGCAATCACAAGAAAGTCAAACCAACCAAGATTACCAGACCATGGGCAAACCCCAAGAAGGGGACTGTTTATCAACGCCACAACATAAACCTCACCTCCGCCTAGAATGGCGGAGAGAAAGAGCCCGGGCAGCGGGGTGCCCCCAAGGCCCGTCCGTGTCCCCCTTCGGGGGACACGAAGACCCCCATGGCTGGCTGGCTGGTCAATTTTATAGCCGGTGCATCGGTACTGGTCGCGACAACTGTGAGTTTCGGTGCTGGCCACAGTGCGGGTAGGACACTTAAATCGAGTGCGGTTCGACCCTTGATTTTTACCCTACCGTCGCGACTTCGTGAGCGTGCCCAGTCCCTGCTGCTGCCCCGGGACCGCCGTTTTCGACGATTCCGGACAGCGGAGCAAGGGAGCCGGCGACACAGGTGAGTGGAGACACTTTTATTCTTTAATTAAGTGCATTTACGGGTGGTAGTCTTCACCCTGTTGTAGCTTTGTCCCTGTTTTATCGTTCCATGATAAAATTAGGGACTCAAGCGCCACATTGAGAGTTGCCTGACTGTGTCAACCCCCTTAACCCCCCCTGCAGGGGGGGTGAGTTTTTTTTTATTTTTTTTTTTTTTTTTTTTTTTTTTTGACGGGAGGAAATCGCCGGACTTCCACTCGCCCCGCGAGTGGGGTATGTGGGTGTCCAACCGCACTAAAACCTCCCGCCAATCACGCTCGACATCCGATGATGTAGGGGTGACAGGACGCGTTCGCGATTGTCGCTCACGTATCGCCCCGTCACCCCCGGACGCCGAACCGGCAGCCGTCGGTGAGTACGACCACCGGCTCACTCGGTAGACGGACCTTACAGTCCGCCGAGATGGGGCCGTGTGTTGGAGGGTCTCCCTCGGCTCAGGCCGGCCCAGGACCAGCCCGGGTCGGAGAGCACGGCTTGTCATCCCCCGGATAGATGGCACGGAGGGTGCGCGCTGATGCCTAGCGCAGCACCCCTCGGGTCCGGTGTTGTTGGACCCGGTACTCTTAGGGGGCCAGATCCCGGGACATCTCCCGAGGCCGGCCCCCCGCTCGACGACGGCGGCGGCGGGGTCGGTCGGGGAGGGAAGAGCTCTCCCTCTCCCGTCCCGCCGCCTCCTTCTGCGAGATGGTGGACTCGCAGAAGTCGAGCATAGCTTTCCAGGACTCGTCGTCGTCGAGCATCGATGCCACGACGCCCGGCAACGACAAGTCCCGCCCTACTTGTGCGACCAGGACACGGCGCTGCTCCTCCCATGCGGGGCAGACAGCGAGCGTATGCTCTGCCGTGTCCAGGTCGCTTGTGCAATGATGGCACCTCGTCGTCGGCTCGACCTGTATCCGATGCAGGTACTTCCCGAAGCAACCATGCCCGGTCAGCACCTGCACCAGACGAAAGGTGAGACGTCCCTCGCCGCGACTCACCCAGTCCTCCAGGACAGGGCGAATCGCCTCGACGGTCCTTAGACCCCAGCTGGGGTTGGCCAAGCGCCTTGACCAAGCCTCCAGCACGGACCGCCGAGATTGGGCCCTCGCCTCTAGATCCCAGGGCGGCGTCCCCGCCAGCACGCACGCCGCCTCGAAGGAGACGGTGCGGTATCCGCGGATGACCCTGATAGCTACGACGCGCTGCGGCCGGTGCAGGAGCCGGACAACGGTTGCTGTCCGGTTTCCCGGTCCGGCCCAAACGGGCGCGCCGTACAGGGCCATCGAACGCACCACCCCCGCGTAGAGGCGGCGCACGACACGGTTTGGTCCCCCGACATTCGGAAGCAACCGGCTCAGTGCGCCGGCTGTCCTCATCAATCGGGGGACGAGTTCCGTAAAGTGGGCCCGGAAGGTCCAACGGCTGTCCAGTATGAGGCCGAGGTACTTCAATCGCACCCCGACCTCTATTGGGACGCCTCCTTCCACGATCTGGGCCCCTGCAGGTGGCGTCACCCGAGCCCTGTGGAACCACAGGGCCTGGGATTTATTGAGCGCCACAGCGAGGCCCAATCTCCTAATGCGACCAACGACGAGGGCCACCCCCGCTGTGGCGAGACGGGTAGCCTCTCTAAAGTCTTGCCCCCGGGCCATGACCAACGTGTCATCAGCGTAACGATGGCGAGCGCGATGATTCCTTCCTCTCCAGCGCCGCCAGCCTCGCCTTGAGGCCGGCGATCTCCCTCTCTTGTCGAGCAATCTCCGCTCGAGACCGCCCAACCTCGCCCTCCAGCGCCGATGCTCGGCTGATGGCCGCCGAGTACACCGGCACCAGATTCTTGACATCGGTTGCGATCTTCCGCAACCGCTGCCCCTCCGCCTTTGCGCCTCTTCCCGAGACCCGGCCGGACGCGTAAAGCGCCCTGCGCCCCAGACTCTCGAGAACGAAGGTGGGACTCTCAGAGAGCTCCCCTCCGCTCAGCGGAACCGAGGTCGCAGACGCCGCCGATGGTGTTGGCGAGTCACGGCCGGACCCGGTATTGCCGCTCTTAGCGGCCAGCCTCTCGGAGCGTCTCGTCCTCTGCGGCCTCTCACCGCCAGAGGACGATCCACTCCCCGAGGTCCTCCGCGCAACGGATTTCCGTTTGCGGAGGACCCTCCCCGCTTTCCCGGAGCCGACGTCGCTTGCCAGCGACATCGAGCTCCCACTCCTAGATTCGACGGGTTTTCCGCTGCCCGTCGCACAGCCCCCTTCGTCTAAGCATTTGATGCCCGCCTCAGATAACGAACGCGGGCTGCGTGTACCGGTCGTAGCAATCCCTGCTTCGGCCGGTACACGGAGGGAGTCTCCACACGTTCCACGTGTGGTACCCTCCTGAGTAGGTTGTCTCATGCTTTCCATTTCATAGTTGTTTTCTCCCCTTTTGTTTAGCCAGGAGGGGGAGAGGTCCCCTGGGACGACCTATCGACTGGAATCCCTCCAGCCATTCATCCCATCGCCGGGCGTCAAAACTTAGGATTAGGGCTTTTTTATAGAGGTTTTTCCTCCTCGCGGCCCCTGCATGTAGCTCTACAACAGTAGAAGATGGAAGAAAAATTAGAGATGCAGCGGCCTCCGCCTCCCACACAGCCGGTGGGAATTACGGTTTGCTACTCCGAAGCCACGCCGGTAGACCGGTACCCCCCTCTGGGAGGCTTGCCACTGCAGCCACCGCGAGGCAGCTACAGGTGCCGTGGCAGCCGGCGACCGGGAGAAAAGATCCCCCGGTTCACCCAACAACTTCAAGCGGGGTCCTTTGTCCTTGCGGGCATTGGCCCAGGGGGGGTGAGGTTAGCGAAAGACCCGCACTTGCGCTGCTAGGAGGTTCGAGCCCTCCCCTAGTTGTAATTTAATTTTATTTTAGATTTAATTAGGCTTAAGTTAGTGTAGGTACCTCATGGGACCCGCCTAACGATAAGTGGTAGCCGCAGTCATGCCCGGGGGGGACTCACCCCCCCTTGTTAGCACCCCCGGCCCGTCCCGCGATGCTCGCGGTGGACGCAAATCGAAGAGGGTCGTTGTTCAACGAGACCTCTTCACAAACCGTATTCGGGAAGTGGTTCCCGAAGCTCAACCGGGTTCGCTGGACCCGGTAGTCGATCCTCCCGCTCCTCGGGCAGGGCCCTCCTCTGAGAGTCAGGGGGTAGGGGGCATCGGTTCGGGGGAAACTGTGTTTTCCTTGCCGACCGATGCGTCTATGCCAGCCAGGCCTCAGAGGAGGGCCAGGTCCGGTTCGCATCCGGTCCCGGAGGACAAACGTCCTCGCACAGGCCCTTCTTCATTCTCCCTCGAGGTCGAGAGGGGTTTGAAGGAGATTTTTGGAAGCTCCGATAGCGAGTACGCTTCGGATGCTTCTATCGAATCTACATCAACATCATCATCGAGGGGGCGGGGCCTCGCGCAGCCCTGCGTGCCGTCTCACCCCTCGACCACGACCACACCGACCACGACCCCCGGGAGCAGGCCAATACCTGCGGAGCGCAGGTTTCGCACTCCACCAGCCTCTCCGACGCCTCCTACTTTCTCGCCGATCTCCGGCGGGGCGCCGGCGCCGCTGTCAGCTTCGGCCGCGGCTCAGCAGCAGGTAAGTAGGGGTTTCTTAGACTCTACACGCTACGCGGAGTTCGGTGGGGGCCCTACGGGGTATGCGGATGCGGCGAGACAGCCGGCATCCCCACGTCCGTCTTCATTGGCGGCTCCACCGGCTCCGCGTCCCCAGCCACAACCACAAACCGCGCGGCGCGCTGCCGCAACCACGGCGACAGCACCGGCCGCCAGTGCAGCCCTACCCGGTTCGAATAAAACCGGAAGGGGGGACCTCGACCTGCGTCGTCATCCCCCAATAGAAGTGCAGTCGCTCCCCGACTGGCCGCGGCACTTCGCGATTCTAAGGGAGCGACTAGGAGCTGCCCCGAATGGCAGAGCCACCCCGGCGGGTGGCTTTAAATTCCATCCGGAATCCGTCCGGGAGTTCCGGGTGATCCAGGCGTACCTGACGGAGGCCTCCCGGGAGACCACAATTTCGTGGAATTGCTGGTCGCTCCCGGAGGACATCCCCTCCAAGGTCGCAATCCGAGGACTCCCGGGCAACACAGATCCCGCCATTGTAACCGAGGCTCTGAAAGAGCTCGGTTTCCCAGCGCGGTACACCAGGGTGGTCCTGGCTAAAAGAGGTCGGCCCTCCAGCGTGTTTTACGTTGAGTTGGACCACCTCTCCAGGGAGGACCTCGCCCGGATTTACAGTGTAGAGGAGCTCCTCTACCTGCCGGGGGTGGTGGTCGAGGCTTGGAGGCCAAAGAAGGGACCTGCGCAGTGTCACCGCTGCCAGGCCTTCGGGCACTCCAGCACCAACTGCCACCGTGCGGTCCGCTGCGTGCGATGTGCTGGTGAGCACATCGTGGCGGACTGAGCTGACTGACAAGGGGAAGGGAAAATCTTCCCGACCCGCCCCCCCACCCCCGACTCAGACTCCTACGGTCCCTGCCAACCCACAGGCGACCTCGCTCATGGCGGAAGCGAACGCTCCCCGTGAGCAAAGGCCGCCAAGACCCAGACCCCGCGAGAGGGTGACGGCCGTTGCTACTTCGGCGACGCTTCCCTTGACTTCCTCGGCACCCACCACCCAGGTGGCGGCGCCGTCGGGGAAGAAAAGGAAGAAGAAGAAAAAAAAAAAGAAGTCGAAGAGCAGCCAACCTGCGGCGGTGGGTACGCGAGCTGCCCAGGAGCAGCCCGTGGCCGCTTCATCGGTCCCTTTGCCTCCTCGGCCACCACGTGCCGGAGAGAGGCCTGTGTTGGAGGCTGTAGCCCCTCCACAGTCACTCCAACACGAACCCATGGAGGTAGGGTCTGTGCAGACTCCGACGGGGGCTCCGTCGTCTGCCACCCCACCCCTCCGCACGACGGTCCAGCCTCGAGCCCACCCACGGCCTCAACAGCGCGACGGAGGGATAGCCCCAGGGCATCCTTTCTCCGCCGCAATGCTGTTGGAGCTATGGGAGAGAGTGTCGGAGGCGATCCACGAATTTATTCGCGCGATCGCTTCCCTCATAGCCCCCCTCGGGGGACTAATATCGGGATTCGGCCCATTTGTCCCGCAGCATGGATAGGGAGGAGCTGCGGGCCATATATTGGAATCCCGGGGGGGTCCTCCCTAACAGGCTGGACCTCATCCGTTTAGCCCAGGAGTACAGACCGCATGTCTTGCTCCTGGGAGAAACCAAACTTAGACCGACTACGAGGTTTGTAGTGCCTAACTACATCGTGTACCGAAGGGACGAACTGACCCCTGATGGGATCCCGTTCAGGGGAACGGCGGCTCTCGTCAGGAGGGATGTCGTACACGATGAGCTAGAGCTACTGAGCTTCACCGAGACCAGAACGGTGGGGGTGCGAGTGCAGGTATCGGGGGTCGAACTGCGGATTTATGCCGCGTATCGCCCCCCGGGCTACTACCTCGAGCCGGCAGACATTAGACGGGTCCTGGACTATGACCGTCAACCGACATTGATTCTGGGAGACCTCAACGCAAAACATACTGCGTGGGGCTCTCGGACTATATCGATGGCGGGGAGGCGGTTGATCGATGATGCCGAAAGGGGGGACTACTGTGTGGTCGGCCCCAATGAACCAACGCACATCCCGTACACGGCGAGTCATCGTCCGGATGTTCTGGATGTGTGCGTTCACAAGGGGTTACGGTGCCCGATTAATATCGAGGTACTGTACGACATGGGTACCGCTCACCTGCCGATCTTGGTCACGGCGAGTTTGGGGATCACCCGTGCCGCGGCCCCCCCCTTGAGGCCCAGGGTCGACTGGGAGGCTTTTCAGTCTTCGTTAGTCGACCAATCACCGTTCCAGGATCTGTCTACCCCTGATGACGTCGATGACGCGGCCGTCCGCCTCACTGATTTCATCAGGGGAGCCATAGACCAAGCGACGACTATGGTGCCCAGCAGCGGGCCCAGATGCAAACTCCCGGCGTCGATTGAGGCGTTAATACGTCACAAACGACGTCTGCGGAAGCTCTGGGCGACCACCAGGTGTCCCAGGGTGAAGCGCGAGCTTAATGCGTTGGAGGAAGAGGTGAAGACGAAGGTCCGTGCCTTCCGAGGCGAGTCCTGGGAGGAGCACGTGAGGGAGGCTGGTGACGACCGCACCATGACCTCACTTCACAGGATCTGTCGTCGCCTCTCCTCCAAACCTAGCCCTGTTTATCCACTCGTGGATGATCAGGGCCTAAGGTGCTTTACGCCGCAGGCTCGCGCCGAAGTCCTGGCTGGCTCGCTGGAAAGGCAGTTCACTCCGAACGCCTCGGTCCCGGAGATGGCTCACTTCCACCGTGTCTTGGAAGAGGGGGTTACCGAATCCCTAGACCCTCGTCTCCCGATGCCAGCGCTTGAGGAGGATCAACTGATCACACCTCGTGAGATGTATCAGACGATCAAGACCCTCAAGCGCCGTAAGGCTCCCGGGGACGATGGTATCCCTCCCATGGCACTACTATCTATCCCTTCCAACGTTCTGGCAAATCTGTCAGAACTCTTCAATTCCATTCTCCGCACGGGTCACTACCCACGGACCTGGAAAGTGGGTAAGATCATCGTCTTGCCCAAGCCCGGCAAAGATAGGCGTCAAGCTTCCAGCTACAGGCCCATCACCCTGCTCTCGCACGTCGGCAAGTTGTTTGAGCGGTTGCTCCTGAGGAGGATATCTCCGCATATCCACCTCAGACCGGAGCAGTTCGGTTTCAGAGCAGACCACTCGACGACTCTACAGCTAGTCCGTGTATTGCATCACCTTGCGGACCAACGTAACTCCGACCGGTACACGGTCGCAGTCTTTCTCGATATCGAGAAGGCCTTCGACCGGGTATGGCACGGGGGGTTGGTCAGCAAGTTGCAATCCACTGGCCTACCTCAAGCCTACTGGCGACTGCCGGGGTCTTGGCTGGAGGGGAGATCCTTCTTTGTCGCGGTCGAGGGGTGCAAGTCGTCTGTGCGCCCCATAACGGCCGGGGTACCACAGGGTAGTGTCCTGTCCCCGATCCTATACGCCCTCTATACCAACGACATTCCCACCCTGGAGGGGCATCTCCGTTGGTGGGAGGAGGATGTGAAACTGGCCCTCTTCGCAGACGACTCGGCCTATTTTGCATCCTCCAGAAGTGTTAAACTTGCCATCTCCAGGATGCAGAGGCTCCTGGATGTTCTGCCTCCATGGTTGGACCGGTGGAGAGTCTCGGTCAACGCGGGTAAGACCCAGGCCCTACTCTGCGGTCCGACCCGCATCAGAGTCGTCCCCCGTCTCAGTCTTCGTGGTGTGGATGTTGAGTTTAGACCCACTGTTCGGTATCTCGGGTGTGAGATAGACCGTTCGCTTCGCGCGAAGCCCCAGGTTGATCATGCGATTGGCCTGGCTCGCGCGGCGCGGTTTGTCTTGCGACCGATTCTCGCGTCCGCGTTGCCGATCAGGACTAAGCTCACTATCTACAAGACCTATATCCGTCCACGTATTACGTACGCTGCTGAGGCTTGGTATCACCTCGCACCGCCGTCCCAGCGGAAAAGGTTGCAGGCCCAGCAGAATCTCTCCCTCCGAGTCATCGTCGGAGCAGGCCGTTACGTCCGTAATGACGTAATAGCCCGGGACCTCGAGATGGAGTCGCTCGAGGAGTTCATCGTCCGGCTCGCCCGTAACATGTACGAGCGAGCCGACCGGGGACCCCACGAGCATCTCCGCAACATAGCTCCCTTGCACGCCCGGCCGCCCGAAGGCGCGGCGTTGCCTAGGGAGCTGCTTGGTCCCCCGAGATTCCTCGGAGTTAACTATCCTACGGCGTAACAGCGTGGTAGGATATAGGCGATTCCCTCTACGTGACTGAGATATTATATCGTCCGTCCCGCATGTTTGTCTGTCCTAGGATGGAGCCCACGGGGGCTACCATCACCCTCCCGATGGGAGGTGCGACCCCGCTCCCCTTACGGGAGCTGTTCCCCCTTTTGGGGACCCCCCACGCTTTAGTGGGGGCTTATTTTTGTTTTTATTTTTATTTGTAAGCCCCCTTATGGGGCTTGTATACCCCCCTCAGGGGTTTGGGTCGCCCAGACTAGGTCTGGGGACCTCTTATTGAGGTCTGGGGTCGCGGAACGGAGCCACAGACTTGTCCGGGACTCCGCCCCGCGTCTCCGGGTCCCACTCCCCATCAGGGAGTTGAATGTCTCTGTAGAGATATTTGTCACCCCGCCTAACAGTGGGGTGAAAAATCCTCCAAACTTTTGTTTCCCCTTCCGGGATCAATCAATCCCCCTTCAGGGGATGGGACTCCTAAACGGGGGCCCTTTTACTGCGGACCTCGGTCTGCGGTCCCGCTCCCCTTATGGGAGCGGCCGACCTCGGCGCGGGCCCCTTCCCTCTCCACGTTTTGTGGTGTTGTCGTGGGAGGGAGGGGCCGGCGGGGGCTGGACGGGGCCCCAAACCCTTTGTTCAGTTTCACATTTTTACATATTTACATTTTTCATTTTTCTTTCTTAATCATTACACCACTTCATTTTGTATAATTTTTTGTAAAAAAATATTTCACTTAGTTTAAATTTAAATTTTTGTGTTGCTACATTTTTAAGTTCAACCTGCTTTATTTTATTTTATTTTGTTTTTGTTTCCATTTCTTTACTTCTATTACCCTTTAATATGTTTAATATGTTTAAATTTTTGTTTTAATTTTGACTTTGTTGTTAGATTTATAGATTCATTTTGTACTTTGTTTTATATAGATTTTTATTCCTGTGTTAGATTATAAGTTTTTACCATTGTAGAACTATAATAAAGGGTTTCTCCCACCCCCACAAAAGGGAAAAACAAAGTAGGGCCCGACTAAATTTAAATCATCAATCAATCATTGTGTTGTCTTCATTTCTTCAATGCTGTGGCCTTTTTAATCCAAGACTGCCCAGAATGGGCGAAGACTCGGCCGGGGCTGGCGGCATTAAAGAAGTACTCAAACCGAGAGAACGAGTGTATACCAGTCCATGGGAACACCCCAGAAAGGGGATGAACCTCAACACCACACCACCACCTTCACCTCCGCCCAGAGTGGCGGAGAGAATGAGCCCGGGCAGCGGGGTTGCCCCAAGGCCCGTCCGTGTCCCCCTAACGGGGGACACGAAGACCCCCATGGCTGGCTGGTCAATTTTATCGATTTTCTTGCATATAAGTTTGAAAAATCTCGTTAGTTTTCGTTAGTCATCGTTGTTCCTTTTCTTTAATTCTGTTCTTATTTTCGATTCACACTCTAGTATTTCCATTTCCCCGTTGTTTTTCTAAAATTTTCTCGTTGTTTTTCAGTAATTTCATAAGTAAATTCCCCATTTTCTTTAAATTCACTACCTTACCTTTTGTTACTCACCTTTTCTTAAATTCCTTTTCCATTTTCTTTGTCCACCGTCTTTTATATACTTACCATCTTCCGTAGCGCCTTCAGTCACCTGAAACAATAATAAAAAACATTAAATTATCACCCTACAATTTTTATTTTTAAACAGTTATTCAATTATCCTATTTTCTAGCTTTTTCCGCACTTTTTCGTACTACAGTTTTCTTGTTTTTCGTTTTGTTAGGTGCGTCTTAAACGCACCTATCCGTAGACACCTCTCTCGCTTAAATCCGCCCAGTAGTTTTCCCGTTATCCGACAAAAACCGGAGTATTTCAGCCCGTGCTCTCGTCCCGGTAACTTTGCGTGTCACGTAAGCAGTTGTATTTACAGTCAATTTTATCGATTTTCTTGCATATAAGTTTGAAAAATCTCGTTAGTTTTCGTTAGTCATCGTTGTTCCTTTTCTTTAATTCTGTTCTTATTTTCGATTCACACTCTAGTATTTCCATTTCCCCGTTGTTTTTCTAAAATTTTCTCGTTGTTTTTCAGTAATTTCATAAGTAAATTCCCCATTTTCTTTAAATTCACTACCTTACCTTTTGTTACTCACCTTTTCTTAAATTCCTTTTCCATTTTCTTTGTCCACCGTCTTTTATATACTTACCATCTTCCGTAGCGCCTTCAGTCACCTGAAACAATAATAAAAAACATTAAATTATCACCCTACAATTTTTATTTTTAAACAGTTATTCAATTATCCTATTTTCTAGCTTTTTCCGCACTTTTTCGTACTACAGTTTTCTTGTTTTTCGTTTTGTTAGGTGCGTCTTAAACGCACCTATCCGTAGACACCTCTCTCGCTTAAATCCGCCCAGTAGTTTTCCCGTTATCCGAAAAAAACCGAAATTTTTAGCTCACCACACCCGCCCATATTTCATCATTGGGTATATCAACTCCAAATTTTGAAAAATATTTTTATTTCTTTTTACTTCCGAAAATATTAATACTGTTTTAGAGCAATACAGAACAATCATTTAAACTTCGGTCTCTCTTCCCAAACACCTACAAAAAATTTATAAAGTTTCTACTTTCTTTTAACTGATTGAACTTCACTCTATCAACATGTTTACTGCTAGAACACCCCATAAAAAACCTGCAGATCGATCTCTATGTCCTACGGCGCCGGAGAAGCATAGGTCTGCTAAACTGCTTACCTATGAGGATACGACGCCAGAAGACGCTGGACCTTCAACGTCAACTGAGTCAAGCAGAAGGGCAACCTTCACGAAAATCCCTGCAGCCTCATTCTTCGTTGATCATTGCTCCGGAGATAGCGAGGACACGCAGGCTCTGTTAAATATAGAATTGCCGACACTATCACCTCTATCCAGCCCGAGTAAACCCAAACCCAAACATAAGAAAACCCAACCTGTTCTCCAATTCACGCCAGTACAAATACCAGACAATCTCCTACAACTCAGCGCTGGTGAAATTAAGCAAATAGCCACTAAAATCTTACGAAATAGCAAGAAAGCCATGGAAAACTCTGGGAACCTCCGCAGGGAAATCAAACACACGGTGATTCAGGACAACCAGAGTCTTTTTGATCTACTTAGCTTGGTTCTGGAGAACAAAACAGTATATCATGACTACGTTCGTCAAACCGAAGCGCCAAAAGTTAGTAATATTACCACGTATACTCAAACAGATAGAAAAGAGAAACTACAGAAATCCACACAAACGCACATTCAACAAGATACCCCACCAAACATAAATATCACAACCCCCGAAGCTGTAACCATAGAAGCCACCTCACTTATGCAGGAATTGTTGAGAGAAGTCCGAGAGTGCACGCATTCTACGCGGGCACTTTCGGATGAACTCAAAGCTAATCCCACAGCTTCTAAATCGGCTTTTGGAACTGCTACATATGCGGAGAAGGCTGCCGCTCCCAAACCAACACGACCAGGTGCAATCCATTCGGTGATCGTCTCCTCCAGCGACACGAGTGACACTGCTGGAAATGTCTTAGACAAAATCCGCGTAGCAGTGAACGCCAAGGAGTCAAATATAAGAGTGGACACTGTGCGCAAGGCTCGTAATCAAAAAGTTGTTATCGGCTGTAGTAACAAGCGAGACCTGGAAATGGTGACCTCCAAAATTAAGAGCACACAGCAACTAACAGTAGAAGAGGCTAAATCTGCAGACCCACTTGTGATTCTTAAAAACACTCTCAGTTATAACACGGACGATGATATTGTTAAAGCCCTGATTAATCAGAACAGCCACCTCCTAGAACATATTCCAAAAGAAGAGCAAAGAGCAGCAGTTAGATACAGGAGGAGAGCAAGAAACCCATTAGAGAACCACGTCGTTGTACAAGTGTCCCCAAAAATGTGGAAATGTCTCACGGAAGTCGGACGCGTGCACGTGGATCTCCAGCGGGTGAGGGTCGAAGACCAGACCCCACTGATACAGTGTACCAGATGCCTCCAATTTGGTCATGGTAGAAAGCAATGCTCTGAAGCAACCGATCTCTGTGCGCACTGTGGTGGACAACATCTCAGAGCAACATGCCCCGCAAAACAAAGTGGAGAAGCCCCACAATGCAAAAATTGCTGCGATGCAAAACACAAAGACGTGAAACATGACGCCTTCAACCAGGACTGTCCTGTGTACAAAAAGTGGGACAGGATAGCCCGGTTGCGTGTGGCCTATTGTTAACGCCGCGGGCTCATTAACAACAAGCTATAATCCAGCGACTCCTCAGCCGAAAACAGGAGAGACCCTTCTTGTTTTTCAGGCAAACCTTCAGCGGAAACAACTGGCAACAGATGAGCTGATGCTGGAGGCCGTTCATCAGAAGGCAACAGTGGCTCTATTGCAGGAACCTTACGTCGGAGGATCATCGTTCGTCAAGCAACGACGAGGCGTTCGGATATACCAGTGTACTGATACGCGTGAAGGTACCGTAAAGGCAGCTATAGCCGTATTCGACCCTAAACTCATCGTTATCCAATGCCCAGAACTCACTACCCCTAATATAGCAGTTATCAGAATCCAAACCGACGCGGGTCCTCTCTCGTTGGTTTCCGTTTATTTCGAACCAGACCAACCCCAGGAACCGTATCTTTTACAGCTAAAAAATATAAATAACGCACTCGGTCCGGATAAGATTGTGATAGGTGGCGATGTAAATGCCAAAAGTATTTGGTGGGGCAGTCGATTCACCGACAGAAGAGGAAGAGAAGTGACGGAACTCCTCGACGAACTAGGAATGCATATACTCAATGTTGGCAACTCGCCCACCTTCCAAACCATTCGAGGAAATAAACAATACTGTAGCGTGATAGACATCACAACCTGCACGACTGATCTTCTCGGACTAGTGAATGAATGGAGACTGGAAGATGCAATGACTAGCTCGGATCATTACGGCATTAGTTTTAAAATCGCACTAAATAGAGATATACACGTAAATACCAATAGAACAACAAGAAAATTTAATACCAAAAAAGCCAACTGGAATAAATTTGACAGCACACTTGAACAACTTAACATAGAAAACAATATTAACGAAATCGAGATAAACAAAATTAAAGATACAGACCAACTGGAAAACGTAGTAACAAAATATACAGAAAACATTACAACATCTTGTATAAATAGCATGCCTATCAAAACTAATAGAGAAAAACTCACCTTACCGTGGTGGTCTGAGGAACTCGAAAGATTGAAAAATGAGATGAACACTAAGAGGAGGAGAATCCGGAACGCGGCGCCAACACGCAGAGCCCTGGTCGTCGAAGAGTATCTGAAACAAAAGGAAGAATACGAAAGAGCAGCTAAAGATGCACAAACAAAGAGCTGGGTGAGCTTCTGTCAAAAGCAAGATCGGGAATCTCTATGGGAAGGAATTTACAGGGTTATAGGCAGAACAACTACTCGCCAAGAGGACGAACCTCTCAAGAAAAATGGCAAAACCCTAAGCCCTTTAAACTCAGCGAAATTACTTGCGGAAGTCTTCTATCCGGAGGACACTGAGATCCTTGACAACGATGACCATACGAAAGTGAGAGAATTGGCAGAACGAGCAAACATAGAGTGTCAGCAAGATGATCCGCCTTTTACGCTACAGGAACTTAGGGCATCGGTCGATAGTTTCAACCCAAGGAAGGCGCCCGGAGCCGACGGTCTTACGGCAGACATTTGCCAAAGGGCCATACTTGGTAATCCGGAAGTTTTCCTGGCAGTAACAAACAAATGTCTGAGTCTGGGATACTTTCCCAGGATCTGGAAGGAGGCCACAGTAGTGGTTCTCCGGAAGCCTGGGAAGGATGATTATGCGAATCCAAAGTCATACCGACCCATCGGACTCTTGCCGGTTCTTGGTAAAATCTGCGAGAAGATGTTAGTCCGACGACTCAACTGGCATCTCTTGCCACGGATGAGTGGACGCCAGTATGGTTTTATGCCACAGCGCGGCACCGAGGACGCCCTCTACGACCTGGTACAAGATATACGATCAAAACTGAAAAAGAAGAAAATTGTTACGTTAGTATCGTTAGACATAGAGGGCGCCTTCGACAGCGCTTGGTGGCCAGCCATTAGACTAAGATTGGCGGAGGAAGGCTGCCCCATCGGCATCAGGAGAACTATGTGCAGCTATCTTCAAGACCGCAGCGTAAGACTTCGTTACTGCGAAGAGGAATATCAACGTAGGACTAGCAAAGGGTGCGTCCAGGGGTCGATAGGAGGACCAATTTTATGGAATCTTCTCCTGGATACCCTCCTAAAAGGACTCGAACAGAGAGGATATAAATGCCAAGCCTTCGCCGATGATGTTGTTCTAACGTTCGATGCAGACACGGGAAGAGACATCCAAAAACGTGCCAATGCCGCCCTCGCCTATGTTCGAGAATGGGGAATCCTTAACAAATTAAAATTCGCAGCACACAAAACCATCGCCATGACAATCACACGCAAATTAAAATACGAGGAACCAGTCCTGAACATGGGGGGGACCGCCATCGGTATGTCTGATGAAATCAAAATCTTAGGACTCACGATCGATCGCGGACTAACATTCAACACTCACATAGCTAATGTGAGCAGGAAAGTCACTAACCTGTACAAGCAATTGTCCAGAGCGGCTAAAGTGAGTTGGGGTCTCCACCCCGAAATCATTAGAACAATCTATGTGGCAGTGGTGGAACCGATCGTTCTGTATGGGGCCAATGTCTGGGCACCGGCCGTAAGGAAAAAATGCGTAAAAAAAGCTCTTAACTCCCTTCAAAGAGGCTTTTCCCAAAAGATTTGCAAAGCATACAGAACGGTCTCTTTAAATGCGGCTATGCTTTTGGCTGGGGTCTTGCCGCTTGATATAAGGGTTCGAGAAGTGGCAAGACTTTATGAAGTAAAGAGGGGACTGTCATGGTCACCACTGGCTGGCAGAGAGGTTGAAAAACGGGCTGGGTATCTCGACGACGGACACCCGGCAACGCACGACAGTCTGGAATACACAAAGTTAGTAGACCAAAACCAAGTGAACAACTGCTGTACAGGCTCATCAGTACAGATTTATACTGATGGCAGCAAAATTGACGGCGAGGTTGGTGCAGCGTTATCCATTTGGAGTGGTGGAGTGGAAATTAAAGCCGTCAAATTGAAGCTGCCATCATATTGTACAGTTTACCAAGCGGAGCTCCTGGCTGTTTGCAGAGCCTCGGAGTTTGTTGTCGATGATGCCCAGTCACATTATGGAATTTATAGTGACTCACGATCTGTTCTCGATACTGTCACAAACTATAAATGTCTACATCCCCTAGCCGTAGAAACCCGGAAAAATATAAAAAGAGCAATACAACACCAAAATAAGCAAGTGGATCTACATTGGGTGAAGGCTCACGTAGGTGTAGTTGGCAATGAGAGAGCAGACGAACTTGCCAAAATAGCTGCCCTACGCCTGAAGACTTCGCCGCAATACGACAAATGCCCGATATCATTTGTCAAGGGACGGATTCGTGAAGGGTCCCTGGACGAATGGAATCAAAGATACCAATCTGGCGAAACTGCTGCAGGCACTAAGTTATTTTTCCCAGATGCAATAGCTGCCTATAAAATCATAAGGGAATTACAAATGAATAGTGAAACTACCCAGCTACTCACCGGGCACGGTGGATTTTCTGATTACCTTTATCGTTTTAAGCGCAAGGAAAGTCCATCGTGCGCCTGCGACGACAACATAAATGAAACTGTTCAACACTTGCTGGTTGAATGTCCTATTTTCGGAGCCGAACGTTTTGCACTGGAACAGAGATTGGACATACAGCTCAGATGCGACAACATAGCTGAATTGATGAATGAACGGAAAATCAGAGATAAGTTTCTGAAATTTGGCACCAACGTTGTCAAGGCAACAATAACTAGGAAAAGTCCTAGACGGCTGATTTACTCACTCAAATCACTACTTATAAGCTGATTATGTAGGATTGGTATAATATCTCAAATAATTGATATCTAAAGGTGTTGACAATGTCAACAGAAACTTCGATAAAAAAAAAAAAAAAAAAAAAAAAAAAAAAAAAAAAAAAAAAAAAAAAAAAACCTAACCTAACCTAACCCTTGAAATCTAACACAGGAATAGCTTGATATTCTATTGTTATATTATAACAATAGAATATTATATTATGTTGTATTATAACCTGTAATTAAATTATCACCTCATCCTTTTTACTCTGAATTATAATAAACTAAACCTAAAATCGTTCATAATAACATCAACAAATCTGCAAACATAAAACTTAACAAACTACATTCCAAACGTCGAGCGAGCCGAGTGATCGGGGCCGGTGACGTCACCTGTTACTAGCCGACTCGAGACACGAGGCTCGTGCGTGTTAGCGCCGCGTGGTCGGCTGGAGTTTGGATTCTCAGCCAAGGCGCTCTGATAATACTGGTACTTGGCATTTTTGACAGTCATCATTAAAAAGCTTTACAAATCCTCGTCATTTTGACACCAAATTTGAAATCTAACATAGGAATAATCTGATATCCTATTACTATAGTATAACCGGTAACTAAACTATCTTCATCCCTTTTATTCTAAATCATAATAAACTGAACCTAAAATCATTCATAACAACATCAGCTACTACTAGCCGACTCGAGATGCGAGGCTTCGTATTTGCGCCACGTGGTCGGCTGGAGTTTGGTCTCCCAGCCACAGTGCTCGGACATTACTAGCATTTTGACAACCATCATCGCAAAGCCTGATAAATCCAATTTCGGTTCAGTCATCTTCAATCCCTATCTAATTGACACCAGGCTATAGATTGAGATAGGAACAGTTCGCTGATCTTATCCCCATACACTGAAGCCGAAGTAAATTATACTTATTCTTTCATATTAAATCATAAAAATCATTCACAGCATCAACCATTCTGAAAACATAAAACATAAATTAACACTAATCTAAACTAACTATACAGCATTTTGTAATCATTACTTATATTAATTACTGCACAAAAGCTCAAAATTTTAAATCTATTAAATTCTTTGCTGGCCAGCGAACCCGGCTCGCGTTCGGCCTCGCTGAATCTAAATAAGCTATGACTGCGCTCGAAAACTACAAATTAAAAAATTAAAAACAATATTTTTATCGTAAAGTTCATTAAATTTCCTAAATTTAGATACCTCATTTGAACATATTCAATAAATAGACATTAGCCAAATCATCTATATTAACTCAACTAATTTTAAACATAAACGTAACTTCATCTCCAGTCATCTTCAATCCTTTTAATTGACACCAGGTTATAGATTGAGATAGGAACGGTTCGCTGATTTTATCCCCATATATTGAAACCGAATTAAATCATACTTATTCTTTCATATCAAATAATAAAAATCATTCACATCATCAACCATTGAAAATACAAAATAAAAATTAACTGCATTTCAAAACGTGAACCGGGCTGAGCGATCGAGAGAGTGACGTCATTTGTTTACTAATTGAACCGAGACGCGAGGCTCGACGCGAGTTTGCCGTGTGTCGGCTGGAGTTTGAATTCCCAGCCACGACGTTTGAATAATATTAGTATCTCACATTTTCTTAGATAAGATTCTAAACAGAAAAATTCAAACTTGATTCCATACAAAACAAAGTAGATTAAACTCAACACAGGACTAATATACTAGAACGCTTTAGAATTGGAACAACTTCCTTTAGAATAGGAAAACTAGGCTAATTGATCGAACGTAACTAAATCTAGAATTAAGTTTTATAATAGTATTAATACATATTAAATACTAGGTTCCAGGTAATATACATATAATATAAATACAGTATAAGTAAAACAAGATATATACAAGTCCCGTCGACTTTAATATTTTAACATAAAATTACATATTAATAATTAGAAAATAGCTTCGCACAATTTGCGGGCGCGAGTAGGTGACGTCACCCGCTGGTTGCGTTCGCGGACGGTACCAGTGCTACGACATCGGAGTTGTAGCCCCTCGTAGACTTGCTGTAGCCAGCGCAGTGACGTAGCAGGGACCGCTACGAACCGCTGGCAGAAGGGCCTGGACACGGTAAGTGATCCCTAAACAGTATACGTCATCAGCTGCAGTCCCGGAGCGTAGCGGCGGCAGCCGTAGGTCGACACCGTAGCGTCGTAGCAGCGCACCGTAGCCGGCAGTGTCTACGAGGAATTTCGCCAGATCGAGTGCCTCCTCCTTTTAAGAGGTCGGCCAAACGGGTGACCTACTTAAAAAGTTAAACTAGGTCAGTAAAAAGTTAAACTAGGTCAAACACCCCGAACTTACATAGTTTGCTGCTTGCTACTGGTGGCGCCTCCAGTGTCCGGAGGAGGAACTGCGCGTGTGCCGCTTTTAGCGCCGCCTGTGGAGGATAGCGGAACCACTACGGGACCAAAATCCGAAATCCTATTTAGTTCCATCTCGCGGTGAGTGGCGGTGTTTTCGCCGCTGGCGCCATCTAGGGTCCGCTAGCTGAACTGCACAGGAAAAATTTTTCCTTTGGTGAGATTTGTTTTAGCGCCATCCGTTGGCAGATAGCGGTTGTACTGCTTTTAGCGCCACCTGGTGGCGAGTAGCTACCTGCGGTTGACTACATAGGCTCGAAATATTTCCCTTAGAGATTTTCTATTTTAGCGCCATCCGTCGGTGAGTGGCGGACGTATCGCTTTTAGCGCTGCCTGGTGGCGAGTAGCAGGCGTATTTGCTTTTAGCGCCACCTGGTGTCAGGTAGCTGTCCGCGGCTGGTCATCGGGACTTGGCAGAAAATTGTTTTAGCGCCCCTGGTGGAGAGTGGCTTGGTTTCTGTGCCACCTGGTGGCGAGCGGCTGAACTTTTCAGCAACTTTGCCATTTTTGGAGCTGGACCCCCCGAGTTTGGGCTCATTCTAGACGCCCCGGCTCCCCCAGCATAACGACATAGAGATTCCCCCCCTTTTTTAGATTATTTGTTACCCCCCCCACCGGAAAAAACTTTTTCTCAAAAATTTAATATATTGGATATTTACTCACCCCACAAACCCCCTTTAGAACACCCCGTACAGAAACCGCACCCGCCCCCCCCTTCTGGCAGAAACACCCTAGGAAACGCCCATTTTACGATCTAGTGGAGTGAGGGTGGTTGTTTTGAGTTCCCTGGACCACCAGCTATACAGCCAAAAAACTTTGGACCTCCCCCCCCCTCACCTACGCCAACTTGGTGGCTATTGATCCTAGACCCCCCGAGTTTGGGCTCATTTTAGAGCTCTTGGGAAGAGTAGTGGCTGTGGCCAGACGGCGTCCCCCCCCGGCGCAAGCTGACCCCCCTCTTAGCGGGAAAACGCATTTTTTAACTTAGACCCCCCGAGTTTGGGCTCATTTTAGAGCACTCGGGGAGCTCTATCACTGCACCGGGTCGACGACCTTCCCCAGTGGAGATCAGCCCCCCTTATTACCTAAAAACACACAGGCACACACACAAACTCGCTAACGCGACGCACACATACACAAATCTCACAAATACATACAGTTACACACTTCTACACACACACACACACACACACACACAAATACATAGACATACATTCACATATATACACACATACACTCATCTACACACACAGGCATACACACTCACACATACACAAATACACATATACATACGCAAACATAAAGAGTACTTACCTTACTGACGACTGACGGGCGACATCGCTGACACTACCTGGAACAGAATTAGGATAATTAATACTATTTAAAAGGACGTAGATAACACATTGTTATTATTGACATTGACTATCGACGGACGTAAAAAACTGTATTACTAAGTAGGAAAAGACGCGGGCTCCATACACCCGAACTTAATTATAAGCACTATTTATATTATACACTTGACTGACTTGTTGACATTGACTACCGACGGACTACTAAGTAGGAAAAGACACGGGCCCTGTACACCCGACTATTTACTTATTTTATTTTATACACTTGACGATAATCCCCTAAGATGTACTCAGTAGGAAGAACGCCACCTAAGAAAGACGCAAATAAGACAATTACCCTTGAGAAAGAAAAGGGAGTAAGCGCGACTCAGACGAGAGTACGCAAGAGTATCGAAGGATGGGAATCCGGAAGGAAAACACCGGACCCCGTGACAAATCCTTCCACCTCAGAAACAGGGACAAAAGAGTTGGCGTTGCCAATCGATAAAAGACTGACAACAGGGACACTGATACAAAACGAAGCGGTAAGCCCAACTAGGATGCTGGACAGAACCGCGGAAGCAAGAGGATGTAGAGCAAAGGCCATGCTCAACCTCAACAACTCCCGGAACATAAAGACCGAAATAAAGGACGCCGTAAAACAGGCAGTTGAGCGTCTCTATGTTCTGGTACGAGACGCAGAGGCTGAGCAAAAGACGGCCGCGAGCACCGGCAAGGATAATGAGGAACCTAAAACAAAAACAGTAACAACTCCAGTATCACATACCGCGCCTCCGGAAACCCATACGGACTCACAAAAGTTTCAGAAGATGCTCGAAGAGCACGGCAAACACCTGGCCGAAAGTCAAGCACAAATGAAAGAACTCCAAGAGCAGCTTCGGGAACACAGAGGAGGTCTGGAGGCACACAAACACACTCTGGAAGTCCACACGCAGAAGCTGGAAAGGGCGACTTATGCTAGTGTGGCCGCCGGAGAAAGGACAAAAGCGGGACAGGAAAAGGAAACGATGCACGCCGTGATAGTCACCTCCACAAACGAATTAGACACGGGAGATCAGGTGATCGAGAAAATAAAAGACACGGTGAAAGCAAGGGAAGAAGGAATCCGAGTGGACCGAGTAAGGAAAGCTCGTGATAGGAAAGTGATAGTGGGATGTAGGGACGAGTTAGAAATGAAAAAAGTGACCGAAAGAATTCGACAGAGCGGAAATCTCCTAAGAGTCGAAGAAGTAAAGAACAAAGACCCATTGGTAATCCTCCTCGGGGTGCTAAACTGCAATTCTGATGAAGACATTATCAATGCAATAAAAAACCAGAACCAACATCTACTGGAAGGAATTGCGAAGCAAGATGAGAGGATAGAGGTCTGCTTCACACGCAAAGCGAGAAACCCGCTAACTGCGCACTGTGTGCTGAGGGTATCGCCGCAGATATGGCAACGTCTAACGGAGGCAAAATCGGTACATGTGGACATCCAGCGAATAAGAGTAGAAGATCAATCTCCACTCAGACAGTGCTCGCGCTGCCTGGGATACGGACATGGCCGGAAACATTGCCAAGAGGAAACGGACGCGTGTAGCCACTGCGGCGAAGCGCACCTAAAGATGCAGTGCCCAAAGTGGATCGAGAACACTGATGCAAGATATATCAATTGCAGCCGTGCAAAAATGAATAAGACAAACCATAACGCCTTCTCAGATGATTGCCCGATCAAGAAGAAATGGGACGCACTGGCACGATCGGCGGTTGCCTACTGCTAAGGGCACCCACGGAAACCCCAAGCAAGGCAACAAAAACCTGAACAAACCCCTCAAATGTATGCAAATAAACGCACAGCGAAAGCAACTAGCAATGGAAGAAATAGTCATGCAAATACAAAGGAAGGAAACGGACATAGTAATGATCCAAGAACCATACGTCGGAAACATCAAGAAGATAAAGACCTACAACGGAGTAAAGGTTTATCAAAACATCGGAGCGGAAGGAACTGTAAAGGCGGCGGTGCTAATCTCTGGACAGGCAGTAGAAGCCTACCTGTGCCCGGAACACACCACAGAAAACATTTTGGTGGTCAGGGCACGTCTGGGGAAACGGTGGCTGCATATAGTCTCCTTCTACTTCGAGCCGGACAAACCGTTGGAGCCGTACTTAAACACCCTAAAAAGTATAAAGCGCGCGTGTGGAAAAGGAGAAGTTATAATGGCAGGGGACATGAACGCGAGAAGCGTATGGTGGGGCGGGACCAAGGAAAACGCAAGGGGGAGACTGGCGTCCGGCGAAATAATGGAAATGGGAATGCATCTGATGAACGATGGGAAAACACCTACCTTCAATGTCATTCGAAACGGCAGAGAGTGCACCAGCTACATCGATATCACGATATGCACTGAGGGCCTTATCAACAAGATAGAGAACTGGAGGGTGGTTGACACCATCAGCTCCGACCACGGCACGATCCTGTTCACGATGGGGGACGGACCCCGAGACGATTATTACATTAAGAAAACGAATAGAAAATACAACACCAGGAACGCAAAATGGGAGAGCTTTGGAGCAGAACTGATGAAACTATACAACCAAGAAGACCTGAAAGAAGAAAGAGTTAAAAACCTAGACAACCGAGAAGAACTAGAAGACCTAATAGACAAATACACCAACACTATTCCTCAGGCTGCTGACAGGACATTACCCAAAGCAAAACAACAAAAGATACCGATCGCGCCGTGGTGGAGTAACGAGCTGGAAGAGAAGAAAAGGGAAGTGTTAAGGAAGAAAAGAAGGATCCGCTGGGCAGCGCCGGTCCGCAGAGGGGTCTTGATTGAGGAGTACCTGAAACAAAAACAAGATTATGAGGAGGAAGTTAAAAAAGCTAAAACAAGTAGCTGGAAAGAGTTTTGCTCTAGGCAGGACAAGGAGAGCCTCTGGGACGGCATCTGGCAATGCAGAGGTCCATGAGCGACGGTAACCGCTTACGATCAGGTGGGCCGTTAGCTCGTCTGCCTACGTGGCAATAAAAAAAAAAAAAAAAAAAATATACAGAGTCATTAGAAACACCAAAAGAAATGACAACGAAGACTTACCATTGTACGATGACGGCAAGTACCTGAGTCCGGAAGAGTCCGCACATCTTGTTGCGAGGACATTCTATCCGGGAGACCTAAGGGACGAAGACAGCGATGAACATCGGAAAATTAGGCAGAAGGCGGACCTGCTAAACGAGCGTGATCATAGTGATGTCTATGATCCGCCGTTTACAGTGGGCGAACTGCGGACGTCATTGGAGTCCTTTAACCCAAAAAAGGCATCTGGGTCGGATGGATTCACATCAGACATTTGTACACGAGCCATTGATTGTGATCCTCAGCTATTCCTTGGAATAGCAAACAGATGCCTGGAATTGGGATGCTTTCCGACGGTCTGGAAGAAGGCCGTGGTCATCACTTTGAGGAAACCAAACAAAGAAGACTACACGTCACCCAAGTCATATAGACCAATCGGCCTCCTTCCGGTAATGGGAAAAATCATCGAAAAAATGGTAATGAATCGAATAAAGTGGCACGTGTTACCATCTATACATCCAAAACAATATGGCTTCATACCACAGCGGAGTACGGAGGACGCCCTCTGTGACCTCATGGACCAGATTCGAAAAAGGCTGAAAAACAAGAAGTTAACAATCCTGGTCTCTCTGGACATAGAGGGCGCTTTCGACTCCGCGTGGTGGCCAGCCATAAGAACTAGGCTGGCAGAAACACAGTGCCCAGTAAACCTCAGAAGGCTCATGGACGATTATCTTAGAGACAGGAGTATGATAGTCAGGTACGCAGGACGGGACTGCCACAGGGGTATGGAGAAGGGCTGCGTCCAGGGATCCGTGGCAGGACCGTTACTGTGGAATTTGCTCCTGGACCCACTGCTGAGAAATCTGGACAATGGGGGGGCATGTGTCCAGGCTTTTGCCGACGACATAGTGCTCCTCTTTGATGGGACGACGGCAGCGGAAATCCAAACAAAGGCAAATGACACGCTGCAATATGTTTACGACTGGGGAAAAGAAAATAAAATGAGATTCGCGCCATCGAAAACCAGGGCTATGATCATCACGAAAAAACTTAAATATGACGTACCACGGCTACAGATGGGAGGGACTGAGGTAGAAATAGCCCAAGAAATTAAGATACTCGGTGTAACTATAGATAGGAAGTTAACTTTCAACAGCCACATAAAGAACATCACCGGGAAAGTGGTAAAAATTTACCAACAGATTGCTAGGGCAGCAAAGATCAGCTGGGGGCTCCACCCCGATGTAATCCGAGTGATATACACCGCGGTGGTGGAGCCCATAATCCTGTATGCGGCAGGGGCGTGGGGAGAAGCAGCAAGGAAAAAATCGGCGCGCAAGAGGTTGAGTATGGTGCAGAGGGGGTTCCTGCAGAAAATGTGCAGAGCCCACCGCACAGTCTCCCTGAACGCCGGACTGCTGCTGACCGGAGTACTACCCCTGGACGTCAGGATACGGGAAGTGGCTGCCCTCTACCAAGTTAAAAAAGGAAACCCGACGGAAACCCTAAACAAATGGGATATAAAACAAAGGGTCCCAGTGGCTGAGCTCGGTCACCCAGCACAGAGAGCCGAAATAGACTACCTTATAATCAACACCGAGGAACAACTTAAGAACGCGACTGAGGCCTCCCGTGTCCAACTGTACACGGATGGCAGTAAAACGGAAGACCTTGTAGGCGCAGCCTACAGCAAGTGGAGAGACGGCAGTGAAACAAAGACGAGGAAAGTGAAGTTGCTATCTACCTGCACAGTATTCCAGGCCGAGCTTCTAGCCATCCAGGAAGCGACTGAAGAGGTCCTGGGATCTCATGATGAATCCTATGGGATCTTCAGTGACTCTAGGTCGGCCCTTGACATCATAAAAAACAGAAGTACAACCCACCCTCTGGCAGTAAACATCAAATCCAACATAGGAAAAATAAGACTCCAGAACAAAACTATCAACTTGCACTGGATAAAAGCACACGAAGGTACAGAGGGAAACGAGAGAGCCGACCACCTGGCCAAGGAAGCTTCCAGAAAGAAGGAAAGACCTGGGTACGATAAATGCCCAATCGCATTCTTCAAGAGGCAGATTCGTGAAGAATCTGTCCAAGAATGGAGCAAGAGGTATGACGCAGGAAAAACAGCGAGCATCACCAAACTGTTCTTCCCGGACATACGAAAGGCAAGAAGAACAATCCTCGATCTCAAGCCGACGGGAGCCATGGTACAGCTACTTACAGGACACGGAGGCTTCTTGCAATATTTCGTCGCCTCAGTGCTTGTTTGGCCTATCTGCACTCGAGCAAATTTTACAGGAGACGTTTTTTTTGTTTTATTTATTAAATAACGTTTAATTTTTTAATTTGATACTTAATATAAATACACGAGCTACCCACAAATTGATTTATAAAGAAATAATATACAATAGTTTATGATTCTAGCGTATTTTACATGTTTTGTGTGACGATAGGCCAAACGTGCACTAAAAATTTTTCGGATGTTTACTTACAACAAACGTGCACTGAAGATTGACCAAAGGATTGTGATAATTTTCCGTGCTTGTTTGTGCTAAGTGCTAATATTGTTGATACAGGACGTGACTTTTTAATTAGTATAAGTTTTACTGCCGATTTCGCTTGTTCCGTTATGTATATTATTTTAAAATATGACCAACTTCTCGATTTTTGATTGATGGGTTTTTTGCGCTTGAAGCGTCCTGGTGAGTATTTTGTCTGTAGATGAAGGTCAAGGTCTGATGATGGAGCTGGAAGGTGGCAACAGAAACTCTGTTAATAAGCAAGATAACCTCATCGTGTTTAGACTCTAATGAAGCGTCTTGATGAGTTAATTGCATAGACATGAATGTCAAGGTCTGATGATGGAACTGGAAGGTGGCCACAGGAAATCCGTCACAAAGCAAGATAACCTCATCGTGTTTAGGCTCTAATGAAGCGTCCTGGTGAGTACTTTGTCCCTAGATGAATGTCAAGGTCTGATGATGGAGCTGGAAGGTGGTTACAGGAACTCTGTCAATAAGCAAGATAACCTCATCGTGTTTAGGCTCTAATGAAGCGTCTTGATGAGTTCTTTGCATAGACATGAATATCAAGGTCTAATGATGGAACTGGAAGGTGGCCACAGGAACTCCGTCATTACGCAAGATAACCTCATCGTGTTTAGGCTCTAATGAAGCGTCCTGGTGAGTACTTTGTCCCTAGATGAATGTCAAGGTCTGATGATGGAGCTGGAAGGTGGTTACAGGAACTCTGTCAATAAGCAAGATAACCTCATCGTGTTTAGGCTCTAATGAAGCGTCTTGATGAGTTCTTTGCATAGACATGAATATCAAGGTCTACTGATGGAACTGGAAGGTGGCCACAGGAACTCCGTCATTACGCAAGATAACCTCATCGTGTTTAGGCTCTTATGAAGCGTCCTGGTGAGTACTTTGTCCCTAGATGAATGTCAAGGTCTGATAATGGAACTGGAAGGTGGCCACAGGAACTCCGTCATCACGCAAGATAACCTCATCGTGTTTAGGCTCTAATGAAGCGTCCTGGTGAGTACTTTGTCCCTAGATGAATGTCAAGGTCTGATGATGGAGCTGGAAGGTGGTTACAGGAACTCTGTCAATAAGCAAGATAACCTCATCGTGTTTAGGCTCTAATGAAGCGTCTTGATGAGTTCTTTGCATAGACATGAATATCAAGGTCTACTGATGGAACTGGAAGGTGGCCACAGGAACTCCGTCATTACGCAAGATAACCTCATTGTGTTTAGGCTCTTATGAAGCGTCCTGGTGAGTACTTTGTCCCTAGATGAATGTCAAGGTCTGATGATGGAACTGGAAGGTGGCCACAGGAACTCCGTCATCACGCAAGATAACCTCATCGTTTTTAGGCTCTAATGAAGCGTCATGGTGAGTACTTTGTCCCTAGATGAATGTCAAGGTCTCATGATGGAGCTGGAAGGTGGCTACAGGAACTCCGTCATTACGCAAGATAACCTCATCGTGTTTAGGCTCTTATGAAGCGTCCTGGTGAGTATTTTGTCCCTAGATGAATGTCAAGGTCTGATGATGGAACTGGAAGGTGGCCACAGGAACTCCGTCATCACCCAAGATAACCTCATCGTGTTTAGGCTCTAATGAAGCGTCCTGGTGAGTACTTTGTCCCTAGATGAATGTCAAGGTCTGATGATGGAGCTGGAAGGTGGTTACAGGAACTCCGTCAATAAGCAAGATAACCTCATCGTTTTAAGGCTCTAATGAAGCGTCTTGATGAGTTCTTTGCATATACATTTATCTTGCTTATTAACAGAGTTCCTGTAACCACCTTCCAGCTCCATCATCAGACCTTGATATTCATGTCTTTACAAAGAACTCATCAATACGCTTCATTAGAGCCTAAACACGATGAGATTATCTTGCTTAATGACGGAGTTCCTATTGCCACCTTCCAGCTGCATCATCAGACCTTGATATTCATGTCTATGCAAAGAACTCATCAAGACGCTTCATTAGAGCCTAAACACGATGAAGTTATCTTGCTTATTGACGGAGTTCCTGTAGCCACCTTCCAGCTTCTTCATCAAACCTTGACATTCACCTCTTCTCAAAGAACTCATCAAGACGCTTCATTAGAGCCTAAACACGATGAAGTTATCTTGCTTATTGACGGAGTTCCTGTTGCCACCTTCCAGCTCCATCATCAGACCTTGACATTCATGTATATGCAAAGAACTCATCAAGACGCTTCATTAGAGCCTAAACACGATGAGGTTATCTTGCTTATTGACAGAGTTCCTGTAGCCACCTTCCAGCTCCATCATCAGACCTTGACATTCATTTAGGGACAAAGTACTCACCAGGACGCTTCATTAGAGCCTAAACACGATGAGGTTATCTTGCTTATTGACAGAGTTCCTGTAGCCACCTTCCAGCTCCATCATCAGACCTTGACATTCATGTATATGCAAAGAACTCGTCAAGACGCTTCATTAGAGCCTAATCACGATGAGGTTATCTTGCTTATTGACAGAGTTCCTGTAGCCACCTTCCAGCTCCATCATCAGACCTTGACATTCATGTCTATGCAAAGAACTCATCAAGACGCTTCAGTAGAGCCTAAACACGATGAGGTTATCTTGCTTATTGACGGAGTTCCTGTTGCCACCTTCCAGCTTCATCATCAAACCTTGACATTCACCTCTTAAAGAACTCATCAAGACGCTTCATTAGAGCCTAAACACGATGAGGTTATCTTGCTTATTGACGGAGTTTCCGTAGTCACCTTCCAGCTTCATCATCAGATTTTGATTAAGATCAAGGATCCTATATTCAAGATCCAGGATGCAGAATCCAACATCCGAATCCACGATCCACAGTACAGAACAATTTACAAACAGATTTCGAAAACTCGAATTTTATTTATTTGTATGGAAAACGGGCGTGATACTTGTCTTAACCTGACAATTGGTTTAAAGTTTTTAAATAGAACACCCTGTTTGAAATTCAACTGAGTCAACGGTTAATTAAAAAAAATACGTATTTCTCTATTTTTAGCTATGTCTGCTCATCTTTGCTTTTATGATTTGTTGAAGAAATACTTTTAAAATGATATTCAATCAAATTTATGAAAAAAAAACATAATTTAATAAACTATTTCTCATTTTTTATTGTGATTTCATGCGAATCTCACTGTGTTTCGAACTACTGTGACGTCATACAAAATGGCGGATACGGCGCTACGCCGACTGTGATTGGTCAATTGAGATGCGATACAACAAACAAGCACTGAAATTTTTAAAAACTACCGATACAGCAAACAAGCACGGAATTTTCGTTAAGTGCCGTGTTGAGAAAAAAATTAAAATGAGATTTTTATTGCTTTAGAATTTAAAATTTTAAAAAGTTATTTTACCAGTAGGATGGAAATTTAATTCTTTATAATACTGCATTAAAAAGTCATTTTCGTAAAAAATGTCAGATAGGCCAAACAAGCACTGGGGCGACGATTTGGCAAGATTTAAATTAAGAAACAGCCCGGCTTGCCCATGCGATGACATCACACCAGAAACCATACCACATATTATCCTGGAATGCCCAATGTTCGCGAGACGGAGATACGAACTGGAGCAGGAAATCGGGAAGGAAATAAAGAAGGAAGACCTGGCAACGCTTATAAAGGAAAAGGATACAAGAGAAAAATTCATCAAATACAGCTTAGAAATTGTCAAAAATGTAACAAATAGGAATAAATAAATAAACCAACAAAGACAAACAATAATAATGTAAACATAGGTAAATCTAACAAATGTAGAACAATAAACTAAAAATATATAATGTAAAGCATAGAAGGTAAAATGTAGAATATAAAAGTTAAAACTAAAATGTAAAATGTAAAGCACAAAAAGTAAAGCATGAAATGTAAAGAGTACAATGTAAAACATAAAACGTAAAAACTAAAATGTAAAAAGTAAAACATAAAATGTAAAAACTAAAATGTAAAAAGTAAAACATAAAATGTAAAATGTAAAACATAAAGCGTAAAAACTAAAATGTAAAATATAAAGCATAAATTGTAAAATGCATAATGCAAACATCAAAATGAAAAATGTAACACAAAATGCAAAATAAAAAATTAAGATGTATAAATCTAAAAGTAAAAATGTAAAATCAAAGATATGTACCATAGAGGTCCAAGATAGATAAGAATAAATGTATAATAATGATAAACCTCTGGAAATGTAAATAAAAGAATGTGTAAATTAATAATTTTCCTGTGTTCAATAAAGACTACATAGAAATAAGAAAATAGCGTAGCTAGGTACACATGATAGGCCGGCGTCCTACCGGCAATAAAGCAGTGAATGTGGATGAAAGAATGTGAAGTATGCAGTATGAAAGGAGCATAAAAGAGAGAACTGGAATGAACGAGTATATACAAATAAATATAAGTAAATAAGGTCCCTGTAATAACATGTAATACGGGGGATTAGGAAAAAAAAAAAAAAAAAAAAACCTAACCTAACCTAAACTAACCTAATCTAACCTAACCTAACCTAACCTAACCTAACCTATGCTAACCTAACCTAACCGATCGGATTTTCTTAATTTCTTGGTTAAGCCCCTGCTAGTTTTGATAGTTCCCTTTGCGATTTTCTTCTTAACTTCCATATCTCCTCTTATTTTCTCTTTAATTCACATCAAATTACCTACTTTTGCTCTTATTAAATTCTCTCTTTGTATTTCCTTATTACTTTTAAATTCACTTACCTTCTTGTTGTCCCGGCAGTCCAGCTTCACTGGTCAGCTCCTCCGCGTCTATAGCTCCTTAGTTTACCTGAAACAAAAAAAAAAAAAATCACTTAAATTCAATACTTTTCCTTTAAAACATTTTAAATTCCTAAACTCTAACACTTTTTAATTTTTTCCCGCCAAATTTTCCACTGTCTCTATTCTTTTTATTACTTCTCTAGGTGCGTCTTCTACGCACCTATCCAACGACACCTTATTTTCTCAAATCGACCCGGTACTTTTCGAGTTATCCGCGGAAAACCGAAAGATTTCGGCAGTGCTCCCGTTCCGGTAACCATAAAACGTACTTAAGCATTAGTAAAAAAGACAAATTTTTAAGCCGGTGCAACGGTACTGGTCGAGACAACACTTTGCTTCGGTGCTGGCATACGTGTTGACCGGAGACCTAAATCGAAGGTGGTGCGAAATTCGATTTTTACGCTCCCAATCGCGACTAGTGAGTGTGCCCTGTCCCTGCTGCTGTCCCGGGACCGCCGACTTCGACGATTCCGGACAGCGTAGTAAGGGAGCCGGCGTCACAGGTGAGTGGAGACACTTTTATTCTTTAATTAAGTGCATTTACGGGTGGTAGTCTTCACCCTGTTGTAGCTGTGTCCCTGTTTTATCGTTCCATGATAAAATTAGGGACTCCAGCGCTAATTTGAGAGTTGCCTGACTGTGTCAACCCCCTTTACCCCCCCTGCAGGGGGGGTGAGGTTAGCGAAAGACCCGCACTGTGCTTCCAGGAGGTTCGAGCCCTCCTCTAGTTTTAATTTATTTTTAATTAGACGTAAGTTAGAGTAGGTACCTCATGAGACTTGCCTAACGATAAGTGGTAGCCGCAGCCATGCCCGGGGGGGACTCACCCCCCCTTGTCAGCACCCCCGGCCCGTCCCGAAGTGGACGAAAATCAAAAAGGGTCGTCGTTTCACGCGACCTTTTTACTAACCGTATTCGGGAAGTGGTTCCCGAAGCTCAACCGGGTCGGTCGGACCCGGAAGTCAATCCCCCCGCTCCCCGGGCAGGGCCCTCCTCTGAGGGCCAGAGGACTCAGTGCATCGGTTCGGGAGAAACTGAGTTTTCTTTGCCGACCAATGCACCAATGTCAGCCAGGCCTCAGAGAAGGGCCAGGTCCGGCTCGGATCCGGTCCCGGAGGACAAGCGTCCGCGAGTAGGTCCCTCCTCAATTACCCTCGAGTTAGAGAGGGAATTGAAGGAGATATTCGGGGGCTCCGATAGCGAGTACGCTTCGGATGCCTCAAATTCATCATCATCATCGAGGGGGCGGGGCCTCGCGCAGCCATGCGTGCCGTCCCTCCCCTCGCCCACACTGGATGTTACTTCCGGAGGTAGACCTGTGCCAGCGGTACGAACGTATCGCACGCCACCTGCCTCCCCAACACCTCCTCCTCCCTTCTCGCCGATTTCCGGCGGGGCGCCGGCACCATTGTCGGCGTCGGCCGCGGGCCAACAGGGAAGGAGGGGGTTTCTCGACTCCACGCGGTACGCGGATATCGGTGGAGGCCCTACGGGGTACGCGGACGCGGCTAGGCAGCCTGCGTCTCCGCGCCCGTCTCCATTGACGGCTCCACCGGCCCCGCAACGCCAACCGCAACCCTCGCGGCGCGCCGCCGCAACTGCGGCGTCAGCACCAGCTGCAAATGCAGCCATTCCCGGCTCAAACAGAGCCAAAAGGGGGGATCTCGACTTGCGTCGGCATCCCCCGATCGAAGTGCAGTCGCTCCCCGACTGGCCGCGGCACTTCGCAATTCTAAGGGAGCGACTAGGGTTCGCTCCCAACGGGAGAGCAACCCCGGCCGGTGGATTTAAATTCCACCCGGCCTCTGTCCAGGAGTTCCGGACGATCCAGGCTTACCTGGTGGAGGCCTCGAGGGAGACTGCAATTTCATGGAATTGCTGGTCTCTCCCCGAGGACATACCCGCCAAGGTGGCCGTCCGTGGACTCCCGGGCAACACAGACCCGGCCGTAATAACCGAGGCCCTGAAGGACCTTGGTTTCCCGGCGCGGTACGCCAGAGTGGTCCTGGCGAAGAGGGGTCGACCCTCCAGCGTGTTCTACGTGGAGCTCGACCACCTCTCCAGGGAGGAACTCGCCCGAATTTACGGTGTAGAGGAGCTCCTCTACCTGCCGGGGGTGGTAGTTGAAGCCTGGAGACCCAAGAAAGGTCCTGCGCAGTGCCACCGCTGCCAGGCCTTTGGGCACTCCAGCGTGAACTGCCACCGTGCAGTCCGCTGCGTGCGATGTGCTGGTGAGCACATCGTAGCGGACTGCCCGAGGCCTCGGGAAGCTGCGCCGACCTGCGCCAACTGTGGCAAAGGCCACGCCGCCAACGACCGGCGCTGCCCGGTCTTCGTGCGGAGGGCGCGGGCCACCGGCGCGGCGATCCCACCACGCGTCCCTGAGCCGCCGCGCTCCGGGGACCCCCGTCTGAGGCAACAACAGCCTCAACCACAGCCTCAACCGCGGCAATCCCGCCCGCAACCCACGCCCCGGACAGTTCCGGGTACCTCAGCCCCTGGGCAGCAGCCTGAGGGCACACAAAAAAGATGGAAGGGCAAGGGGAAGGGAAAATCTTCCCGACCCGCCCCCCCACCTCCGACTCAGACTCCTACGGTCCCTGCCAACCCACAGGCGACCTCGCTCATGGCGGAAGCGAACGCTCCCCGTGAGCAAAGGCCGCCAAGACCCAGACCCCGCGCGAGTGTGACGGCCGTTGCTGCTTCGGCGACGCTTCCGATATCTTCCTCGGCTCCCGCCACCCAGATGGCGGCGCCAACGAGGAAGAAGAAGAAGAAGAAAAAAAAAAAGAAGTCGAAGGGCAGCCAACCTGCGGCGGTGGGTACGCGAGCTGCGCAGGTGCAGCCCGTGGCCGCTACATCATCGGCCCCTTTGCCTCCTCGGCCACCACGTGCCGGAGAGGCCTGTGTTGGAGGCTGTAGCCCCTCCACAGACACTCCAACACGAACCCATGGAGGTAGGGTTTGAGCAGACCTCGACGGGGGCTCCGTCAGCTGCCACCCCATCCCTCCACACGACGGTCCATCCTCGAGCCCGCCCACGGCCTCAGCAGCGCGACGGAGGGATAGCCCCAGGGCATCCCTTTTCCGTCGCAACGCTGCTGGAGTTGTGGGAGAGAGTGTCGGAGGCGATCCGTGAATTTATTCGCGCGATCTCCTCCCTCATAGTCCCCCTCGCGGGACTAATATCGGGACTCGGCCCTTTCGTCCAGCAGCATGGATAGGGAAGAGCTGCGGGTCGTTTATTGGAACCCCGGGGGGGTCACATCTCACAGGATGGACCTCATCCGTTTAGCCCAGGAGTACAGACCGCATGTCTTGCTCCTGGGAGAAACAAAACTTAGACCGACTGCGAGGTTCGTAGTGCCTAACTACATCGTGTACCGAAGGGACGAACTGACCCCTGAAGGGATCCCGTTCAGGGGAACGGCGGCTCTCGTCAGGAGGGATGTCGTGCACGATGAGCTAGAGCTACTGAGCTTCACTAACACCAGGGCGGTGGGAGTGAGAGTGCAGGTACTGGGGGTCGAACTGCGGATTTATGCCGCGTATCGTCCCCCGGACTACAATCTCGAGCCGGCAGACATTAGACGGGTCCTGGACTATGACCGTCAACCGACGCTGATTCTGGGAGACCTCAACGCAAAACATACTGCGTGGGGCTCTCGGAGTATATCGGCGGCGGGGAGGCGGTTGATCGATGATGCCGATAAGGGGGACTACTGTGTGGTCGGCCCCGACGAACCAACACACATCCCGAGTTCGGCGTTATATCGCCCGGACGTGCTGGATGTGTGCGTTCATAAGGGGTTACGGTGCCCGATTAACATCGAGGTACTGTACGACATGGGTACCGCTCACTTGCCGATCTTGGTCACGGCAGGTTTGGGGATCACTCGTGTCGCGGCCCGCCCTTTGAGGCCCAGGGTCGACTGGGAGGCTTTCCAGTCCTCGCTAGTCGACCAATCACCGTTCCAGGATCTATCTACCCCTGGTGACGTCGATGACGCGGCCGTCCGCCTCACTGATTTCATCAGGGGAGCCATAGACCAAGCGACGACCATGGTGCCCAGCAGCGGGCCCAGTTGCAAACTCCCGGCGCCGATTGAGGCGTTGATACGTCACAAGCGGCGTCTGCGGAAGCTCTGGGCGACCACCAGGTGTCCCAGGATCAAGCGCGAGCTTAATGCGTTGGAGGAAGAGGTTAAAACGAAGGTTCGATCCTTCCGGGGAGAATCCTGGGAGCAGTACGTGAGGGAGGCTGGTGACGACCGCACCATGTCATCCCTCCACAGGATCTGTCGTCGCCTTTCCTCCAAACCTAGCCCTGTTTATCCGCTTATGGATGATCAGGGCAACAGGTGCTTCACGCCGCAGGCTCGCGCCGAAGTCCTGGCTGGCTCGCTGGAAAGGCAGTTCACTCCGAACGCCTCGGTCCCGGAGATGGCTCACTTCCACCGTGTCTTGGAAGAGGGGGTTACCCAATCCCTAGACCCTCGTCTCCCGATGCCAGCGCTTGAGGTGGATCAACTGATCACACCTCGCGAGGTGTATCAGGCGATCAAGACCCTCAAGCGCCGTAAGGCTCCTGGGGACGATGGTATCCCTCCTATGGCACTTCAGTCTATCCCGTCCAACGTTCTGGCACACTTGTCAGAACTTTTCAATTCCATTCTCCGCACGGGTCACTACCCACGGACCTGGAAAGTGGGCAAGATCATCGTCTTGCCCAAGCCCGGCAAAGACAGGCGTCAAGCTTCCAGTTACAGGCCCATCACCCTGCTCTCGCACGTCGGCAAGTTGTTTGAGCGGCTACTCCTGAGGAGGATATCTCCGCATATCCACCTCAGACCGGAGCAGTTCGGTTTTAGAGCTGGCCACTCGACGACTCTACAGCTAGCCCGTATATTGCATCACCTTGCGGACCAACGTAACTTCGACCGGTACACGGTCGCAGTCTTTCTCGACATCGAGAAGGCCTTCGACCGGGTATGGCACGAGGGGTTGGTCAGTAAGCTGCAATCCACCGGTCTACCTCATGCCTACTGGCGACTGCTGGGGTCGTGGCTGGAGGGGAGATCCTTCTTTGTCGCGGTCGAGGGGTGCAAGTCGTCTGTGCGCCCCATAACGGCCGGGGTTCCACAGGGTAGTGTCCTGTCCCCGATCCTATACGCCCTCTACACCAATGACATTCCCACTCTGGAGGGGCATCTCCGCGAGTGGGAGGAGGATGTGAAACTGGCCCTTTTCGCAGACGACTCGGCCTATTTTGCATCCTCCCGAAGTGTTAAAATTGCCGTCTCCAGGATGCAGAGGCTCCTGGATGTTCTGCCTGAGTGGCTAGACCGGTGGAGGGTCTCGGTCAATGCGGGTAAGACCCAGGCCCTACTCTACGGTCCGGTCCGTACCATGGCCGTCCCCCATCTCAGTCTTCGTGGTGTGGATGTCGTGTTTAAGCCCAGCGTTCGGTATCTCGGGTGTGAGATCGATCGGTCGCTACGGATGAAACCACAGGTCGATCGAGTTATCGGCCTGGCGCGTGCTGCGCGGTTCGTCCTGCGGCCGATTCTCGCGTCCGCGTTGCCGATCAGGACTAAGCTCGCCATCTACAAGACCTATGTCCGCTCACGTGTTACGTACGCTGCTGAGGCCTGGTATTACCTCATACTGCCGTCCCAGCGGAAAAGGTTGCAGGTCCAGCAGAATCGTTCCCTCCGAGTCATCGTCGGAGCAGGCCGCTACGTCCGCAACGACGTGATAGCCCGGGACCTAAAGATGGAGTCGCTCGAGGAGTTCATCGTCCGGCTCGCTCGTAATATGTACGAGCGGGCCGACCGGGGGCCCCACGAGCACCTCCGCAATATAGCTCCCTTACACGCACGGCCTCCCGAGGGCGTGGCGTTGCCTAGGGAGCTAATAGGTCCCCCGAGATTCCTCGGAGTAAATTATCCTACGGCGTAATAGCGTGGTAGGATATAGGCGATCACCTCTACGGGACTGAGATTTTTGTATCGTCCGTCCCGCACGTTTTCTGCCCGAAGATGGAGCCCACGGGGGCTACCATCACCCTCCCAGCAGGGAGGTGTAACCCCGCTCCCATTAGGGGAGCTGTTCCCCCTTATGGGGACCCCCCACGCTTTAGTGGGGGTGTTTTTGTTTATTTTTGTTTTTGTTAGGCCCCCTAAAGGGGCCTCTATTCCCCCCTCAGGGGATTGGGTCACCCAAGCTAGGCTTGGGGACCTCTTCATTGAGGTCCGGGGTCGCGGAGCCGAGCCACGGACTCGTCCGGGACTCCGTTCCGCGTCTCCGGGTCCCACTCCCCCTCTGGGAGTAAAACCTCTTTATGGAGATTGGAGCCACCTCTCCTAGCGGAGGGTGGCAAATTCTAAACCCATTTTGTCCCCTTACGGGACTTATATCCCCCCTCAGGGGATGGGACTCCCAATTGGGGGCCCCTTGTGGTACTGCGGACTTTTGTCCGCGATCCCGTTCCCCTTATGGGAGCGGCCGACCTCGGCGCGGGCCCTTCCCTTCCCACGTTTCGTGGTGTTGTCGTGGGGGGGAGGGGCCGGCGGGGGCTGGACGGGGCCTCAAACTCTTTAATTAATTACTTATCCATTTATCTATCCCGACTCTATTTCATTTTGATTTTACTTTATTTTTGTGTTAGTTTCTTTCAGTTTTCAACTTTCAATTTAATTTACTTCACTTAGTTTTGTATAGTTCTGTATAGTTTATGTTCACTCTGTTTTGTTATTTTAAATTTGTTATATTATATTATTTTTAGTTGTTGGTTACGCGGTTTTTAGCGTAGCTTGCCGTCTCGTTCTCGCTTGCTTAGTCTTGGTAAGATAGAGAGAGGTGGCGAACTGTCATACGCGGTCGCGCTGGCATCACACAACGCATCGCCGCATCAGTTGGACTCGGACAGTCTGAGACGACTCACGCGCATCTATCGCGACCGCATCCCGCATTCAATACATCGCTCGCGCTGTTCATATCCGCCTTTCGAGAGCGCGCACGTATACGCTGCCTCTCACCGCTACTGGCCCACGGTCGGCCGTTTATGTGAACTCAATAACCTTTACGAACAATATAACTTGGACAGTGTCGTAATTCAGTGTGTGTGTGCCCGTGTTGAGCTGCGATATAAGGTAAGTCACCTCAATTTACTTGCCAAGACGCCACGCATCAGGGACCTGACGGCTCGTATAGCTTCGCCAGTTGCAACGCACAAAGACATTGTTCGGGCTATATTTTTCTTCGCATTATTTCTTCGCACCACGCCTAAATACAGTCCACTTATTATATCATCTCGCATCCACACATTGCGACCTCAAGTTTGAGGCTGCACCTCATCGCATATATTTTACGCATCTATATATTTCGGCCTCAAATAATCTTGAGGCCGAACGCACCGCTGGCCTTTGTAAGGTCCATATGTATGGTCCTTCGAGCCGGATAGTTTGATCCGTATCGCCGGATAACGCATATTTTTGTTCCGTATTGAACGGGACAACGCATCGCATTTATTTTAAGTACTAATTAACTTATTACCGCTTATTTACACATTTTTACATTTATTTATCACACACCGCAAAACATTGCTGATTTTACAAATCCGCGTAATTCTTTGTAATCAGTGCGTATGGTGGTATTTTTACAAGCGCAGCTTATAATAAACATACATTAGCATAGATATAACGCAATATTTTTACGAAATAACGATATTTGCATCATTATTACATTTTCTTTGTTCTTCATTGTTAAAACTTTTCAACATGGCGTCAGATCGAAAGATTAAAATCATTATCGCTAAGAAACAAAGTATCTTCGCTCATATTGATACTATATATCAGAAATCTAAGAAAGTAGGTACTTTTGATACGAGAACAAAGGAAGATTTTTTGTC
This sequence comes from Trilocha varians, assembly GCA_030269945.2. Classification (NCBI taxonomy): domain Eukaryota; kingdom Metazoa; phylum Arthropoda; class Insecta; order Lepidoptera; family Bombycidae; genus Trilocha; species Trilocha varians. Next base: position 13,377,738 of record AP028282.1, on the reverse strand, counting down.
ATCATCAGCTAACATTGAAAAATTATATTCTCAATTTAATGAATTATGTGATAAACATAATGAAATACTTTTAGACGAAAATCCAGATTGTCAACTGAACTTCAGTGAATGGGATGCCTTTGAAACTCTGTACGCAAAAATAAGCCATACTCGTACATCATTGTTACGACCTGTTGAGTCTACTGCTCTAAAATCTTCTCCACGAAACTACTGTTATTTACCTCCATTAGAATTAGTGAGTTTTAATGGTTCGCTAACAGAGTGGCCACAATTTTATGAAAGTTTTAAAACTAACATTCACCAAAATGAATCTTTGACAGATGGTCAACGCGTACAATACCTGATGTCAAAATTGACAGGTAGTGCTCGAAACATTTTTGCTGGATTAATACCAACAGAGGAAAATTATTCCATCATCTGGAAATCATTAATAGATAAATACCAAGACAAGCGAATGTTAGGAAGTTTGTATCTGAACAAAATCTTAGACATAAAACCGGTTTCTGACACCGCTTTGCAGTTGAATACCTTTATTGAACAAATTATATCTTCATGGTCAGCGCTTAAATTGCTCAATATTAAAAATTTAGATGATTTCATTTTTACACATATAATACTTAAAAAATTAGACACAAAAATAATTGAAAGTTTTGAAACATCACTAAAACATGACTCGCTTCCAACTAGTGATAGTTTAATAAGTCATTTGAAACATCGTCTGAAGGTATTTGAAAGATCTGGTATATTCCGTCAAGATACACCTCATAAATTTAATAAATCTAGCCGCACATTTTTAGTCACTGAAAATCTTAATAAAGTAAACAAATTATCTTGCAACTATTGTAACAAAACAATTCACATACATCTTTATGAGTGTCCAGACTTTAAAAGCTTATCAACTAATGATCGCTTTAATTTTGTAAAATCAAAAAATTTATGCATAAATTGTTTTAGCTCTAAACACAATACTTTAAAATGTGCTTCTTTAAACAAATGTAAACATTGTCACAAGAAACATCATACATTGTTGCATTTTGATCAGAATAAAAATTCTGAGAATAAACCTGAACATTCTTCATCTATTGAAAATGTTTGTATGCATTCTAGTTTAAATACTCAACCCAAATGTACATCTATATTACCTACTGCAAAGGTCATTGTCTATGAAAATAATAAACGTTTCTTAGTTAGGTGTTTAATTGATAGCGGCTCACAAAATAATATCATAACCTATGAATGTTGTCAAAAATTAAAATTAGTTATTAAACCACTTAAATCATCATTAAATTCAGTGGGAAATATTTCTGTACCTATTAAAGGTCAGGTCACACTCAAGATACATTCTCAATTTTCTAATGTTCAATATACTTTAAATTTATTAGTCATTGATCATATATCATACTTGCCAACTCAACGAGTTGAGATTTCACATTTAAATAATTTTAATCATTTGTCTCTAGCGGATGATAGCTGGTATGTGCCTGGAAACATTGAAATCATTTTAGGCACTTCTATGATGGCTAATATTTTACAGCCTACTTTTTTAATGACTCGCTCTCATCCACACGCATTTAATACAACGCTTGGATATATCATTATGGGGGAGACCTCTTATGAAAATTTATGTAATTCTACTTGGTCATTTGGACCTCTCATAGAAAACTTAAATAAAACAATGGCAAAATTTTGGGAACTGGAAGAGATATCTTCTGCAGGTACTTTAACCTCAGATGATAACCACTGTGAGGAATTTTACAAATCCACTATAACTAAAAATTCACATGGTAGGTATATAGTGTCATTGCCATTCAAGGGTGACTCTACGATCTTGGGTGATTCTTATGCTACAGCTCAGCGTCGCTTTTCGACGTTAGAGCGTAAATTTAACGCTATTCCGGAATTACGACAAGCTTATGATGACGTCATCAAGGATTACATTAAACAAGGCTATTTATCCGAAATACCCCGCACTCCGTCGGTTTTGAATGAGGGTTATTTCGTTCCGCATCATCCTGTACAACGTCCTGAAAAATTATCAACTAAAACGCGCGTTGTTCTTGACGCTAGTTCAAAAACATCGAATGGTATTTCTTTAAATGATATTCTTCATCCGGGACCAAATTTACAAACAGATTTATTTTCATTATTGTTAAATTTTAGATATTTTAAAATCGCTATTACCGCGGATATAAGACAGATGTATCTTAGAATTTTAGTAAGAGAAGAGGATCGCAAATTTCAGAAAATAATTTATCGCTTTAATAATACTGAGGATCATCGCATTTTTCAATTTAATTCTTTAGCTTTCGGACTTCGCTGTAGTCCATTTTTGGCCATGCGTACGGTTCACCAGCTGGCCGAAGATAATCGCGCACGCTTTCCTCTTGCTGCAGAAGTAGCCAGTAGGGAATTTTACATGGATGACTTGACCACCTCTGTCAGTTCCATAGAGGATGGCATCCGCTTATCGGATGAATTACGCGCTTTATTCGCTGAAGGAGGTTTTGACTTGGTCAAGTGGGCCAGTAACTCACTTGAGTTACTCAATCATTTGCCTGAGGCATGCCGGGTGCCGATTGAATTCACCGACCATAGCGATACGCTGAAGGTGTTAGGCCTGAAGTGGTTACCTCAGACGGATGTGTTCACTTTTACCACGTCTCCTCCACCCTCTGTTAATACTAAACGATCTATATTATCTACTATCGCTCGCCTTTTTGACGTTTTGGGCTTCGTCGCACCAGTTATTCTCTACGCCAAGCTCCTAATACAGGATCTTTGGCTTACCAAGGTAGGTTGGGATGATGAACCACCAGAGGTTATCATCAATCGCTTCGTTAAATTTAAAACCGAGTTGCCTCTGCTCTCGAACTTGCGCGTTCCTCGCCATTTGGGCGTTGGGGCAGGTTGTGTAGTGAGACTGTTGGCCTTTGCTGACGCTAGTCTCAAGGCTTACGGCTGCGTCATATACCTACACGTTACGCATCCTAACGATGACATATCGGTTGAATTAGTTGGAGCTAAGTCAAAGGTAGCTCCACTAAAAACGGTATCACTTGCAAGGTTAGAACTTTGTGCCGCTTTAATATTATCAAATTTAGTTAAACAAGTATGCGCGGTTTTCAACAACCGCTATCACGTCACTGAGACATTTGCCTTCAGTGATTCCATGATCGCTTTGTCATGGATCAATTCTTCACCACATCGATGGCAAATTTTTGTTGCTAATCGCGTAACTAAAATACAAGAAAACTTGTCTCCGGACCGTTTCTTTCACATAAACGGAAAGGAAAACCCCGCTGACTGTTTATCGAGAGGATTGCTGCCTTCTCAAATCATAACGCACCCGCTTTGGTGGTACGGTCCAGAATGGATTCGTCCTCCAATTGCTGCATGGACTATGGAACCATTCAGCTCATCGCTCGGTGAAGGTCCTATACCTGAGGCGACCAATGCAATCGCTGTTGCCACTCCATCCAATGTGGATGGGTCACCGCTACTTATACTATCGTTCCAGGTATCTTCCTAGAAGAAATTATCTCGCATAACTATTTATATTTTAAATTTTACTTTTAAATTAATATATTCTCTTTTGTTCTCGGATCTCAACTTAGTCCGTTACCATTACAATCACGCGCTTTGTTAAATGTAATTTATATCACTTTCGCTTTCTTTACATACTTAACTTTAATTTAACAATTTTTTTCGCATATTTATATTGCGACCTCAACGCTTGAGGTCTCGCATCGCATCAATCGTAGTATGTAATAATTTAATTAATTTTTTGCATTTAGGTTAGTTTTTACTTTATAGCTATTTAGTCATAAGTTAGCTGCGCTCGCATTTATATTATCATACGCATTTAAAATAATCGCTCCGTGGTTCTTTGTATACTATATAATGTTTACACTTACTCACACAACATCACACGCATATTTTTATGTATGTATCATTTATTGACACATACTGCATTCTTGCTTATAACACATGACTTTGTGCTTGTAAAGCCCAGTCCTGGGCTTTGGCGGGGAGCATGGTTACGCGGTTTTTAGCGTAGCTTGCCGTCTCGTTCTCGCTTGCTTAGTCTTGGTAAGATAGAGAGAGGTGGCGAACTGTCATACGCGGTCGCGCTGGCATCACACAACGCATCGCCGCATCAGTTGGACTCGGACAGTCTGAGACGACTCACGCGCATCTATCGCGACCGCATCCCGCATTCAATACATCGCTCGCGCTGTTCATATCCGCCTTTCGAGAGCGCGCACGTATACGCTGCCTCTCACCGCTACTGGCCCACGGTCGGCCGTTTATGTGAACTCAATAACCTTTACGAACAATATAACTTGGACAGTGTCGTAATTCAGTGTGTGTGTGCCCGTGTTGAGCTGCGATATAAGGTAAGTCACCTCAATTTACTTGCCAAGACGCCACGCATCAGGGACCTGACGGCACGTATAGCTTCGCCAGTTGCAACGCACAAAGACATTGTTCGGGCTATATTTTTCTTCGCATTATTTCTTCGCACCACGCCTAAATACAGTCCACTTATTATATCATCTCGCATCCACACATTGCGACCTCAAGTTTGAGGCTGCACCTCATCGCATATATTTTACGCATCTATATATTTCGGCCTCAAATAATCTTGAGGCCGAACGCACCGCTGGCCTTTGTAAGGTCCATATGTATGGTCCTTCGAGCCGGATAGTTTGATCCGTATCGCCGGATAACGCATATTTTTGTTCCGTATTGAACGGGACAACGCATCGCATTTATTTTAAGTACTAATTAACTTATTACCGCTTATTTACACATTTTTACATTTATTTATCACACACCGCAAAACATTGCTGATTTTACAAATCCGCGTAATTCTTTGTAATCAGTGCGTATGGTGGTATTTTTACAAGCGCAGCTTATAATAAACATACATTAGCATAGATATAACGCAATATTTTTACGAAATAACGATATTTGCATCATTATTACATTTTCTTTGTTCTTCATTGTTAAAACTTTTCAACATGGCGTCAGATCGAAAGATTAAAATCATTATCGCTAAGAAACAAAGTATCTTCGCTCATATTGATACTATATATCAGAAATCTAAGAAAGTAGGTACTTTTGATACGAGAACAAAGGAAGATTTTTTGTCATCATCAGCTAACATTGAAAAATTATATTCTCAATTTAATGAATTATGTGATAAACATAATGAAATACTTTTAGACGAAAATCCAGATTGTCAACTGAACTTCAGTGAATGGGATGCCTTTGAAACTCTGTACGCAAAAATAAGCCATACTCGTACATCATTGTTACGACCTGTTGAGTCTACTGCTCTAAAATCTTCTCCACGAAACTACTGTTATTTACCTCCATTAGAATTAGTGAGTTTTAATGGTTCGCTAACAGAGTGGCCACAATTTTATGAAAGTTTTAAAACTAACATTCACCAAAATGAATCTTTGACAGATGGTCAACGCGTACAATACCTGATGTCAAAATTGACAGGTAGTGCTCGAAACATTTTTGCTGGATTAATACCAACAGAGGAAAATTATTCCATCATCTGGAAATCATTAATAGATAAATACCAAGACAAGCGAATGTTAGGAAGTTTGTATCTGAACAAAATCTTAGACATAAAACCGGTTTCTGACACCGCTTTGCAGTTGAATACCTTTATTGAACAAATTATATCTTCATGGTCAGCGCTTAAATTGCTCAATATTAAAAATTTAGATGATTTCATTTTTACACATATAATACTTAAAAAATTAGACACAAAAATAATTGAAAGTTTTGAAACATCACTAAAACATGACTCGCTTCCAACTAGTGATAGTTTAATAAGTCATTTGAAACATCGTCTGAAGGTATTTGAAAGATCTGGTATATTCCGTCAAGATACACCTCATAAATTTAATAAATCTAGCCGCACATTTTTAGTCACTGAAAATCTTAATAAAGTAAACAAATTATCTTGCAACTATTGTAACAAAACAATTCACATACATCTTTATGAGTGTCCAGACTTTAAAAGCTTATCAACTAATGATCGCTTTAATTTTGTAAAATCAAAAAATTTATGCATAAATTGTTTTAGCTCTAAACACAATACTTTAAAATGTGCTTCTTTAAACAAATGTAAACATTGTCACAAGAAACATCATACATTGTTGCATTTTGATCAGAATAAAAATTCTGAGAATAAACCTGAACATTCTTCATCTATTGAAAATGTTTGTATGCATTCTAGTTTAAATACTCAACCCAAATGTACATCTATATTACCTACTGCAAAGGTCATTGTCTATGAAAATAATAAACGTTTCTTAGTTAGGTGTTTAATTGATAGCGGCTCACAAAATAATATCATAACCTATGAATGTTGTCAAAAATTAAAATTAGTTATTAAACCACTTAAATCATCATTAAATTCAGTGGGAAATATTTCTGTACCTATTAAAGGTCAGGTCACACTCAAGATACATTCTCAATTTTCTAATGTTCAATATACTTTAAATTTATTAGTCATTGATCATATATCATACTTGCCAACTCAACGAGTTGAGATTTCACATTTAAATAATTTTAATCATTTGTCTCTAGCGGATGATAGCTGGTATGTGCCTGGAAACATTGAAATCATTTTAGGCACTTCTATGATGGCTAATATTTTACAGCCTACTTTTTTAATGACTCGCTCTCATCCACACGCATTTAATACAACGCTTGGATATATCATTATGGGGGAGACCTCTTATGAAAATTTATGTAATTCTACTTGGTCATTTGGACCTCTCATAGAAAACTTAAATAAAACAATGGCAAAATTTTGGGAACTGGAAGAGATATCTTCTGCAGGTACTTTAACCTCAGATGATAACCACTGTGAGGAATTTTACAAATCCACTATAACTAAAAATTCACATGGTAGGTATATAGTGTCATTGCCATTCAAGGGTGACTCTACGATCTTGGGTGATTCTTATGCTACAGCTCAGCGTCGCTTTTCGACGTTAGAGCGTAAATTTAACGCTATTCCGGAATTACGACAAGCTTATGATGACGTCATCAAGGATTACATTAAACAAGGCTATTTATCCGAAATACCCCGCACTCCGTCGGTTTTGAATGAGGGTTATTTCGTTCCGCATCATCCTGTACAACGTCCTGAAAAATTATCAACTAAAACGCGCGTTGTTCTTGACGCTAGTTCAAAAACATCGAATGGTATTTCTTTAAATGATATTCTTCATCCGGGACCAAATTTACAAACAGATTTATTTTCATTATTGTTAAATTTTAGATATTTTAAAATCGCTATTACCGCGGATATAAGACAGATGTATCTTAGAATTTTAGTAAGAGAAGAGGATCGCAAATTTCAGAAAATAATTTATCGCTTTAATAATACTGAGGATCATCGCATTTTTCAATTTAATTCTTTAGCTTTCGGACTTCGCTGTAGTCCATTTTTGGCCATGCGTACGGTTCACCAGCTGGCCGAAGATAATCGCGCACGCTTTCCTCTTGCTGCAGAAGTAGCCAGTAGGGAATTTTACATGGATGACTTGACCACCTCTGTCAGTTCCATAGAGGATGGCATCCGCTTATCGGATGAATTACGCGCTTTATTCGCTGAAGGAGGTTTTGACTTGGTCAAGTGGGCCAGTAACTCACTTGAGTTACTCAATCATTTGCCTGAGGCATGCCGGGTGCCGATTGAATTCACCGACCATAGCGATACGCTGAAGGTGTTAGGCCTGAAGTGGTTACCTCAGACGGATGTGTTCACTTTTACCACGTCTCCTCCACCCTCTGTTAATACTAAACGATCTATATTATCTACTATCGCTCGCCTTTTTGACGTTTTGGGCTTCGTCGCACCAGTTATTCTCTACGCCAAGCTCCTAATACAGGATCTTTGGCTTACCAAGGTAGGTTGGGATGATGAACCACCAGAGGTTATCATCAATCGCTTCGTTAAATTTAAAACCGAGTTGCCTCTGCTCTCGAACTTGCGCGTTCCTCGCCATTTGGGCGTTGGGGCAGGTTGTGTAGTGAGACTGTTGGCCTTTGCTGACGCTAGTCTCAAGGCTTACGGCTGCGTCATATACCTACACGTTACGCATCCTAACGATGACATATCGGTTGAATTAGTTGGAGCTAAGTCAAAGGTAGCTCCACTAAAAACGGTATCACTTGCAAGGTTAGAACTTTGTGCCGCTTTAATATTATCAAATTTAGTTAAACAAGTATGCGCGGTTTTCAACAACCGCTATCACGTCACTGAGACATTTGCCTTCAGTGATTCCATGATCGCTTTGTCATGGATCAATTCTTCACCACATCGATGGCAAATTTTTGTTGCTAATCGCGTAACTAAAATACAAGAAAACTTGTCTCCGGACCGTTTCTTTCACATAAACGGAAAGGAAAACCCCGCTGACTGTTTATCGAGAGGATTGCTGCCTTCTCAAATCATAACGCACCCGCTTTGGTGGTACGGTCCAGAATGGATTCGTCCTCCAATTGCTGCATGGACTATGGAACCATTCAGCTCATCGCTCGGTGAAGGTCCTATACCTGAGGCGACCAATGCAATCGCTGTTGCCACTCCATCCAATGTGGATGGGTCACCGCTACTTATACTATCGTTCCAGGTATCTTCCTAGAAGAAATTATCTCGCATAACTATTTATATTTTAAATTTTACTTTTAAATTAATATATTCTCTTTTGTTCTCGGATCTCAACTTAGTCCGTTACCATTACAATCACGCGCTTTGTTAAATGTAATTTATATCACTTTCGCTTTCTTTACATACTTAACTTTAATTTAACAAATTTTTTCGCATATTTATATTGCGACCTCAACGCTTGAGGTCTCGCATCGCATCAATCGTAGTATGTAATAATTTAATTATTTTTTTGCATTTAGGTTAGTTTTTACTTTATAGCTATTTAGTCATAAGTTAGCTGCGCTCGCATTTATATTATCATACGCATTTAAAATAATCGCTCCGTGGTTCTTTGTATACTATATAATGTTTACACTTACTCACACAACATCACACGCATATTTTTATGTATGTATCATTTATTGACACATACTGCATTCTTGCTTATAACACATGACTTTGTGCTTGTAAAGCCCAGTCCTGGGCTTTGGCGGGGAGCATGGTTACGCGGTTTTTAGCGTAGCTTGCCGTCTCGTTCTCGCTTGCTTAGTCTTGGTAAGATAGAGAGAGGTGGCGAACTGTCATACGCGGTCGCGCTGGCATCACACAACGCATCGCCGCATCAGTTGGACTCGGACAGTCTGAGACGACTCACGCGCATCTATCGCGACCGCATCCCGCATTCAATACATCGCTCGCGCTGTTCATATCCGCCTTTCGAGAGCGCGCACGTATACGCTGCCTCTCACCGCTACTGGCCCACGGTCGGCCGTTTATGTGAACTCAATAACCTTTACGAACAATATAACTTGGACAGTGTCGTAATTCAGTGTGTGTGTGCCCGTGTTGAGCTGCGATATAAGGTAAGTCACCTCAATTTACTTGCCAAGACGCCACGCATCAGGGACCTGACGGCACGTATAGCTTCGCCAGTTGCAACGCACAAAGACATTGTTCGGGCTATATTTTTCTTCGCATTATTTCTTCGCACCACGCCTAAATACAGTCCACTTATTATATCATCTCGCATCCACACATTGCGACCTCAAGTTTGAGGCTGCACCTCATCGCATATATTTTACGCATCTATATATTTCGGCCTCAAATAATCTTGAGGCCGAACGCACCGCTGGCCTTTGTAAGGTCCATATGTATGGTCCTTCGAGCCGGATAGTTTGATCCGTATCGCCGGATAACGCATATTTTTGTTCCGTATTGAACGGGACAACGCATCGCATTTATTTTAAGTACTAATTAACTTATTACCGCTTATTTACACATTTTTACATTTATTTATCACACACCGCAAAACATTGCTGATTTTACAAATCCGCGTAATTCTTTGTAATCAGTGCGTATGGTGGTATTTTTACAAGCGCAGCTTATAATAAACATACATTAGCATAGATATAACGCAATATTTTTACGAAATAACGATATTTGCATCATTATTACATTTTCTTTGTTCTTCATTGTTAAAACTTTTCAACATGGCGTCAGATCGAAAGATTAAAATCATTATCGCTAAGAAACAAAGTATCTTCGCTCATATTGATACTATATATCAGAAATCTAAGAAAGTAGGTACTTTTGATACGAGAACAAAGGAAGATTTTTTGTCATCATCAGCTAACATTGAAAAATTATATTCTCAATTTAATGAATTATGTGATAAACATAATGAAATACTTTTAGACGAAAATCCAGATTGTCAACTGAACTTCAGTGAATGGGATGCCTTTGAAACTCTGTACGCAAAAATAAGCCATACTCGTACATCATTGTTACGACCTGTTGAGTCTACTGCTCTAAAATCTTCTCCACGAAACTACTGTTATTTACCTCCATTAGAATTAGTGAGTTTTAATGGTTCGCTAACAGAGTGGCCACAATTTTATGAAAGTTTTAAAACTAACATTCACCAAAATGAATCTTTGACAGATGGTCAACGCGTACAATACCTGATGTCAAAATTGACAGGTAGTGCTCGAAACATTTTTGCTGGATTAATACCAACAGAGGAAAATTATTCCATCATCTGGAAATCATTAATAGATAAATACCAAGACAAGCGAATGTTAGGAAGTTTGTATCTGAACAAAATCTTAGACATAAAACCGGTTTCTGACACCGCTTTGCAGTTGAATACCTTTATTGAACAAATTATATCTTCATGGTCAGCGCTTAAATTGCTCAATATTAAAAATTTAGATGATTTCATTTTTACACATATAATACTTAAAAAATTAGACACAAAAATAATTGAAAGTTTTGAAACATCACTAAAACATGACTCGCTTCCAACTAGTGATAGTTTAATAAGTCATTTGAAACATCGTCTGAAGGTATTTGAAAGATCTGGTATATTCCGTCAAGATACACCTCATAAATTTAATAAATCTAGCCGCACATTTTTAGTCACTGAAAATCTTAATAAAGTAAACAAATTATCTTGCAACTATTGTAACAAAACAATTCACATACATCTTTATGAGTGTCCAGACTTTAAAAGCTTATCAACTAATGATCGCTTTAATTTTGTAAAATCAAAAAAATTATGCATAAATTGTTTTAGCTCTAAACACAATACTTTAAAATGTGCTTCTTTAAACAAATGTAAACATTGTCACAAGAAACATCATACATTGTTGCATTTTGATCAGAATAAAAATTCTGAGAATAAACCTGAACATTCTTCATCTATTGAAAATGTTTGTATGCATTCTAGTTTAAATACTCAACCCAAATGTACATCTATATTACCTACTGCAAAGGTCATTGTCTATGAAAATAATAAACGTTTCTTAGTTAGGTGTTTAATTGATAGCGGCTCACAAAATAATATCATAACCTATGAATGTTGTCAAAAATTAAAATTAGTTATTAAACCACTTAAATCATCATTAAATTCAGTGGGAAATATTTCTGTACCTATTAAAGGTCAGGTCACACTCAAGATACATTCTCAATTTTCTAATGTTCAATATACTTTAAATTTATTAGTCATTGATCATATATCATACTTGCCAACTCAACGAGTTGAGATTTCACATTTAAATAATTTTAATCATTTGTCTCTAGCGGATGATAGCTGGTATGTGCCTGGAAACATTGAAATCATTTTAGGCACTTCTATGATGGCTAATATTTTACAGCCTACTTTTTTAATGACTCGCTCTCATCCACACGCATTTAATACAACGCTTGGATATATCATTATGGGGGAGACCTCTTATGAAAATTTATGTAATTCTACTTGGTCATTTGGACCTCTCATAGAAAACTTAAATAAAACAATGGCAAAATTTTGGGAACTGGAAGAGATATCTTCTGCAGGTACTTTAACCTCAGATGATAACCACTGTGAGGAATTTTACAAATCCACTATAACTAAAAATTCACATGGTAGGTATATAGTGTCATTGCCATTCAAGGGTGACTCTACGATCTTGGGTGATTCTTATGCTACAGCTCAGCGTCGCTTTTCGACGTTAGAGCGTAAATTTAACGCTATTCCGGAATTACGACAAGCTTATGATGACGTCATCAAGGATTACATTAAACAAGGCTATTTATCCGAAATACCCCGCACTCCGTCGGTTTTGAATGAGGGTTATTTCGTTCCGCATCATCCTGTACAACGTCCTGAAAAATTATCAACTAAAACGCGCGTTGTTCTTGACGCTAGTTCAAAAACATCGAATGGTATTTCTTTAAATGATATTCTTCATCCGGGACCAAATTTACAAACAGATTTATTTTCATTATTGTTAAATTTTAGATATTTTAAAATCGCTATTACCGCGGATATAAGACAGATGTATCTTAGAATTTTAGTAAGAGAAGAGGATCGCAAATTTCAGAAAATAATTTATCGCTTTAATAATACTGAGGATCATCGCATTTTTCAATTTAATTCTTTAGCTTTCGGACTTCGCTGTAGTCCATTTTTGGCCATGCGTACGGTTCACCAGCTGGCCGAAGATAATCGCGCACGCTTTCCTCTTGCTGCAGAAGTAGCCAGTAGGGAATTTTACATGGATGACTTGACCACCTCTGTCAGTTCCATAGAGGATGGCATCCGCTTATCGGATGAATTACGCGCTTTATTCGCTGAAGGAGGTTTTGACTTGGTCAAGTGGGCCAGTAACTCACTTGAGTTACTCAATCATTTGCCTGAGGCATGCCGGGTGCCGATTGAATTCACCGACCATAGCGATACGCTGAAGGTGTTAGGCCTGAAGTGGTTACCTCAGACGGATGTGTTCACTTTTACCACGTCTCCTCCACCCTCTGTTAATACTAAACGATCTATATTATCTACTATCGCTCGCCTTTTTGACGTTTTGGGCTTCGTCGCACCAGTTATTCTCTACGCCAAGCTCCTAATACAGGATCTTTGGCTTACCAAGGTAGGTTGGGATGATGAACCACCAGAGGTTATCATCAATCGCTTCGTTAAATTTAAAACCGAGTTGCCTCTGCTCTCGAACTTGCGCGTTCCTCGCCATTTGGGCGTTGGGGCAGGTTGTGTAGTGAGACTGTTGGCCTTTGCTGACGCTAGTCTCAAGGCTTACGGCTGCGTCATATACCTACACGTTACGCATCCTAACGATGACATATCGGTTGAATTAGTTGGAGCTAAGTCAAAGGTAGCTCCACTAAAAACGGTATCACTTGCAAGGTTAGAACTTTGTGCCGCTTTAATATTATCAAATTTAGTTAAACAAGTATGCGCGGTTTTCAACAACCGCTATCACGTCACTGAGACATTTGCCTTCAGTGATTCCATGATCGCTTTGTCATGGATCAATTCTTCACCACATCGATGGCAAATTTTTGTTGCTAATCGCGTAACTAAAATACAAGAAAACTTGTCTCCGGACCGTTTCTTTCACATAAACGGAAAGGAAAACCCCGCTGACTGTTTATCGAGAGGATTGCTGCCTTCTCAAATCATAACGCACCCGCTTTGGTGGTACGGTCCAGAATGGATTCGTCCTCCAATTGCTGCATGGACTATGGAACCATTCAGCTCATCGCTCGGTGAAGGTCCTATACCTGAGGCGACCAATGCAATCGCTGTTGCCACTCCATCCAATGTGGATGGGTCACCGCTACTTATACTATCGTTCCAGGTATCTTCCTAGAAGAAATTATCTCGCATAACTATTTATATTTTAAATTTTACTTTTAAATTAATATATTCTCTTTTGTTCTCGGATCTCAACTTAGTCCGTTACCATTACAATCACGCGCTTTGTTAAATGTAATTTATATCACTTTCGCTTTCTTTACATACTTAACTTTAATTTAACAAATTTTTTCGCATATTTATATTGCGACCTCAACGCTTGAGGTCTCGCATCGCATCAATCGTAGTATGTAATAATTTAATTATTTTTTTGCATTTAGGTTAGTTTTTACTTTATAGCTATTTAGTCATAAGTTAGCTGCGCTCGCATTTATATTATCATACGCATTTAAAATAATCGCTCCGTGGTTCTTTGTATACTATATAATGTTTACACTTACTCACACAACATCACACGCATATTTTTATGTATGTATCATTTATTGACACATACTGCATTCTTGCTTATAACACATGACTTTGTGCTTGTAAAGCCCAGTCCTGGGCTTTGGCGGGGAGCATGGTTACGCGGTTTTTAGCGTAGCTTGCCGTCTCGTTCTCGCTTGCTTAGTCTTGGTAAGATAGAGAGAGGTGGCGAACTGTCATACGCGGTCGCGCTGGCATCACACAACGCATCGCCGCATCAGTTGGACTCGGACAGTCTGAGACGACTCACGCGCATCTATCGCGACCGCATCCCGCATTCAATACATCGCTCGCGCTGTTCATATCCGCCTTTCGAGAGCGCGCACGTATACGCTGCCTCTCACCGCTACTGGCCCACGGTCGGCCGTTTATGTGAACTCAATAACCTTTACGAACAATATAACTTGGACAGTGTCGTAATTCAGTGTGTGTGTGCCCGTGTTGAGCTGCGATATAAGGTAAGTCACCTCAATTTACTTGCCAAGACGCCACGCATCAGGGACCTGACGGCACGTATAGCTTCGCCAGTTGCAACGCACAAAGACATTGTTCGGGCTATATTTTTCTTCGCATTATTTCTTCGCACCACGCCTAAATACAGTCCACTTATTATATCATCTCGCATCCACACATTGCGACCTCAAGTTTGAGGCTGCACCTCATCGCATATATTTTACGCATCTATATATTTCGGCCTCAAATAATCTTGAGGCCGAACGCACCGCTGGCCTTTGTAAGGTCCAGTTGTAGTTGTAGTTTTAGTTTCAGTTTTTGCTTCTATCTTGTTTTCTGTTTTATAGCTAATAGTTTGATTGTAAATAAATTGTTATTGCTGTTTTTGTAATTAAAGGGTTCTCCCATCCCCTCCAAAAGGGAAAAACAAAAAAAAGGGTTTTAGGTTTATCTGGAAACCAAATTTGTTGACGTCAATCATTATGTTGTTCTTCACCGAAAGAAGATCACCCAGAATGGGAGGACTTCGGCCGGAGCTGGTGACAGCTGAGAGCAGAATCACTCGACCCGAAGCGACGACGGAGATCGATCTTGCCAGACCATGGTAAACCCCAAGACTGGGAAGAAATCAACACCACCACCACATCTACACCCCGCTCAAAGAAGCGGTGAGAAAGAGCCCGGGCAGCGGGATTTTCCCAAGGCCCGTCCGTGTCCCCCTTCGGGGGACACGACGACCCCCATGGCTGGCTGGACAAATTTTTATCGGATTTTCTTAATTTCTTGGTTAAACCCCTGCTAGTTTTGATAGTTCCCTTTGCGATTTTCTTCTTAACTTCCATATCTCCTCTTATTTTCTCTTTAATTCACATCAAATTACCTACTTTTGCTCTTATTAAATTCTCTCTTTGTATTTCCTTATTACTTTTAAATTCACTTACCTTCTTGTTGTCCCGGCAGTCCAGCTTCACTGGTCAGCTCCTCCGCGTCTATAGCTCCTTAGTTTACCTGAAACAAAAAAAAAAAAAAATCACTTAAATTCAATACTTTTCCTTTAAAACATTTTAAATTCCTAAACTCTAACACTTTTTAATTTTTTCCCGCCAAATTTTCCACTGTCTCTATTCTTTTTATTACTTCTCTAGGTGCGTCTTCTACGCACCTATCCAACGACACCTCATTTTCTCAAATCGACCCGGTACTTTTCGAGTTATCGAGCGAAGGTTTTGAAAATTCTTTAATTCCCATTATAGTATTTCGCTTCCCCGTTCCTTATCCAGTAGTTTCCGTTTGTTTTCACTTATTTTCATTAAATTTTCCTCCTAAATTCCCTGTTTTTCTTACACTTATTAAATTTTTCTTTAAATTCTTTTAATACTTACCTTTTGTCGAATCCTCGTTTGTTTTTCGTAGTCCAGCGTCTTTTTACAGTCCCCGTTTCTCGTAGCGCCTTCAGCAACCTGAAACATAAATAAAACACATCAATTTTCTTTCGTAAAATTTTTATTTTCAATAGTCAGTCACTTACCTTGTTTTCCAGCTTTTCCCACATATTTTCTCACTACCGCTTTTCTGTTTTATATTCCCAGAGGTGCGTCTTAAACGCACCTACACGCAGACACCACTCTTGTTCAAATCAGTTCAGTACTTTTCAAGTTATTAGCAAAAAACCGAAATTTTTTGCCCGCCCACCCTTCCATATCTCTCTCTGGGGTATCAAGATTCTCATTTTCCGTAAATTTTCATCCAATTTTTTTATTTTCGTATTAGATTACACACACCATTAGTAATTCTTAGCGATCACTCAAACCTTTCTAGCACCCCCAATTTGATCACAAAAAAATCTTTAAATTTCATTTTTCTTTAAACAAATCTTGACTTCCATCGATATGTTTACCGCTCGTACCCCACACAAAAAACGCGATGACCACGCCCCGTGTCTAACGGCGCCAGACAAATATAGCTCGGCAAAACTGCTGACTTTCGAGGACTCTGCGCCCGAAGATGCCGGACCGTCAAGAAAAGACGATTCTAACAGGAGGGCTACCTTTACCAAAACTCCTGCAGCGTCATTCTTTACAGATATTTATGCCGAAGATAATAGTAGAGACATACAAATCCTTTCCAATGTAGAATATCCGACATTATCACCTCTGTCCAGCCCAAGCAAGCCAAAACCGAAACCCAAGAAAACTCAGCCATTTCCTCAGTTCACACCCATTCAGTTGCCAGAAAATATTCTTCAATTCAATGCTTTCGAACTCAAACAACTAGCTAGCAAAATTCTTAAAAATAGTAAAAAAGCCATGGAACAATCTGGAAATCTCCGTAGGGAGATTAAACACACAGTAACACAGGACAACCAAAGTCTTTACGATATTATCACTGTTATCCTGGAACAAAATAGTAAAATCAACGACAGGAATTACGACAACCTGGTAAGAGCGGAAACTAAGCGTGCTTCAGTGCATACGCAGACGTGTGTTCTGGAGAAACGGCAGCAATCAATACAGACCTGTGATGTTGAAAAGCTGCAGCAGTCGACACAGACACAACCAGACCCAGTTCCTCAACAGAACACCATAGTACTAGACGTGGCGGCTCCCGGATTAAGGGATCAGGAACCTACTTCCTTAATGCAGGAGTTGATGAGAGAAGTTCGGGAGTGTACGCAATATACTCGTGCACTCACGGATGAACTCAAAAACAGCTCCTGTGTTCCTGGTCCTCAGTCTGGAACCGCTACATACGCAGAGAAGGCGTCCATGCCAAAGCAGCCACGAAAAGCAATCCACTCTGTGATAGTTTCCTCTGACAATGCAGGTGACACTGCCGGAACCGTCTTGGACAAAATCCGTGTCGCGGTGAATGCCAAGGATACTAATATCAGAGTGGATACGGTACGTAAAGCTCGAAATCAAAAAGTAGTCATTGGTTGTAACAATAAGAAAGACCTAGCCCTAGTCACCGCTAAAATTAAAAATGTAGAGCAGTTAAAAGTTGAAGAAGCTAAGAACATGGATCCGCTTATAGTGTTAAAAAACACCATGAGCTACAACAGCGATGAAGACATTGCCAAGGCCCTGATTAATCAAAACGCCCATCTCCTGGAACAAGTCCCGAAAGACGAATTGAAGGCGCAAGTTCGATACAGGAGAAGAGCGAGGAACCCGCTGGAAAACCACGTCGTTGTTCAAGTAACGCCAAAAATGTGGAGATGCTTCACGGAAGCCGGTCGCGTACACGTGGACCTTCAGAGGGTAAGGGTTGAAGACCAAACCCCACTGGTACAGTGCACCAGATGCCTCCAGTTCGGCCACGGCAAGAAGCAGTGCTCTCTTGAGTCAGACCTTTGTTCGCATTGTGGAGGCACACACCTCAAAGCTAATTGTCCGGCGTGGAAAGGTGGAGAAATGCCGTGCTGCAAAAACTGTTCGGATGCAAAGAACACAGATGTGCAACACAACGCCTTCGACCAGAGCTGCCCAGTGTTCAAAAAGTGGGACAGAATAGCTCGGTTACGTGTTGCATATTGTTAACGATAAGGGCCCATTAACAAAGAGTAGTACTTCGGATGTGTCTCACCCAGAAGTGGGAGAGACTTACCTCGTTCTGCAAGCGAATCTCCAGCGGAAGCAACTGGCAACAGACGAGCTGATGCTGGAAGCCGTCCGTCGGAAAGCAGCTGTGGCACTCCTGCAAGAGCCCTACGTCGGGGGATCATTGTGCGTCAAGCAGCGGAAAGGAGTACGAGTGTACCAATGTGCAGACGAACGCGAGGGCACCGTTAAAGCTGCGATTGCTATATTCGACCCGTCACTAGTTAGTCAGCATTATCGGTGTTCGTTACCGTTAAGCTTGCTGACAAAGCTTATTTGGTGAGGACGGGGGCCCTTAACTCCTCCCTCCCCAAGAGAGAAATTATCCGAGGGCTCTGCAGGAGTCTTCGGAGAATTTCGTATAGATAACTTATAGAAAAATTTAAATCTAATAAAAATTGATACAATTATTATAATGAAAATCGTTACATAGAGGCATATAGTCCATACACTTATTCTAAATGATATAATATCTTCCACTTCGTCGTCTTCAAATTGGTTGAGTTTTACAGTGTCTAAAAGTTTCACTACGTCGCTGAAATCGGTGTTCCGTAGATCTATTTTCTTGCCTATCTTGTTAACTTCACGTTGGAGGCTAGGCATCTCGATTAGGGGCTGTTGTAGTCCAGGGCTCGTGGTGTTGGAGACTCCATGAAGGGTAAGACTTCCAACTTCGGTTTCACAGTTCTGTTCGGGCGTTGCGATGAAAGTTCCGATGACGGTGTATTTTCGGACTTCGTTGTCACATTTTTCGGTGACTATGATGTTTTCTTCGGAGTATTTGATATTTGGTTAACCATTGATTGTTGGTTAACTTCTGGAACTTACTTTTTTCAATTTTGATGTTATTTTGTATATGAGGATGTCACTGACTGTAGTTGTTTTTCAGTAACATAATTTGTTCTATACACGTTTCGGAGGGGTATAGTACCATGTTTTCCTGGCTGCACAGGAATTAATTTTTTTCTATTTCTTCGCAGGGGCTGGCTACGGGCGTGTATTTCAATCTATTCACCAATAGGTAAGGATATTTGGGGATAATAGTAAAGGTGCTTAGGTTTTTATGGATAGGTATTGGGATAACCTTGTAGTAATTATAGATTTCATTGTCAATTAAAGGGATCTCTAACACAAAAATTAAATTCGAATTATCAATAAAAGATTTCAATATAATGTTACGTTCTAGTTTAATAAGATTATCTCTATTAACTGGGTATATTGTTTTTGCATGACTACTTATAACTTGAAAGATGTTGAGTAGCTCCGTGCTGTTTATAATAGACTGATGTAAGACGTGTATTTTACTAAAAGCTATAGCTGTTTCTATTTCCTGAATGTGCTCGTAACAAGTTTGAAAGTTGTTTAGAATTCGATACATAGAACTCATCACTCGTAGTATTCTATCAAGTTTAGCTTCCGTTTTTGTGAGTGTTATTATTTCATTCGTTTTTATGTCTAGGTCTTTTATATTTAGGTTCATCGTTTCGGAGTTGTTTAATAATCTATCGAAAGCCGTTTTGATCGACGAGACCTTACGTTCGATTACATGTTCTCTCTTTTTCAATTCTATCATGTCGTTGTTATATTAATGCATCGTTTTCGTCTAAGTTTCCCGATATTATTTTTATTATTGAACCTAAAGGACTAAAGATTGCTCGTTTACCGCGAGTGGTTGCAGGTAATATTTGGACTAACTTATCATAGGTAATTTTGTATAAATATTCTATTTGTTTTTCTATGCCCGCTAAATCTTTACTTAAACTATGGTTCTTAACTATATTTTCTATCTCATTAAACTCATCCAGGTTCC
This sequence comes from Trilocha varians, assembly GCA_030269945.2. NCBI lineage: Eukaryota > Metazoa > Arthropoda > Insecta > Lepidoptera > Bombycidae > Trilocha > Trilocha varians. The sequence continues at coordinate 13,357,627 of AP028282.1, read as the reverse complement.
TATCTATGTTTACTCTTATTGAATTTAAATCTATGGTTTTGAAGACAGTCCAGTGGCTATTCTTCTTCACTGCTGTCCCAAGTTTCAGAGCTGCTATCCCGGGGCTCTGAGCGAGGTTTTGAAGCTCCAGCGCGAGTGTTATCTTCGCTAGTCCCAGGAATGTCAGGTAACATCTTCGGAGGACGTTTTATATTTTTTATTGTCACTCTAGTTGGCCTTTTATTGAGTTCTACTGGTACAACATTATGTTGTATTACGCCGGTTACTTTCGCTTTTTCGTAACGGGGTTTTTCTTTCGCCTTGCGAATTCGAGTAGTTTTCATGTAAATTTCATCTCCTGTTTTTATTTCCGGGGGCTCTTCACCTCCTTTTTTTATCTTACTTTGATTTTTTCTGTTCCTAATTTTTCTGTGACATATTCATAGAGTACTTTAAGGCGTTTTCTGTGATCTAGTAATAGCTTTTGAGTGAGAATCTTTTCTCTATCCACATCAAAAATATTTCCGAGATTCGTGACTCCAAATATCATTTCTAGAAATTGTGATTTATCTAATTGTACTTTTAAATTTGTCTGTCGGAAGCGATCGAAAACTGCTCTTAGCTTTTCAATATGTTCCGGCAAACTTTTTGAGAAGATTATGACGTCGTCCAAGTACACCAGGCAATGTAAGCCTTGGAGACCCCTGAGGACGTTATCCATGGCTCGTTGAAATGTGGCAGGAGCCGTGCGTAACCCGAAGGGCATCCTGTTAAAGTGATAATGACCGGAAGGCGTATTGAAGGCTGTTTTCGCCCGGTCCTCTTCCCGTACTTCTATTTGATGGTATCCACTAGCTAAGTCGAGAGTAGTGAAATAAGTACTTTTCCCCAGCATATCGAAGAGATCATTAATATTTGGGAGTGGATATTTATCATCGACTGTAATTTCATTCAGTCTCCTGTAGTCGACTACCATTCTCCATTTTTGTTGTCCTGGTATGTCTGATTGTTTTGGGACAAGGTGCACTGGTGCACTCCAAGGAGAGTATGATTCCTGTATAATGTTGTCTCTCAACATTTTTTCTACCTGTTTGCTTATTTCTTTGGATTGTACCGGAGGTAGTCTGTGAGCTTTAATATTTATAGGGTCTTCATTATTTGTTCTAATACAGTGTTTTACTTGATTTGTGAAAGACAGTGGAATATTTTTACAGTAAAATATGTCCTTGTATTCTTTACATATTCCTTCTATTGCATTACACTCCTCTTCGTTCATGTGGTCTAGTTTTAATTTTCTTAAATTTTCACAAAGTAATTTGTCATAGTTGATATAATTATCCGTAAAGTTAATATTATTATCCGTAGGCATGTTTTGTGAGTACGGTTCTACTTTAAATGGTGCTGTTATTACTAAGTTTTTATCCTCAACAGTATAATTTTGAATAACTGTTTGGGCATACCCATTATGGCATTTTACTAACGCGGCGGGCATTCGAACCCCTTCTGTGAATTGCTTAAATTCTAAGATGGCTTCTCCTTCCAAGAGATTTACTGGAAGACTTAGCCTACGCTCGCTACGCGGTGGTAAGTTGAATACCTCCCTTATAGGTGGTGCGTAAATTATAGGGATGTTTGTATTTTTTTAAGTGTAATATTTGATTTTCCATGTTAATTTTAGCTTGTAATTGTTTTAATAAGTTGCTACCAATAAATCCATCGTATCTGTTATCTACACTATACACGTAGAATTTATGACTGTCATTAGTTCTAAATAATTGTGGTAAGGGTATAGTCGCTGTTTCGCTATAAGTACTCGAAGCGTGAGTGTGCTAACGACTTCGAATGGTTCGTAACGAAGAAAATCGCTAAAATATTGATTGGCGATGTGTGGACTAATGAACGATCTGACGCTACCTGTATCTATCATAAATATTGCTTTTAATTCTGGAATTCTAATATGAGGTAAGTTTAACCGTTTATTAAAATTGACCGTTATTCTTTCCCTAGTGTTGAGGCCGCGATGAAAAAATTTTCCTCCGAATCTTGTTCATTATTTCCATCATTTACTAAAGTTTCGTGATCTGTGAAATTAACATGTCTAGAGCTTGCAGTACGCATTGTGACATCGGTATTATTTCCCGAAGTAGAGGCTTGCGCCGCGAAAGGTAATAAGTGCGGCGATTGTGCCGTGAATGGTTGACGTATTTGTTTCCACGGTGTAGACCTGTTTTCACGAAATTGTGGCCGCGGGTTATTATTAGAATTATTAGAATTATTAAAATTGTTATTGTTCACTTGTCTGTAATTCCTAAATTGATTTGAGCTGTTCGGCGTAAAAGAGCCAATTGTAACATTATCCTGCGATTGTATACTTTGTACCGGTGTCGGTTGCCTAACATTATAATTGCTTCTAAAATTATTTTGTCTTGCATTATAATATCTAAAAGAGTTATTACTTCTGCGTTCATTAAACTTCGAATCGTAGACGGTTTGGAAGTTTTGTTCTTCCAGGACTACCTTAAGGGCGTCTTCTAGCGTTGACATTGCGTAATCTAACTAGTCTTACTAAGAAGGGCGGTAAGTTATAGAGAAAAACGTTCATAGCTCTGTCGTTGTAGATAGACTGTTTAGCTATTCGTAAGGCTTCGTCTCCAACGGTTTCCGATATTTTAGCGAGAAGAGCACTACGCATGTGTTGTATTCTATGACAGAAGTCTATAAAACTTTCTCCCCTATTTATTTTGCACGTTTAAATTTCTAGCGCGAGGCATTCTTCCGTCCGTGGGTCACCAAAGTGCTGGCTTAAGAGTTTTTTTAACTCATCCCACGTATGGATAGAGTCTCGCTCTCCAACCAAATTAGCCGCCTCCCCGGTTAATCTACTAGTGACGACATGGAATAAGTATTCATTTTGAGTGACGTCACCGTGGAAGGTGCTTAAAATGTATTCGCATTTTTTGATGTACAACGGTAGAGTTCTAGCGTCTCCGTTGAACTCTGGTATGATCTTTACCATTTCCTGCGGTACGCGGACTATTTTTTCCATTTTAACGGATAGAGAAAAAAAAATGGCTACGGTAAAATTAAGATTAACTAACTAACTATTCACTATGTATATATTATATTAATATTTGATCCCTAAAATGCACAGAAATCAAATTAAATCTAAGGTTTTTGGGACTGAACACTGGAAGGAAGGTGAAAAAGATCTACTCACAGTTCCGCAGTGATTTTCATTATCCCGTGCGGATTGTTATTCTGGTTTTGATCCTGGTCGTTGTCCTTTTTAGTCTTGGTTGGTTCCTCAATATATTTATTTGTTCGGAGATCCCTGCTAAGCTGTTGAAACAGGCGTCAAACTTCTTGGTAAATGTTGATACTCCAGAATGACGGCAGAGATCCTACCGGCTGCGCCAATTAAGTTACCGACACTGACTTTGATTAAAAAATATATTTATTAAAAGAACGTTACAGGAACAAATACAAGAATCAATTAATTTAATTATGAATTATAATTACTTATATACTAACTTAATAACTAGTCAGCATTATCGGTGTTCGTTACCGTTAAGCTTGCTGACAAAGCTTATTTGGTGAGGACGGGGGCCCTTAACTCACGCGGCGCAGCGCACCAGGACCCCCTCGCAGGCGACGGATTGGTGGTGTGATCCACCAAAACACACCCGCAAACGGGAACCGATCACTACACCGGCACACTCACACACACACATACTCGGCACTTGCAACACCTCACAAGACCGAGTTGACAACAACGGAACGATACTAGCGCCACCGGGCTGCATGCAAGCCGTCGATCGGCCTCTATTTATACTAACGTTAAGTCTCGCAAATACAACATTTACGGGCACGTATTATTTTACTTTTAACGAATCAATGTTTTATTACATTGTTAAGTATCTCGTATGAATAGTTTCTAGTTACATTTTCTTATTAGGAACTACTATCTAGTGAGTTTTATTGAATTATTATTCAATTATTATTTTGTTGTTATGGCTCGCGCCGATAAGTATTATGTTATCAAGATTATTAATGTAGAAGTAAATTACTTTTTGTTTTATTCCAATCGGACTTTTCGTTGAGAAGTTATGGCGAGTATAAAACGCAAAAAAATATACCCAACGCGATCCGCGCAAATAACAACATTGCGAGTACTGTTTGAACCCCTTTGTGACGCAGACGAAGTTGCGGTAGTCATCTAGTTTTTTAATATATTTTAATTAAATACACAAACTTTATCGATATCGATTATCGACCCCTTTCTGCTTCAGTAGGTTCCGTGTCTCCTCACTAAACTGGTACATATTTATGCATGTATATTGCATCCGTTTGTCTCCAATGGTATAAAAACCGCGTGCACACATTAATTTCTCATACCGAGATAATTTTTGAAATGGTTAAATAGTCTTCAGTATACACCCGTGATGGGTTAGTAAATTCTGTGTGCCCGTGGATCCTTCGGTGAGTTATTTTATTATTGAATCTATAACTGGCTATATGTTAAAAGTGTGTAATCATATATGTGAGATGTACAACTATGTCATAATTTCTCACACTGACATAAGGTCTCACACTGTAAGAGACCTGTTGTACATTTTGTGACTTGCCTTCCATGGAGCGTACGTGGACGTCCTGGAATGGAAAGATGAGTTGTCTCGGGATCACACCATCTTGAGCGTACATTAAGTTACGTATCATATTTTTTAATTATGTAACCTACGACCATCTCATGGTATAATTTATCAAGCCAGTTCCCCATGGTGCGACTGAAGTACCTCGGCCTCATACTGGACAGCCGTTGGACCTTCCGGACCCACTTTATGGAACTCGTCCCCCGATTGATGAGGACAGCGGGCGCATTGAGCCGGTTGCTCCCGAATATCGGGAGACCAAACCGTGTTGTGCGCCGCCTCTATGCGGGGGTGGTGCGTTCGATGGCCCTGTACGGCGCGCCCGTTTGGGCCGGACCAGGAAACCGGACAACAACCGTTGTCCGGCGCCTGTGCCGGCCACAGCGCGTCGTAGCTATCAGGGCCATCCGCGGATACCGCACCGTCTCCTTTGAGGCGGCGTGTGCACTGGCGGGGACGCCGCCCTGGGAGCTGGAGGCGGAGGCGCTCGCCGACGATTACCGTTGGCGTTGCGATCTCCGCGCTCGGGGCGTTGTGCGTCCCCTCAGAGCTGCGGTTCGGGACCGGAAGGCCCAATCTCGGCGGTCCGTGTTGGAGGCTTGGTCAAGGCGCTTGGCCAACCCCGACTGGGGCCTAAGGACCGTCGAGGCGATTCGCCCCGTCCTCAAGGACTGGGTGAGTCGCGGCGAGGGACGCCTCACCTTTCGTCTGGTGCAGGTGCTGACCGGGCATGGTTGCTTCGGGAAGTACCTGCATCGGATACAGGTTGAGCCGACGACGAGGTGTCATCATTGTACGAGCGACTTGGACACGGCAGAGCATACGCTCGCTGTCTGCCCCGCATGGGAGGAGCAATGCCGTGTCCTGGTCGCTCAAGTAGGACGGGACTTGTCGCTGCCGGGCGTCGTGGCATCGATGCTCGACAGCGACGAGTCCTGGAAGGCGATGCTCGACTTCTGCGAGTCCACCATCTCGCAGAAGGAGGCGGCGGGGCGGGTGAGGGAGAGCTCTTCCCTCCCCGACCGACCCCGTCGCCGCCGAGGTCGAGCGGGGGGCCGGCCGCGGGATGTATCCCGGGATCTGGCCCCCTAAGTGTACCGGGTCCACTAACACCGGACCCGAGGGGTGCTGCGCTAGGCATCAGCGCGCACCCTCTGCAACATCTACCGGGGGATGGTCAGCCGCGCTCCCCGGCTCGGGCTGGTTCTGAGCTGGCCTGAGTCGGGGAGATCCACCATCACGCGGCCCCATATCGGCGGGCGTTGAATGGCCCGCCTACCGAGTGAGCCGGTGGTCGCCGTTCGCGACGGCTGCCGGTTCGGCGTCCGGGGGTGACGGGGCGATACGTAAGCGTCGATCGCGAACGCGTCCTGTCACCCCTAGTCCATCGGATGCCGAGCGCGATTGGCGGGAGGTTTTGGTGCGGTTTAACCCCCACATACCCCACTCGCGGGGCGAGTGGAAGTCCGGCGATTTCCTCCCGTCAACCAAAAAAAAAAAAAAAAGCTGAAGACATCCGTCGACATCCCCCGATCGAAGTGCAGTCGCTCCCCGACTGGCCGCGGCACTTCGCGATTCTAAGGGAGCGACTAGGAGCTGCCCCGAATGGCAGAGCCACCCCTACGGGTGGCTTTAAATTTCACCTCGAGTCCATCCGGGAGTTCCGGATGATTGAGGCGTACCTTACGGAGGCCTCCCGGGAGACCACAATTTCGTGGAACTGTTGGTCGCTCCCGGAGGATATCCCCTCCAAGCTAGCCATCCGCGGACTCCCGGGGAACACGGACCGTATCCGAGGCTCTCAAGGAGCTCGGATTTCCGGCGCGGTACGCCAGGGTGGTCCTGGCAAAGAGGGGTCGATCCTCTAGCGTATTTTACGCAGAGCTCGACCACCTCTCCAGGGAGGAACTCGCCCGGTTTTACAGTGTAGAGGAGCTCTTCTACCTGCCGGGGGTGGTGGTTGAGGCTTGGAGGCCAAAGAAGGGTCCTGCGCAGTGCTATCGCTGCCAAGCCTTCGGGCACTCGAGCGTCAACTGCCACCGAGCGGTCCGCTGTGTGCGATGTGCTGGTGAGCACATCGTGGCGGACTGCCCGAGGCCTCGGGATGCCGCACCGACCTGTGCCAACTGTGGCAAAGGCCACGCCGCAAACGACCGGCGCTGTCCGGTCTTTGTGCGGAGGGCACGGGCCACCGGGCCACAGCCTGAGGGTGCAACTAAGAGGTGGAAAGGCAAGGGGAAGGGAAAGTCTTCCCGACCCGCCGCTCCACCTCCCCCAACTCTGACCCCATCGGTCCCTGCAGACCCGCAGGCGACCACGCTCATGGCGGAGGCTAACGCCCCCCGTGAGCAAAGGCCGCCCAAGCCCAGACCCCGTGAGAGGGTGACGGCCGATGCCCAGACGGTGAGGCTTCTTCCCTCTTCCTCGGCTCCTGCCACCCAGGTGGTGGAGGAAGAGTAAGAAGAAAAAAAAAAAAAAAAAGAAGTTGAAGGGCAGCCAACCTGCGGCGGTGGGTACTCGGACTGCGCAGGTGCAGTCCGAGGCCGCCAGTTCGGTCCCCATGCCCTCTCCGCCACCTCGCGCCGGAGAGAGGCAAGTGTTGGAGGCTGTAGCCCCTCCACAGTCCCTCCAACACGAACCCATCGAGGTAGGGTCCGTGCAGACTCCGACGGGGGCTCCGTCGTCTGCCACCCCATCCCTCCACACGACGGTCCATCCTCGAGCCCGCCCACGGCCTCAGCAGCGCGACGGAGGGATAGCCTCAGGGCATCCCCTTTCCGCCGCAACGCTGCTGGAGTTGTGGGAGAGAGTGTCGGAGGCGATCCGCGAATTTATTCGCGCGATCTCCTCCCTCATAGCCCCCTCGGGGGTCTAGTATCGGGACTTAGCCCATTCGCCCCGCAGCATGGATAGGGAAGAGCTGCGGGCCATTCACTGGAACCCCGGGGGGGGCGTCTCTCAAAGGATGGACCTCATCCGTTTGGCCCAGGAGTACAGACCTCATGTCTTGCTCCTGGGCGAAACCAAACTTAGACCGACTACGAGGTTTGTAGAACCTAACTACATCGTGTACCGAAGGGACGAACTGACCCCTGACGGGATCCCGTTCAGGGGAACGGCGGCTCTCGTCAGGAGGGACGTTTTGCACGACGAGTTAGAGCTACTGGACTTCACCGACACCAGAACGGTGGGAGTGAGAGTCCAGGTACTGGGGGTAGATCTGCGGATTTATGCCGCATATCGTCCCCCGGGCTACTACCTCGAGCCGGCAGACATCAGACGGGTCCTGGACTATGACCGTCAACCGACGCTGATTCTGGGAGACCTCAACGCGAAACATACCGCGTGGGGCTCTCGGAGTATATCGGCAGCGGGGAGGCGGTTGATCGATAATGCCGAAAGGGGGGACTACTGTGTGGTCGGCCCCAATGAACCAACACACATCCCGAGTTCGGCGAGATATCGTCCGGACGTTCTGGATGTGTGCGTTCATAAGGGGTTGCGGTGCCCAATTAATATCGAAGTACTGTACGACATGGGTACCGCTCACTTGCCGATCTTGGTCACGGCAGGTTTGGGGATCACTCGTGTCGCGGCCCCCCTTTGAGGCCCAGGGTCGACTGGGAGGCGTTTCAGTCCTCGCTAGTCGACCAATCACCGTTCCAGGATCTGTCTACCTCTGATGACGTCGATGATGCGGCCGTCCGCCTCACTGATTTCATCAGGGGAGCCATAGACCAAGCGACGACCATGGTGCCCAGCGGCGGGCCCAGACGCAAACTCCCGGCGTCGATTGAGACGTTTCGTCTGCGTTACAAAGGGGTTCAAACAGTACTCGCAATGCCGTCGCGTTATTATGTGCCCGTAGTGCACCCACCCACATATTCATTGCGTTTTCTACTCGTGATAACTTCTAAACGAAAAGTCCTATTGGAATAAAACAAAAAGTAATTCACTTCTACATTAATATTCTTGATAATATAATACTTAATTTGGATAAGGGTTAATATAACGATACTCATTTAACGTCAGTGACCGTTCGACCTCCTTTGCGAACGCTTGTCACTGAGACTTACGCGAAAAAGTGCATGCGCATCATTATATCGCATTGCACAAGTTGTGTAGTGCTATACATTAAGTTTAATGAACTATAATGTGGCGACCTAGATAATGACGTTCCGAACGTGACTAACATTGTTAAGGCGAATACACACGTATAGCTCTAATAATGGCGTCAGGCTCACCCGGGAAGGATCAGCAGATCAAGTTAAAAACCGATCTCGAGCACGAACTATACAGCTACTACAGAGCTGAAAGAGAAGAGAGAAAAAAACTAGAAACTCTAGTAGGCGATTTAAAATGCCAAATAGAGATTCTGCAAGAACAGTTGCAATGCTTGGCAAAGAGCCAAGCTGCACCAACTGCTACAGAATCAAATTCAATGGATTACCACACTGACGAGGAAGAACTCGCAAAAGAAACAGAGTGGATCCGGACGAAGTCTCGGAAGAAAAGAAAACTGAACACTTCACCCTCCCAAGATGTAAAATCAGAGCGACATACTGAGCACTCTACTCAAGAAAAAAAGAAGGAAAAAATAAAAAAATCTCCATTACCACCACCAATAATAGTGGACGAAGTAATGGAATATCAAAAATTATACGACCTGTTAACAGCTACCCAGTCGGCTGATACATTTACAACCAAAATGCTCAGCGGTAACTCTTTGAAGATAAATACAAGCACTGAGGACTCGTATAGATCAATAACGGAGTTATTGAATAATAAGCAGTGTTCCTGGCACTCATATGAAAACAAACAGCACAGACCCATTAGAGTCATGGCAAAAAAACTACACTTTTCGTGTAAACCAGAAAGAATTGTTGAAGATCTACAAAATAAAGGGCTAAAAATAACTGAAGCAATCAATAAGCTAAGCTGGAGAAGAAAAGAACCTTTAAATATGTTTATGCTCACATTTTCTAATGATGAAGATGTAAATAAAATTTACAAAATAAATACAATTTTGGGCTGTAAAGTTGAAATACAGGCAATTAAAACTAATAGGTTAGTTCCCCAGTGCAAGAGATGTCAAGCATATGGACATACACAAAAGTTCTGTTCCAAAGAACCTAGGTGTGTAAAATGCACTGGGAAACACCTAACGACTGATTGCAAAAAATCTAAAGAAGAAAAACCTAAATGTGTCCACTGTGGCGATAACCACCCTGCAAACTATCGAGGGTGTCTCGTTGCCAAAGAAATACAAATGCTACGCAACAAAAGTAGAACAAGAAGTGCTAAGCCAGGAGAACCAGCGAGATCGACGAATCAAGAATCAGAAACTCATAATAAAAAAAGTGCAATTAAATCTAGTTCAAATAAAGCTAGTTACACCAAAACCACAAAAAATACATTATCTTATGCCCAGGTAACGAGCAGAAATAATTCAAATATTATCAAAAATGTCGATAGTACTGATAAGAAGTTAAACGATATCTTAAAACTTATGCTATCGTTTGACGAACGTCTCCAAAAAATCGAAAGTAGCACCAAAATGTCTACTATTGCCAAGCCACAAAAATGAATAACATAATTAAAATAATGGTATGGAATTCAAATGGATTACTAAAGCATAAAAATGAACTGCAAGTTATCCTAGACATGGAAAAAGTGGATGTGTGTCTTATATCTGAAACACATTTTACTAAACAATGTCACATTAAATTTAAGGGCTACAAAATTTATCACGCACTACATCCGGATAATACATCAAGAGGAGGAAGTGCTGTCATCATCAAGGAACAAATAGATCACCATGAGTACTATACTTACGAAGAAAAAGAGATACAAGCTGTGGCGATCAGTCTGAGAACAAAAAGACAAGTGGTGGTGGTTTCGTCTATTTACAGTCCACCCAGATATAACATAAAAAAAGATCAGTATATGAATTTCTTACGATGCCTTGGTAATCGATTTATACTTGGAGGGGACTTCAACGCCAAGCACACATATTGGGGCTCAAGGCTATCAACAACTAAGGGCAAAGAACTTATGAGTGCTATTAAAGAAATGAAATGTGATACTACATCAACGGGAACTCCAACATATTGGCCAACCGATCCAAATAAAATACCTGACCTTATAGATTTTTTTATTGTCAAGAATATATCTACAAATTATCTAAAAACGTACCAGAGTTATGATATGAACTCTGACCACTCTGCAATATTTTTAGAAGTTAATGACAAAATTATACTAAAAGAAAAACCTCCTGCTTTGGTTAACAAGCAAACTGATTGGGAAGGCTTTAGAACAGACTTAGACCGCAATATAAACTTGAGAACTCCACTCAAGACAACTGAACAATTAAATAGCGAATTGGAAAATTTTATAAAACTTATACAACAATCACTCTGGAAACACACACCTGTAGCCAATAAAGGAACTAGAGGAAATGTCTATCCTAGAGAAATCAAGATATTAATTGAGCAAAAAAGGAAACAACGCAAAGTGTGGCATTATACTAGATGTCCAGAAGATAAAAGAATTCTCAACAATTTGGCAAAAAAAATTAACAGAAAAATACAACACTATAACGACGAACTCACTGAAAATTATCTTGAAAAATTAACAGGTAACCGTTGTACAGACTACGCTTTATGGAAAGCTACAAAAAGTATAAATAAAAACAACTTTACAATTCCTCCGATCAGAGAAAGCAGCAATAATAAATGGGCAATTAATAATGAACAAAAAGCGAAGCGGTTTGCAGAATACCTTGAATCTATTTTCCAACCTGATGAAAATGGAACAGGTGAACGGACTCTCCCTCAAACGAATTCTCACCATTTATGTGACGATATCATGCTTGTTACACCTAAAGAGGTTGAAAAGGAAATAAAAATCAGTATACGCCCGAAAAAAGCACCGGGTTATGATCTGATAACAGGTGAAATTCTACACAAATTTCCTAGAAAAGGTATTGTGAAATTGACAACATTAATCAATGCAGCGTTTCGATTACATTGCGTACCAGACCTATGGAAAGTTGCAGAGGTAATCATGATTGCTAAGCCGGGAAAACCGCCTCATGAAGCATCATCATATAGACCTATCTCTCTCTTGCCCGTTATGTCCAAACTTTTCGAGAAACTACTACTAAAAAGGTTAAAACCTATCATAGAGAGGGCTGAATTAGTACCTAATCATCAGTTTGGTTTCCGAGAAAAACACTCAACGATAGATCAAATACATCGCATTACAAGCATCATCGAGAATACCCTAGAAGAAAAAAAAGTATGTTCTACTATTTTTCTTGATGTGGCGCAAGCGTTTGACAAAGTATGGCATGCAGGCCTCGTGTTCAAACTCAGAAAAACATTACCAAAAAGGTATGCAGACATACTTCAATCATACATCTCAAACAGAATGTTTAGAATAAGGCAGGAAGATGCATACTCAGAATTAAAAGTAATAAAAGCTGGAGTACCTCAGGGGAGTGTATTAGGTCCGGTCCTGTACCTCATATACACTGCTGATATTCCAAATCTAAAAAACTGTACTATTGCTACATTTGCTGACGATACAGCAATAATGGCAGTAGATAATACGCACACGCAGGCTATTACAAAATTGCAAAGTGCAGTTGATCAAATATACAACTGGACAAAAAAATGGAACATCAAATTAAATGAATCCAAATCGATTCATATAAATTTTACTAATAAACAGCACGAACAGCATGACGTATTCCTTAATGGTAAAATTATACCATATGCGAATACGGCGAAATATCTTGGCATGACGCTGGACACGAAATTGCGCTGGAAAGCCCATGTTAAGAAAAAAAGAGAGGAACTAGAACTCCGATACCAAAAACTGCGTTGGCTACTCGGAAGACAATCTAAACTGTCAATTCACAACAAAATACTAGTTTACAAACAAGTCCTGATGCCTATTTGGACTTATGGCGCGACACTATGGGGTTGCACCAAACAGAGTAATATTGCTATTCTGCAAAGATTCCAAAACAAAGTACTGAGAGAAGCAGTAGGGGCTCCCTGGTACACCCGAAACAGTGACCTCCACCGGGACCTACAAATGGAGGTTGTTACTAGCATCATAAGGAATTGCGCAGAAGCCCATGAACGGAGGCTTCACCATCATGTCAACGTAGAAGCAATACAGCTTCTTGACATCACAGACATTAAAAGAAGACTCAAAAGAACGAAACCGTTCGAATTAGTGTAGTGTACTTAATAATACAATTAGTGTATAAAATCAGTGAAGTGTAATAATAAAGACCACATGAACATTGTGTCTACACCTTAATAATAGAGACAATAAGAAAAGTGCCAATGGACACATTCTTAGCATAAAATCATATAGTAATTTAGGTTAAAACAAAATTGCTTATTAGTCTGATTTAGACTAGATTGTAATTATAATAGTGTGCGATATAAAATTACGTATACTAAATAAAAAAAAAAAAAAAAAAAAAAAAAAAAAAAAAAAAAAAAAAAAAAAAAAATTAACGTTAAATTCAATCTGGGGACGAAATATTTTTTTTTAAAACATAAAAGCGGTTATTGTGACTAAACTATGATAGTTAGATATATGCTGTCGCGTACTTTTTTGTTTGTCTTACAAATACCTAAAAACCCGTGGTACATCATTTTGTTCTACTGTCAATAGTTTTTGCAGCGTACGCATAAATGGGTTTTTAATTATTCACCTTGTGTTACATATTCGATATTTTCACACGGATCTCTAATTTTTTTGAAAATAAAATATAGCCTATGTTACTCGGGGATAATGTAGCTTTCCAAAGGTGAAAGAATTTTTGAAATCGGTCCAGTAGTTTCGGAGCCTATTCATTACAAACAAACATACAAACAAACAAACAAACAAACAAACAAATCTTTCCTCTTTATAATATTAGTATAGATTTATTCTTCCGTCAAATCTAGTAATTCAAATTTCACCCTCTTCCTTTCAACCGATTCATCTGAAATTTTGTATACACTTTGGATTTTAGTGACAATACAATTATGTTTATTCATTATCATTCTAAATTCAAGATGGCGGCCGCTACAAAATGGCGGATAACGTAGTTTTTATCAATCCCATCAATATGGGTATCAAATGAAAGGGCTCAACAAGCAGAATACAATGTACTATAAAAAATTGAAATCCAAGATGGCGGCCGCTACAAAATGGCGGATAACATAGGTTTTATCAATCCCATCAATATGGGTATCAAATGAAAGGGCTCAATAAGCAGAATACAATGTACTATAAAAAATTGAAATTCAAGATGGCCCTCGCTACCAAATGGCTGATAACAATTTTTTATCAAACTAAAAACTAGAAAATATAAATAGGTAAAAACTTTTTAAGTTAAACGGTTTTATGTTAAAAATACATTGCAATGTTTAAGATAAATGTACTAAAAACCAAAAAATAATAAAATAGATACAGTCGTGGGAATTATAAAACCGTTGGGCACATCAATTTTTTACAATCGTTGCAATGTATTTTTAACATAAAACCGTTTAACTTAAAAAGTTTTTTACCTATTTTTTTAATAGATTAATGAAAGACATTGGTGGTTCTGCAACCCATACAATATAAAGGAGCAGTTATTTTAAAATTAAATTTGCGGTAAGTTAGGTTTTACAATACCTAATATGTCATATAAGCGATTTGTTAGGCGAAATAGCGATATAAAATACATTGATACTAGCGGTGAGGCGGATAAACCGAAACACATAGGTACATCCGTCGAACGTGTGCTAAAAAGAAACTACATAAACGAATCCCTATTAACAATGAGAAATATGTCAGACTGCAGGTTGCAGCCAACAATTATAAAATAATTTTAAAATATCATTTAGCGATGGTTCAATGTCCGTGATTGAACTACAATACTAACATTAGTTATAGTTTTATTATTACGAACTACTTATGATGCGGAATAAAAAATAAATAAAACATAAATGCGGATAATATAATAATGATGAAGCAGCATTAGTGCTTGACATGGTTAAAAGAACAAAAAGAATGCGAAAAAGTTTGTGGAGAAATAACCGGCGCATTTTCCATGAAAATATATCCCAATGTTGTCTCAAACGCAACGGGCAACAAATCATTAATGAATATTATAGCACGACGCTCAGACAGACCCTCTCGTTTACCTAAACGCTACATAGATTAGCTTCGTCCTGCTCACGCGCATACGCGCTGGGCGCAGGCTGTCTCGTTCTAACACAACGGGCAACGCGTCGTCGCGGCCTCCCGCCACCTCGGCAGTCGGTTTTGAGCGAGCTACGCGTGAGCACGCGCAGTTTTACCAAATTCACGAACGACGCGAAGTCAACGGAGCCCTAAACTCACGATCCCGGGAAGCGCTCTACAACGCATCCCATATATGGCGCCCAACGTTAAAGGGGGCTCAGTGTCATAGTGTTTATAGTGAAAAATGGTGAACACGAGAAGCCAGCCGAATGCGGGGAGCCGCAACGACGCCGCCGCCGCCGCGATGCAAGCCGCGCCGTCTGGAGCGTCGGCCCCTCCCGCTCAGAGACTGAAATCTACCGACTCGACACCTGAAGTATATTCTGGAAGCCGCAGAGATGATGCAGACGCATTTCCCGATACCCCCTCGCGGTCATTTACAGACGCTTCGGGCACGCCACAACAAAATGGCGGCAGTGACGCCACGTTTTCAAGCAGCCACGTGGCTGCCATTGTGGAGGTTCTACAAAAATCTCAAACGGAGGCGTTACGCTCAATGATACAAGAGATAACAAGAATATCTACATCCACTCCCGTACCATCAAATGTTTTTGTGGGAAATTTCGCAAAGTGCACTGCACGGTTTGGCGGGGCTGAGCACGAGTCTCTTGATGCATTCCTGGACGCCGTGGAGGCCTACAAGGAGGCCTGCACTGTTAGCGATGACAACGCAATCCGTGGGTTCAGCCTCCTGCTGACCGATCAAGCGGCAGTTTGGTGGTTAGGCGTGAAAAGTTCCATCACCACGTGGTGCCAAGCTGTGACTGCATTGAGAGGTGCCTTTGGTGACCGTCGCCCACCGCACCGAATCTATCAGGAGCTGTTTCGGCGTCACCAGGGTTCTACGGAGCGCACCGAACGATTTATTGCTGAAGCACGTGCTCTCCTGTCCAGATTGCCTCCGGGTGACATCAGTGAAAAGGTGCAGTTAGACATGGTGTTCGGACTGCTCAACAACAAAGTGCGCGAGCGTCTACGTCGAGATGAAGTAGATTCTTTCGACGCATTGCTGTACAGAGCTCGTAATGTTGAAGACGCGACGGACGAGTCGACTCAACCTCTGCGAGCACCTGGAGCGGCACCTGCACCATCGAAGACCACCACCAGCCAACATACACACGTGCAACGTCAGATCACCGAAAGCAGCGCGCCTTTTCGAGCCACCGTGCCTGGATCTTCACAAGAGTCGACTTCGACGGGGTCTAAGCTGACGGCTTCCACATCGAGGGATGTTCCAGACAGGAAACGACTCCAGTGCGCATATTGTAATCGTTTCGGACATATCAAAAGCCAGTGCCGAATTTTAAAAAATAAAGAAGAAAAGTTTTACGCAGTCGCGAATAACAGTGATAGTAATAAAACTAAGAATGTTTGCGTTAATCATGTTCAAAATAATTATCATAACAAAGAAATGCAATTAAAACAAAACAAAAAGTTTTCAAGTCAAACAAGCAATGTAAAAACACGCAATGTAAATCGAAATAAAGTTATATCAGAAATAACTGCAGATTTGCAAATAAAATCAGAACAGATTGACGCATACAACAACAAGTGTTTACGTACTAGTGAATGTAGTTGTAATAATAGTAATTATAAGCTAAAGTTATTAAAATCGGACCATGAAAGTGTTAAATCTTCGTCTGTTGAGTATAATAATGTTCCTATAAATGTTGACACTTCCATGGTCGAACATAGGTTAACGAATAGTGTTAAGTTAGATAATAAGAAACCTTACTCCGATAGTGTTGTAAGATGTACTAACTTAAATTCTTTTGAAAGTGGAAATGATAAAAATGTTATTCGTAATAATAATAATAAATTTAGTCGTGATGTTAATGAGAGCTTTGCGGGATCGTGTGCAGGTCGGGACGTACGACCTATTTTTAAAATTCAAATTTTAGGTTTCCACGGTTCTGCGTTAATAGATACAGCAGCGAAGCATTGCATTGCGGGTCATACGTTGTACGCTCTCCTTCTAGAACAGGGTCTTCCTCTCCGCGTCTCCTCTCAGAGAATCAAACTCGCGGACGGTGTGGTGCGTGTCATGGACGTGTTGACTACTACACTTGAGGTAACATTAGAAAGTCGTGTTATCACGATTCCCTTCGTGATATTTCCAGATTCCACCGACAATGAGACCTTGCTAGGCATCGACTTTATAACTGCGGCTGGAGTTGTCATCGACTTCAAAGAGGAGGTATGGCACTTCAGTGGTGATGAAAAGGTAAAGTATAAACTGTTATTTGAACCCTCATCACGTAATGTATCCTGTGCGTCATCAGACCTCGGGCTCATCAGAGACGATGAAGGTAATCACCTATCCTCAGCCGAGCGGCTCGCGCTCGCATCCGTCTTGAAGAGGTACGCCGGAGTTTTCGAAGCAGGTAGTAATACGACACCAGTGACGGAACACCGCATAGACACGGGTGATCACCCTCCCATAGCTGTTCCTCCTTACAGACTTACGCCTGCGAAGAAAAAAGTAATGAAGGAAGAGATTGATAAGATGTTGCGTGACGACATCATAGAAGAATGTGAATCAGCTTGGTGCTCCCCTGCGCTTATGGTTCCAAAGCCCAATGGTGGGGTCCGTTTCTGCGTTGACTATAGGCGACTGAATGCTATAACCAAAGCTGATTCTTATCCAATGCCTAGCATTGATGAATTACTGCAAAGCACAAAAAGGGATTGTTACATGAGCACCCTGGACCTCCGATCTTCTTACTGGCAAATAAATGTCAGGGAGTCTGACAGGGACAAGACAGCTTTTGTATGTCCCCTAGGTACGTACCGTTTTAAAAAAATGGCTTTTGGACTCCGTAATGGTCCAGCTACCTTCCAGCGCATGATTGATCGTCTGCGCTCCTGTGCTGCATTACAAGAGGTAACTTTACTTTGTTATTTAGATGATTTGTTGGTCATATCTGAAGGCTATCAACGTCATCTACAAGATCTCGAGGCAGTTTTCAAACGTTTGGCCGAATTCAACCTCCGCCTCAACAGGGAGAAGTGCGTTTTTGCAAGAGAAAGCGTTAAATATCTAGGCCACGTTATAACACAAGAAGGTGTATCCACCGATCCAGAAAAGGTGAGTGCTGTACTCGACATGAAGGAACCAAATAATTTAAAACATTTAAGAACATTTCTACAAACTTGTTCTTGGTTCAGGAAATTTATTCCAAATTTTTCAAAAGTAGCTGAACCTCTGACACGGTTGACGAAAAAGAACCAAATCTGGATTTGGGGTGCAGAACAATACCAAGCCTTTAATGAGTTGAAGCATCTGCTGACTTCAGCTCCAATACTGGTACAAGCCGATTTTAGTCGTCCTTTTGTCCTGCGAACAGACGCAAGTAACTACGCCCTAGGCGCAGTTTTACTACAGGGCGACGGCAACGAAGAGAGACCGATCGAGTACGCTAGTCGACTACTGACTGCGCCGGAACGAAACTACTCAACAACTGAGCGGGAAGCTCTAGCGGTTGTGTGGGGGGTGGAGCGTTTTCGGCCTTACTTAGATGGCCATCCAGTCATCATAGGTAGCGATCACCAGCCTCTTCGTTGGCTGCTCTCACTCAAATCACCAGCTGGCAGGTTAGTCCGATGGGCACTAAAGCTACAAGCTTTTGACATCCAATTTCAGTATACTCCAGGTAAAGCTAATGTCGTAGCTGACACTTTAAGTCGACCGTTTTGTTCAGACGATTCTCGCGAAGATTGTGGGGTTTGCTCGGTAATATGCGATTTGCCGAGGAAGCCGCCAAGGCAGATTCGTGAGGAACAAATATCTGATTCAGAGGTAAGTAAAATTATAAAGGAGCTTGAAGGACCTGATGAAGTAGCGGCACAGAGGTGGGTTGACAGAGGCTACCTTACAGATCAGGGTATACTCTATCGGTTCAATCCTGATTCTGAAGCAGAATCTCCCCAACTTGTTGTTCCTGCTGACCAGATTCCGGAAATCTTGAAAGAACTTCATGACTCCGAAACAGCTTGTCATCCAGGTATCGATAGAACATACCACAGGGTTGCACAGATGTATTATTTTACAGGAATGCGGAGAATAATCACCGATTATGTCAAAGCCTGCATTCACTGCCAACGCTATAAAGCCACAAACGCCAAACCTTCAGGTCTTCTCCAGACACCAGTTATGAATCAACGTAACGAGGTGTTGGCTATCGATTTATTCGGGCCGTTACCGGAAGGGAGCCAGGGGGAGCGGTGGGTATTACTCGTTGAAGATACTGCAACTCGGTGGGTGGAATTATTCGCTTTGAAGGATGCCACTTCGGATGCCTGTGCTCGTGTTCTCATTGAGGAATACCTCATGAGGTATGGATTACCACGTAGAATTATATCCGATAATGGTGTCCAGTTTGTATCAGCAGTCATGCGACAGTGTATGTCTGTAATGAACATTAAGCAGAACTTCGTTCCATTATATCATCCGGAAGCCAATCCCGCTGAGCGGAAGAACCGGGACTTAAAGGCAATGCTGGCACATCTTGTAGAAGAAGATCACACATCATGGCCAACAAAATTACCACTCATCCGTTTCGCCCTGAATAGCGCACATTGTCGCACTACAGGTAAGTCACCGGCTTATTTATCATTTGGCAGAGAAATGCGTGCACCAATAGAAGTGTTGCATGATCATCGTCCGGTATTGGATAAAGATAATTTTGTACCACAGGTAACCCCTTTTCTCGGAAGTTTTCTGAAGTCATTAGCAGCTGTTCGAGAACGCGTGGAAATGATCCAAGATAAAACTAAGCAGAATGCTGATAACTTCCGTCGTCAGTCGGAGGTTTTTCAAGTAGGTGATTTGGTTTTAATCAAGACTCACCTTCTTAGTAAAGGGTCAAAGGATCTCACTGCTAAGTTCTTTCCACGCCGTGATGGGCCTTATCGCGTAGTAAAGAAGATTAGTCCCACCACTTACGAAGTAGCTAACATCGAGCAGCCTGATGTTATAGGGAAGTACCATTCTAAAGATATTACTCGTTACACGGGTGAATCACCTGTTTCTCCCGTGATTCCTAGGAGGGGACGCGGACGACCCAAAAAGGTAAATGAGGTCCTAGTCCAAGAGCGAGGACGTTCTCCAGGACTAGAGGGGGAGTGTATAGCACGACGCTCAGACAGACCCTCTCGTTTACCTAAACGCTACATAGATTAGCTTCGTCCTGCTCACGCGCATACGCGCTGGGCGCAGGCTGTCTCGTTCTAACACAACGGGCAACGCGTCGTTGCGGCCTCCCGCCACCTCGGCAGTCGGTTTTGAGCGAGCCACGCGTGAGCACGCGCAGTTTTACCAAATTCACGAACGACGCGAAGTCAACGGAGCCCTAAACTCACGATCCCGGGAAGCGCTCTACAACGCATCCCATAATATTCTATTAGATAATAAAATTTTACAATAAACATTAACACCTAAAAGCATGTCTATTTCTCCTGGTTTAAAAAAGGTATCGTCTGCCATTTGTAAATCGGAAATACTTTGCAAAGCATCAATATCGACGTACAAATTCGGAAGTTGTGACGTAATATTATTAATAACTAGCGGTTGTATAGTGTACTCATTTGTGTCGTCAAAACGTGACGTAAACTTTAAGTCGGTTACTCCAAGTATTTGCTGAGAACTACCTCCGATGCCATTAACACTATCAAAACAGTCGAGAGATGAAATCGGAATTGACAAACGTTTACAACTTTCTGCGGAAATGAATTCACTTTGTGAACCCGGGTCAATTAAACATCTTAATAAATGCGGGCGATTAAATGTATCTAAAACTTTTATTTTAGCGGTTGCAAGAAGCGAAGTTGTTGAAATATTATTATTATTTAAATTTTGAACGTTGCACGATGACACAGTGCAAACCGAATTATTATTAGCGGGAGAAAATTGAACCATATTTATATGTAGCGAAAGGCGATTATCGCTTGCAGCGCTCTGAACGTGCATCGCAATATTTTTAGGTTGCCCATCTTGTATTGGATGTGAACCACAAGCGGTAGCGGGTTTAGCGGTTATAGCGGACGAATCAAATTTATGTGAAAAATGCGTTTCTTTATTTTTAATACATGCGTGTTTGCGGGTTTATAAACATTTTCAAGATGTAAAAGCGAATGATGTCTAGAAGCACAATGTGAGCAATTGTGTTTAGAAATACATGCATTTGTGGTGTGTTTTAAACTTAAACAATTGAAACAATACGGTTTGTTTTAATGAAATTAAATCGTTATTTTGGTGACATGTTCATAAAACACGGACAGCGATAAAAATGTTAATGGTTTTCGCGGGAACATAAATCACAATTCTTAACACTTGGACCACACACCTGACGCGATACGAATGAATTGGTATTTTGAAATTTAGCGTCCCTTAGTTTTGGTATATTGGTGTTGGTAGTACTGTGTTTTTTAACAATTTGCGAAATATTGTCTGTTTTAGCGAATGTTCTGGATAAAACTTTATTTTGATCTTTAACGAATTCTATTAAAGTTGAATATGACGGAATTTTATCTTTTCGGTTCATGATTTCGAACAATTTAACGGTTTCCGAATCTAATTTTTGAAGAGCGAGATGCAAAAACATAAAATCCGAAATGTCTTGAATATTTAATTGTTTCAAAGCTTGTTCGACAGACGAATCGAAATTATTTAAAAATGAATCTTAACCAATAGCGGTGTTATTTGATAGCGGTTTGAAATTAAATATTTGGTTTACGTAAGAACTAGCGAGCATTCTAGGGTCGTCATACTTTTGTATTAGTGCCTGCCAAATTATATGATAGTTATTAGCGGTAGGAAGCAAGCCTGCGCATACGGTGGTGGCTTGACCTGTTAATTTACCGACCAAGTAATAAATTTTGTCACTGTCGGACAGCGATTCGTTTTCGTGAATGAGGCTTTTAAATTGTTGGTAGAATATGGGCCAATTTTTTATAGACATAGACATACTTTATTCGAGGTAAAAATGGTACAAAAGATAAAAAATACAGTTTACATAATCATACCTGTTACATTTTTACCACAAACCAGCCGAGACTCAGCGTATTGCTGAATATCGACATAGATTATAAAATCAATGCCAACATCCAGCGCTGGTTTTCAGTCTCAACTGGCAGTGACGTCACAAATGTTCAGATTGTACACACCTAAGAAATTATACAAAAAATGACAGATAAAATATACCATTATAGAGCAAAATATTGAAATATGATAAAACATATTTGACTTTTAAATTATTACCAGGCATAAAATTATGAAAGCAGTGACATTAATTTTTTAAAACATAACATTAAATAATTTCAAGTCTACCTGCAATTTACAACTGTGATTGTACAACAAAATGTAATCAAACAGATTTGGACAAAACATCGTCAATGACTACCGATAATCAGTATATTCTAAAGATAAATGAAATGCTTACATTAAAAAATGAATAAACAGTGAAAGTTAACCACAACTCAAGCGCCAAAGGCAGAATTATACATAACGCAAATAACTACAGTGGTCAGATTTGCAACTCAGTTATTTTATACCAACTGGAAAAAAAAACGTAAAAAACACTGAGAATTTAGCTCAGGAACACAAAAAAAGAAAAAGAAAGGTAAGTAATTGCAAATAAAATATAGTATTACAACACACTAGTATCACACTTGTATGGTTCCTCAGATCTCTGATGCTGGACAATGTAATTCTTCAATTTCACCCTAAAATAATTTAAACTTTGCAGGTCCCTTATCGGAGGAGGAATATTATTCCAGCACTTAGTCGCAGCATAACGGAAGCTTCCTCTAAATGCTGCCGACCCGTGCCTTTCCGATATAAGCTGTGTGGTACACTGGCGATTCCCGAGCCCCCTTTTGGCTACTCTCCACGACAACTTATTATATAAATATGATGGTTGCTTGCACTTTATTACTCCAAATAGAAGACATGCCAAGTGAAGCTTACGACGATGTTTCATTTTAAGAAGCAAATGCTTATTGAGGAAGGTTAGACACACTTGCTCTAAATGGAATATTGAAGCTAAAACGGGCACATGCATTTTGGACTCGTTGAATGAGTTTCTTCAGGGTTTTAGCAAGAAGAGAAGTTTTGGTTGACCGTTAAATGTTACTAAGTCAATTGGCGGCTGTGGTTCCACAGGGCTGGGGTAACGCCACCTGCAGGGGCCCAGATCGTAGTTGGAGGCGTCCCAATAGAGGTCGGGGTGCGACTGAAGTACCTCGGCCTCATACTGGACAGCCGTTGGACCTTCCGGACCCACTTTATGGAACTCGTCCCCCGATTGATGAGGGCAGCCGGCGCATTGAGCCGGTTGCTCCCGAATATCGGGGGACCAAACCGTGTTGTGCGCCGCCTCTATGCGGGGGTGGTGCGTTCGATGGCCCTGTACGGCGCGCCCGTTTGGGCCGGACCAGGAAACCGGACAACAACCGTTGTCCGGCGCCTGCGCCGGCCACAGCGCGTCGTAGCTATCAGGGCCATCCGCGGATACCGCACCGTCTCCTTTGAGGCGGCGTGTGCACTGGCGGGGACGCCGCCCTGGGAGCTGGAGGCGGAGGCGCTCGCCGACGATTACCGTTGGCGTTGCGACCTCCGCGCTCGGGGCGTAGTGCGTCCCCTCAGAGCTGCGGTTCGGGACCGGAAGGCCCAATCTCGGCGGTCCGTGCTGGAGGCCTGGTCAAGGCGCTTGGCCAGCCCCGACTGGGGCCTAAGGACCGTCGAGGCGATTCGCCCTGTCCTCAAGGACTGGGTGAGTCGCGGCGAGGGACGCCTCACCTTTCGTCTGGTGCAGGTGCTGACCGGGCATGGTTGCTTCGGGAAGTACCTGCATCGGATACAGGTTGAGCCGACGACGACGTGCCATCATTGTACGAGCGACCTGGACACGGCAGAGCACACGCTCGCTGTCTGCCCCGCATGGGAGGAGCAGCGCCGTGTCCTGGTCGCTCAAGTATGACGGGACTTGTCGCTGCCGGGCGTCGTGGCATCGATGCTCGACAGCGACGAGTCCTGGAAGGCAATGCTCGACTTCTGCGAGTCCACCATCTCGCAGAAGGAGGCGGCGGGGCGGGTGAGGGAGAGCTCTTCCCTCCCCGACCGCCCCGTCGCCGCCGAGGTCGAGCGGGGGGCCGGCCCCGGGATGTGTCCCGGGATCTGGCCCCCTTAGAGTACCGGGTCCACTAACACTGAACCCGAGGGGTGCTGCGCTAGGCATCAGCGCGCACCCTCCGTAACATCTACCGGGGGAAGGTCAGCCGCGCTCCCCGACCCAGGCTGGTTTTGAACTGGCCTGAGCCGTGGGAGATCCTCCATCACGCGGCCCCATCTCGGCGGGCTTTGATTGGCCCGCCTACCGAGTGAGTCGGTGGTCGCCATTCGCGACGGCTGCCGGTTCGGCGTCCGGGGGTGACGGGGCGATATGTGAGCGTCGATCGCGAACGCGTCCTGTCACCCCTACTAATCAAACGCTACTACAAAACGCGGGAATGAATTTGAATTTTGTAAAGGTGTTGAATGCGATGATATTGTTTGTTTTACGTGACAGTACATCATATCAAAATTAGTCCATTCTTGATATTTAATTGAAAATTTCGGATTAATTTTTAAAGAAATTGAATTGTATTTGTCTAAAACATTTTCAAATTCATCCCGTAAATTATCGATATTAGAAGCACTATACAATAATGGCGTTAGAGAATGGATATCGGTATCTACTCTAAGAGCAAGGTCATAAATTCCTTTCATTCGAGCAAACAGAAATCGAAGGACCATTAAATGGAGGATATGAGAGGCAGGTTCTTCCCTCTTTTTGAACTCCACTTTAATTACGAACACTTGCAACTATACCATGGATAGGAAAATACTGCTGCAAGTGGAAGATGATGGGAATAGGTACACAGCAGTTAATGGAGGGAAACATGCACGTACCTGCTTTCTTTGATGTATTCTTGTTGGCGTTCTCTGCAGCCTGTCACTGTACACTGCTCTGTTATTAGCAAATGCAACACTGATGTTCACTGATTAGTTCATACGCGAGTGTATAAGTTAATGCTAGCGGTTATTATTGCGTTTTGGCGGTTAAGTTTAAGCGACGCGTGTAGACGTCCGTTCGGCCCAAAGTCTTAGCGGGAAGAGGGCGACGCGTGGGGTTCGCGTCGCTTGCGCGTCCATTCACTCGGAATTGTTCGTTAGTACTTGGCAGTACTCGGGTACTCAGGCGTGCCATGCCAGCCATGGGGGTCTTCGACGGTCTGACGGACGGGCCTTGGGGGCACCCCGCTGCCCGGGCACTTTCTCTCCGCCATTCTAGGCGGAGGTGTAGGTGTTGGTGTGGTGTTGGTATTACCCCTTTCTGGGGTTTATCCCATGGTCTGGTACTCGCTCGTTTCCTCGGTTTGATCTCTTCTAAGTCACCACCAGCCCCGGCCGAGTTTTCACCCATTCTGGGCAGACTTGATCGGAAGGCCACAGCAACGAAGAAAGTGAAGACAACATAATGATGATTCAAATTTAATCAACGTTTTTGGTCCCTATTATGTTTTTCCCTTTTGTAGGGGTGGGAGAAACCCTTTATTTACATTTTCACAATAATAAAAACTTACAATCTAGACACAGAAATAAAAAATAAAAAAATCTATACAAAATAAAATGTGAGAAGAAGAAAACAAAATGAATTTAAAAACAAACCAAAACAGAATTAAAACAAAATTTAAACACTATTATGCAAGAAAAGGTAAAGTAAATGAAAAAGAAAAAGTAAATATATACAGAGGGTTTGAGGCCCCGTCCAGCCCCCGCGGGCCCCTCCCTCCCACGACAACACCACGAAACGTGGGAGGGGAAGGGCCCGCGCTGAGGTCGGCCGTTCCCTGAGGGGGAACGGGACCACAGACTAGAGTCTGCGGTGCTAAGGGGCCCTCCGATAGGAGGTCCCATCCCCTGAAGGGGGATTTGCGTCCCGTAAGGGGAAGAAAAAAGGGTTTGATATTTGCCACCCTCCGTTAGGAGAGGTGGCATCAATCTCCTAAGAGATTGTTTTGCTCCCAGATGGGGAGTGGGGCCCGGAGACGCGGGACGGAGTCTCGGACAAGTCCGTGGCTCCGCTCCGCGACCCCAGACCTCAATGAAGAGGTCCCCAAGCCTAGCTTGGGCGACCCAATCCCCTGAGGGGGGAATAAAAGCCCCTTAAGGGGGCTTTCGAAAATAAAAATCAAAAATAATGCCCCCACTGATACGGGGGGGGGTTTCCCTAAAAGGGGGAACAGCTCCCGAAAGAGGAGCGGGGTCGCACCTCCCTACAGGGAGGGTGATGGTAGCCCCCGTGGGCTCCATCATAGGACAGATGTACGAGCGGGACGGACAACACAAAGTCTCAGTCCCGTAGAGGGGATCGCCTATGTCCTACCACGTTGTTACGCCGTAGGATAGTTAACTCCGAGGAATCTCGGGGGACCCAGCAGCTCCCTAGGCAACGCCGCACCTTCAGGCGGCCGGGCGTGCAAGGGAGCTATGTTGCTCGTGGGGTCCTCGGTCGGCCCGCTCGTACATGTTACGGGCGAGCCGGACGATGAACTCCTCGAGCGACTCCATCTCAAGGTCCCGGGCGATTACGTCATTACGGACGTAACGGCCTGCTCCGACGATGACTCGGAGGGAGATGTTCTGCTGGGCCTGCAACCTTTTCCGCTGGGACGGCAGTACGAGGTGATACCAAGCCTCAGCAGCGTACGTAATACGTGGACGGACATAAGTCTTGTAGATAGTGAGCTTAGTCCTGATCGGCAGCGCGGACGCGAGAACCGGTCGCAAGACAAATCGCGCCGCACGAGCCAGGTCAATCGCTCGATCGACCTGCGGCTTCATGCGGAGCGAGCGGTCTATCTCGCATCCGAGATACCGAACGCTGGATTTAAACTCAACATCCACACCACGAAGACTGAGACGGGGGACGACTCTGATGTGGGTCGGACCGCAGAGTAGAGCCTGGGTCTTTCCCGCATTGACCGAGACTCTCCACCGGTCCAACCATGGAGGCAGAACATCCAGGAGCCTCTGCATCCTGGAGATGGCAAGTTTAACACTTCTGGAGGATGCAAAATAGGCCGAGTCGACTGCGAAAAGGGCCAGTTTCACATCCTCCTCCCACCAACGGAGATGCCCCTCCAGGGTGGGAATGTCGTTGGTATAGAGGGCGTATAGGATCGGGGACAGGACACTACCCTGTGGTACCCCGGCCGTTATGGGGCGCACAGACGACTTGCACCCCTCGACCGCGACAAAGAAGGATCTCCCCTCCAGCCAAGACCCCAGCAGTCGCCAGTAGGCTTGAGGTAGGCCAGTGGATTGCAGCTTGCTGACCAACCCCACGTGCCATACCCGGTCGAAGGCCTTCTCGATATCGAGAAAGACTGCGACCGTGTACCGGTCGGAGTTACGTTGGTCCGCAAGGTGATGTAATACACGGACTAGCTGTAGAGTCGTCGAGTGGTCTGCTCTGAAAAGTGAGGTGGATATGCGGAGATATCCTCCTCAGGAGCAACCGCTCAAACAACTTGCCGACGTGCGAGAGCAGAGTGATGGGCCTGTAGCTGGAAGCTTGACGCCTATCTTTGCCGGGCTTGGGCAAGACGATGATCTTACCCACTTTCCAGGTCCGTGGGTAGTGACCCGTACGGAGAATGGAATTGAAGAGTTCTGACAGATTTGCCAGAACGTTGGAAGGGATAGATAGTAGTGCCATGGGAGGGATACCATCGTCCCCGGGAGCCTTACGGCGCTTGAGGGTCTTGATCGCCTGATACACCTCCCTGGGGGTGATCAGTTGATCCTCCTCAAGCGGTGGCATCGGGAGACGAGGGTCTAGGGATTCGGTAACCCCCTCTTCCAAGACACGGTGGAAGTGAGCCGGGACCGAGGCGTTCGGAGTGAACTGCCTTTCCAGCAAGCCAGCCAGGACTTCGGCGCGAGCCTGCGGCGTATAGCACCTTAGGCCCTGATCATCCACGAGTGGATAGACAGGGCTAGGTTTGGAGGAGAGGCGACGACAAATCCTGTGGAGAGAGGTCATGGTGCGGTCATCACCAGCCTCCCTCACGTACTCTTCCCAGGACTCGCCTCGGAAGGCACGGACCTTCGTCTTCACCTCTTCCTCCAACGCATTAAGCTCGCGCTTGACCCTGGGACACCTGGTGGTCGCCCAGAGCTTCCGCAGACGTCGTTTGCGACGTATTAACGCCTCAATCGACGCCGGGAGTTTGCATCTGGGCCCGCTGCTGGGCACCATAGTCGTCGCTTGGTCTATGGCTCCCCTGATGAAATCAGTGAGGCGGACGGCCGCGTCATCGAGGTCATCAGGGGTAGACAGATCCTGGAACGGTGATTGGTCGACTAGCGAAGACTGAAACGCCTCCCAGTCGACCCTGGGCCTCAAGGGGGGGGCCGCGACACGAGTGATCCCCAAACTCGCCGTGACCAAGATCGGCAAGTGAGCACCGGGACCACCCTGGCGTATCGCGCCGGAAAGCCGAGCTCTTTTAGGGCTTCGGCCACAATTTTTGGGTCCGTGTTGCCCGGGAGTCCACGGATGGCCACCTTGGAGGGGATGTCCTCCGGGAGAGACCAACAATTCCACGAAATTGTGGTCTCCCGGGAGGCCTCCATCAGGTAGGCCTGAATCACCCGGAACTCCCGGACGGACTCGGGTATGAATTTGAAGCCACCCGCAGGGGTGGCTCTGCCGTTCGGGGCAACTCCTAGTCGCTCCCTTAGAATCGCGAAGTGCCGCGGCCAGTCGGGGAGCGACTGCACTTCGATTGGGGGATGTCGACGTAAGTCGAGATCCCTTTTGTTGGCTCTTCCTGAGCCGGGAAGGGCTGCGTTGGCGGCCGGTGCTGTCGCCGTGGTAGCGGCAACGCGCCGCGCGGGTTGTGGTTGGGGACGCGGAGATGGTGGAGCCGTCAATGAAGACGGGCGTGGGGATGCCGGCTGTCTAGCCGCGTCCGCATACCCCGTAGGGCCTCCGCCGATCTCCGCGTAACGAGTTGAGTCTAATAAACCTATACCTACCTGTTGTCCGGCAGCTGACGCCGACAGCGG
The DNA here is from genome assembly GCA_030269945.2 of Trilocha varians. Taxonomy (NCBI): domain Eukaryota; kingdom Metazoa; phylum Arthropoda; class Insecta; order Lepidoptera; family Bombycidae; genus Trilocha; species Trilocha varians. Next base: position 13,328,584 of record AP028282.1, on the reverse strand, counting down.
CGCCGGCGCTCCGCCGGAGATCGGCGAGAACGTAGGAGGCGTGGGGGATGCAGGAGGCGTGCGGAGCCTGCGCGCCGCGGGCGCTGGCCTGCTCCCAGAGGTCGAGATCTGTGTGGGCGTGGTCGAGGGGTGGGACGGCACGCAGGGCTGCGCGAGGCCCCGCCCCCTCGATGATGATGTTGATGTTGATGTTATGGAAGCGTCCGAAGCGTACTCGCTATCGGAGCTTCCAAAAATCTCCTTCAACCCCCTCTCAACTTCGAGGGAGAATGAAGAAGGGCCTGTGCGAAGACGTTTGTCCTCCGGGACCGGATCCGAACCGGACCTGGCCCTCCTCTGAGGCCTGGCTGGCATAGACGCATCGGTTGGCAAAGAAAACACAGTTTCCCCCGATCCGATGCCCCCAGCCCCCTGGCCCTCAGAGGAGGGTCCTGCCCGGGGAGCGGAGGGATCGACTACCGGATCCGCCAGACCCGGTTGAGCTTCGGGAACCACTTCCCGAATACGGTTTGTGAAGAGGTCTCGTTGGACAACGACCCTCTTCGATTTACGTCCACCGCGGGCATCGCGGGACGGGCCGGGGATGCTAACAAGGGGGGGTGAGTCCCCCCCGGGCATGTTTGCGGCTCCACTTACCGTTAGGTAGGTCCCATGAGGTTCCTATCTAACACTAAGCCTAATTATAACTAAGTTAAAACTAGGGGAGGGCTCGAACCTCTTAGCAGCGCAAGTGCGGGACTTTGCTAGCCTCACCCCCCCTGCAGGGGGGGTAAAGGGGGTTGACACGGTCAGGCAAATCTCAAATTGGCGCTTGAGTCCCTAATTTTATCATCTATACTAATATTATAAAGTTGAAGAGTTTGTTTGTTTGTTTGTTTGAACGCGCTAATCCCAGAAACTACCGGTCCGATTTCAAAAGTTCTTTCACTGTTGGAAAGTCCATTTATCGAGGAAGGTTATAGGCTATATTTTATTTTGAAAAAAATTAGGGATCCGCATGAAAATATCGAATATGTAACAAAAGGTGAAAAATCAAAAACCTATTTATGCGTACGCTGCAAAAACTATTGAACAAAAATGATGTACAACGGGTTTTTAGGTCTTTTGAAGACAAACAAAAAAGTACGCGACGGCATATATCTAACTATCATAGTTTAGTCACAATAACTGCTTTTATGTTTATAAAAATAAAAAAATTGTCCGAAAAATTAATTTAACGTTAAATGAGTATCGTTATATTTATCCTTATCCAAATAAAGTATTTTGTTATCAAGAGTATTAATGTAGAAGTAAATTACTTTTTGTTTTATTCCAATCGGACTTTTCGTTTAGAAGTTATCACGAGTATAAAACGCAATTTTATTAATACAATACACCCACAGCGGGCGGCGAAAATAATATCGCGACGACATAGCGAGTACTGTTTGAACCCCTTTGTAACGCAGACGAAGTTGCGCGGGTCAGCTAGTTAAAGGATAAAACAGGGACACAGCTACAACAGGGCGGAGACTAACCGCCCGTAAATGCACTTAATATAGAATAAAAGCGTCTCCACTCACCCGTGTCGCCGGCTCCCTTGCTCCGCTGTCCGGAATCGTCGAAAACGGCGGTCCCGGGGCAGCAGCAGGGACTGGGCACGCTCACGAAGTCGCGACGGTAGGAAAAAAATCAAGGGTTAGACCGCACTCGATTTATGTGTCCTACCCGCACTGTGGCCAGCACCGAAACGCACAGAGGTCGCGACCAGTACCGATGCACCGGCTACTCAGGCGTGCATGTAGTTGGGATAGGGAAGGATAAATGGCGTTGCAAGTGTCCTCGTTTGTAAATTATTTAGTGGCATGAACAAATATCCTGCAGTTTACTTTTGTTCATTTTTATTTCATTATTTTTAATTTATTTTACCTTGTTTTCATCTTTGTTTTCATTTTTGTTTTCATTCTCATTTTCATTTCCTAATACTATTAGCTTTGGTTTTTGTGTTTGTTAATTTAAATTTTTTATATTAGATGTATAAACGTGTAAATATTGTATGTAAATAATGTTTCATTCAAATAAAGGGTTTCTACCACCCCACAAAAGGGAAAAATATAGTAGGGCCTTGATGATTAAATTGAAATCACTTGTTGTTCTCACTTCTTCGTTGCTGTGGCCTGTCGGTTCAAGATTGCCCAGAATGGGCGAAGACTCGGCCGGAGCTGACCTCATAACAGTCCAGACCATGGGTAAACCCCAAGAAGGGGAAAACGCTCAACACCACAACCCAACTACACCTCCGCCTAGAATGGTGGAGAGAAAGAGCCCAGGCAGCTGGGTGCCCCCCTTCATGGCTGGGCAACTGCGTTATATTCTTCTGTAATTTTGTTCCATGTTTCTTGTTTTTTTTAATAATAGTGTTATTTGTTTCTTTATTTTCAATAATATTCAGGTATCTATAATGTTAACACAGATATTTATCTTGTTTAGTTTAATTACATTAGAAAGTTTATTTATTATGTATCTACTTACTTTTTTATTAAATTTAATAATACTCCCTTTTCGGATGATGTATAATTGCATCCGCGTTTTTTGTTTTCTGCCATGATTTACATTTAACATAAAATAGAGAACAATATGGCGCCAAATAAACAAAGGTTATTTTGCTGACAGCTGTTTAACTTTAACTGATCTCAAAACTTAACTGTATTCACAAACACAAATTAGATATTTCAGTATGGTCTCAGCTAAAGTCGATTTAGGTGGTGTGTTCAGTTTTACGCAAGCCTAATTTAAATAAACATGATTATAAAACTTAAAAATCACGCGTCAAATATATCAAAATTTAAAGAAAATGCATACATTTACGAAAAAATAATAATTTAAATGTCTTACTTAAAATGATGACTTTTTACAATACTACACAATGACTGAATTAATATTTCATGTTGCACGTTATAGCAGAGTTTTACCTACCATTAAAACTCATATTATGTCTGGAGCCTTATTCGAGGCCTTTTAAACAATATTGAGATGACATCAGCTTCCGCTTCCGGTAGTACTTTACGGTACTTTCCGTATTTTAGTCGTTGTAGCTTCTTTTAATGGCGGAAATGTGTGAATTTCCGCCCCACCATGTTCACCAGGTGAGTTTTGACGGAGCTCTGTTCATTGTGGTCTCAATAGCTTAAACTTATTTCTTATTTATACCTTAACACCAGGCAGAGATTAAAGTGAGGCCTCGAATAAGGCTCCAGACATAATATGAGTTTTAATGGTAGGTAAAACTCTGCTATTATGTCCTTCCGCCGTTATTCGAGGCCTTTTAAACAGTATTGAGACATTGTTTGTTATCGCCTGGTGAACCAGACGCCAATGTGACTAATTAATATTACATAATTTATTAAAGTAGAAAATTAAACGAATAAAGTAAAGAAAAATAAATCTACATTATTAATTCTAATGATGATTCATGTACTTAATCATTGTTTTTATACATCAAATCATTCCCTTTTATTAATTTAATTTTAATCACATAAACTGCTGCCTTATTTATAAAAAATCAATAGTATTGTATAAGTTCAAAATCAACATATTATTATGGTAATTACAAGTAACTTATTTATTATTAAAACCAATGTTTATTTTTATAACTAAATCTATGACTATTGTCATCTGACAGGTTCGAATAGTCTTCCTAACGAAAGGTAGCTGGATCTGGCAGTAGGAACTGGTATCACTTCTTTCTTATAATATTTTGAAAATGTATTCTCTGACCTCCAATTACCTCTGGCTAGTATTTTATCTACAGGTTCTTTGTCTAACCAACCCCTAGATGCTACAGCTGATCTCACGCTTCCAGGGGTTGCGTCGACACCAGCATCATTTAAAACAGATTTTACCCAGCCTGCGATTACAGTTCGAGAAGCAGCTTTAGCCGGTCCTCGAGCAGTCACAAATAAATTGCACACATCACCTTCCCTGCGTTTAGTTGCACCCATCTGTACCAACTTTCTGACCCATAAGACGGGATCTATCATTTGATTATCGTTATTAGAATATAATTTCCATCCAGACTGAGTGTATGTTGCTGAATCTGTTTTGGATCCGTATAAGGGCCAGAAAGTAATAGTATTCGCTTCAGCATCATCTTTGTAATAGTCATTTGACACGCTCAAAAGCGTGAGATCATGTACTCTACGTCCTGAACAAAGAAGTAATAAAATTGCGCACTGTCGAGAAACTTCCCACAAGTTTAGGTCTTCCACCGGTCTATTTGATAACCAAGATATCACAAGGTCAATGTCCCAAATTTTGGTATTCGATATGGACCTTGCAGTGCCATTTGCGATGGATTTTAATATCTGCTTAACTAAAACATGTGAGCTAAGCTGGCAGTTATCTTTAGTGGAACACAAAGTCGACACAACAGATTTATGAACCAGAATAGTTCTGTAAGCTAGATTCTCTTTTAAGTAAAGATCAGCCAAAAATTGAGCGAGTTCTGAGCCGGACGGGTTCGTAGGAATAACGTTAGTGTCTTGACACCATTTAATCCACCGTGCCCACGCAGGTTTGTAAGTTTTAATAGTGGATTCACGCCATCCACTACGTAACAGAGTCTTTTGTTGCGAAGACCATGATTTTATGTCATCCGTCCACCCCCACATTTCCAAATTTCGATCGTCAGATGGCAAACATTTGGAGGAGGGCGGCCGGTAGCCAGATCGATCAGTTTGGTTTCTAGTTTGTGGATAGTGAAGGGCGGGGCTTTGGCACGCGACTTGAGGTCCGCCCTCCAAAATGCCTGAGGCCATCTCGGTGCTACAATCAGGTATGTCCCTATTGCGCGATTGAGGTGCATGAGCACTCTCGGTATTAAGTTCGGTGGGGGGAATATCCACGCCAGTTTGAACTTCCATTCCCAAGCGAACGCATTGTGCCTCCACGCTGCGCGATCCGTCTGGTCGAGGCTGACATACCTTGGTACCACATGCGCTCGGCTCGAGGCAAAGAGATCTACTTCCGGAACTCCCCATTTTTGAAATACAATCTCTGTCAATGAAGGGTGTAGGTGCCACTCGGGAAGCGTACATTTCCGAGAAAGGCGATCGGCTACGGTGTTGTATTTTCCCGGAATGTGGTGTGCCAACAGGTGAATATCGTACCGATCTAAGATCTCGAATATCTGATAGGTCAGGTTCATTAGCGGTGCCGATCGACTTCCTCCTTCGTTTCTTAAATATGCGACTACTGCTTTGTTGTCGCACTGAAGCAGTACAGATGTATGACTCAGAGAAAGACCGAAATCGAGTAAACATTTCAGGATTGTGAGCATTTCTTTTTGATTCGAATGAATGGATTCTTCCTCGCTTAACCAGTTGCCCTGTATCTTTACGCCGTCTAACTCCGCTCCCCATCCAGAATCGGCTGCATCCGTGGTGAGATAGTGAGTTAATAGCGGAGGGTGAAGTCGAGAAGATTTCACACAACTTTGACTCCACCACACAAGTTCGTTGATTACCTGAGGTGAGAGAAGGTATCTCTTGCTGGGATCGCTCTGAAGTAGGCTGTTGCAGTGAGACAGCAGGTGGCGGAAATTCAGTCGTCCTCGTGGCACGGCTAATCGAGCAAAGTTTAATGTTCCTACCAGACTTTGAACTTCGCGCAGAGTTGCTTTCCGTTTTCGAATTATGTTGGCTAACGTGTCGCGTAAGGCTAAAATTTTCTTCGAGTCTTCGAGGTTCTTCGAGGTCAAGGAACACCGCGATGCGAATCCCTTTCTCTCTCAGAATTTCTGCCGTCCAATTTGAGAGAGACGCGAATATTTTTGGGGCGGATACCAGACCGAACGGTAAAGAGGTCATTTGTAAGAGTTGACCTCTGTACAAAAGTCTGAGGAAACAGCGATGGGAAGGTGAGATCGGAACGTGACAGTACGCTTGGGAGAGATCGATTTTCACCATCCAATCTTGCGGTTGTAAAAAATCGGGTATACGATGAACCGATATGAGTCTGAATTTGGTTATTTTCAGAAATTGATTCAGTCTCTTTAGGTTGAAAATTGGTCGTACTGAGCCGTCGCTTTTCGGAGTTAAGAACAGAGTGGATATAAAACTGGGTGTTTCTGGGGCATGCTCTAGAATTCCCTCCATCAGCAAATTGTGTATTGTTCGATCCATTTCGAGACAAGGAACAGTTCGTAAGCGGTCGCTGGTGAGACTCGGTAGAACAAGCGGTGGTTGCGCTTGAAATGGGATTTTGTACCCCGTTATCACTTTTAGTAGTGAGGTTGGTGCCCCGAATCGTGTCCATGTCTCCACGAACATCGCTAACCTGCCCCCTCGAAACGGTAGATTTATGTCAAAATTTTTTGCTATCTCTTCCCCTACTACGCGACGTACTGTTGTGACTATTGGACGGTCCTTGTTGTTTAAATTTTCTTTGATTGGCCGGGGTTGGGTGACCTGTATTATACGACTGTGGTCGGTATTGTGGCCGAAAAAACGAAGGATTTCCAGAGTATGCCGGAAACTCACCGTTAAATGTATACTGTCTCATGCCTTGAGGGCAGTGATATCGCGGATTAGACGGTGCTGTGAAGCGACCAGTCTGATGGTAACTACTAGTACTAGGTCTAGGTTGCGCAGCCTGAGACCCTGGTGCCACTCTCTTCTCTTGCGCAGAGAAGGAGGGTTTCGAAAAAATTTTTGTAATACCTCCATTAATTTTAAAAAATTCAGAAAATCCTTCTTTGTTAAAAAGGTGATCACATGATGGGGGTATATTTTCAGTGCAGTTTTCAAAAACCTGTCCTTTACCAAATTTATGAATGTATCCCTCCTTTGCTCGATAATATCGGCCCTGCGGCCACATACTAATTGCAGACAATCTAGGGAAATTTTTTGAAAGTCACCTTCAAACATATTTCTAATTTTTTCAATTAAAGAATCTTTGTCTATAGTGCTACTATCGTGAACCCACTGCATTAAATCAGATACCCCCATTTTTAAAGCTTCGTTTTGTTTAATTAGCGCTTGTGTGATAGCACCTAAAGACTTATCAGTTGTGACTAGGCTACTTGACTTTTCAAATTGTTTAATTTCGTCGTTCACTTCTAATTCCACGAACCCCGGCCGCGCATTATATAATTTCTGAATTTCAGAATAACGAACGTTTGCCCAATTTTCAGAATTAAAATGTTGTAATGAGTCTAACACTCGCAAATGTTCGGAAGAAGCATTTGGAATTGTGGGTAGTTTGAGGTTAGTAGATAAATCAAAATCAAATTTTAGGGCCGGCTCGGCGGGCACCTCGTTATTAGACGCGACCGATTGAGTCGAAGCCACGTTATTAGCCTGTCCCGGCGAGGCATAGCACTCGGGGTCATACGGGTACCATCCCTGTGATGTGTAGGTACTACGCGCTAAAAAGTTCTGTATTTCACTTACTTGTTCAGCAAGGTGTTCTAATACCTTACTCTTTTTGCGAATTCCCCTTTCCTTGTGCGCCCGCTTACGTTTGCGGTGCTTTTGTGGTACTTCCTCCTCGCTGGATGATGAAGAGTCAGATGACACGGATTCGTGCACATTTTCACTACTTTCCGACATTCTGTATTCTGAGACTCACTATTTCACTAAATCACACTTCACTTATAACAGAAAACTCCTAATATAGAAACTACAAATTTTAATATAACTAATAACTAACTTGCAAATAAAACTAAAACTTTCCGAACGCTAACAGCGTTAGAACTACAAGTAAACGGCCCGAAAGTTAAGACGCCAATGAACAGAGCTCCGTCAAAACTCACCTGGTGAACATGGTGGGGCGGAAATTCACACATTTCCGCCATTAAAAGAAGCTACAACGACTAAAATACGGCCGGAAGCGGAAGATGTCATCTCAATATTGTTTAAAAGGCCTCGAATAACGGCGGAAGGACATAATATTACGTAAAATGGATCTCAACAACTACTTTAATGACATGTGATTTAAGCGTGCCCGCACACCTAGAAAAGTATTGTCAATATTTAGAGTATTGACAAGACTATTGTAGATTTGCGGGACATATTGTCAATATCGTCAATAATGTTTAAAATATTTTTAATCTTGACAATATTCGGGTATTGCCAGATTTAAAGCAGATTTTTTTCTCAACATCAAGTTTTAAAACAAGAAAGCCCTAAATGTTATTTTCATGCGGCATTTTTATAAATACTAGAAGAGGAATGTGTATGTGTATCGTAAAATAAATATAAATGTGATTGTAAGTTTGTTTGTTTGATTGTTACGCTTTCACGCGTAACCTACTCAACTGATGAAAGGTTTTTTTTATTGTATTAAATATTTTTTTTGTTATTTCTGCATACTTTAACTACACATTTTCTATTTTTTATTAAGCAAAAAAAAAAAAAACAACTTTATCTCCTATCCGTTCCGCCGTCCCGTGTAACCCCGTGCTGGGTTCTGGCCTAAGCTGGGGTTCGGACGCTGAGTGTGAGCTGCTGGAGGTTTAAGTGCTGTTCAACTGTGTGGGATATCGACTCGTCTGGGAACGTAAATTTTTGCACCATTACGAAACTGGGGAGTTCGTTCGAAATCAGAACCGTGTTTGAGTGTCTTTTTAAAAACATTTTTTTTCCAATAAATTTAATTCCGATTTTTAATTAAACCGAACATTTTTGTGAATCTTCATAATTAAATTACGCTGTGTGGCATTTTCAGCAAAAATATATTATATTCTGAAAAAATGACACGATTGCAAATGTAAACAAAACAAGTTTTAGAACTGTGCTCAATTTTGGCTCCTGCCACAGATTTAGCAAAAGTAAGCGCCATTAAATCTTGATTACAAAAAAAATAGCAAAAGTAAGCAAACTAATTTTGATTTCGATCCCTGCTGATTGGGTATGTGGGGGTAGGTGGAAAAAAAAGTAAACAAGTCTAAACACGTTTAAACAAGTTGATAATCAAATAATGGAGAATAAAAAGAAAATTTTCGCTTTAATATTAGCTATTAACTCATTCAACATTCAACTATAACGCCATCCGCCAAAAACGGTGGATCAAGAAGTGGATGGCGAATAAAGTTCAATTAAGTCATTCGAACCTAATCACAGAAATTAGAAAGAGTGGAACAGAAGATTTCAAAAATTATTTCAGGATGAATGAAAATTGTTTTGACAAATTACTAAATTTAGTATCTCCTTATCTAATAAAAACAGACACTCGCATGCGAAAATCATTGACGCCAGCCGAAAAATTAACTGTTACACTAAGATATTTGGCAACCGGGAGGAGCTTTGAAGACTTAAAATTTTCGGTATTATGTCACCCAGGTCAATCAGCGCAGCCGTGACTGAAACATGCAGAGCTATAAATATAGTCTTAAGAGATTATATCAAGGTAAAAAACCATCATAATTTTACGTTTAATTTAATTCACTAAATTGAATGAAGGAACCAAACACAAAATGAACAAAACATAAAGAAAACAACATGGTTCCAATTGTATATTTTATCTATATTAAATAGTATTTTTCAGAGACTTTCTGCGAATTATAGATCTTCTCAGCCAGAATGTACGTCTGCGATAACAGTAGATGTGTGACAGTGGTAAGATCCAAAGGCGTGTCATAAACAATTTCTTCAGAAATTATAACCGGAGATGGGATCGTTTGTTCTTGTTCGTTTCCTCTGGGTCTCAATACATATTATTTGAGATGGGTGGCCAGTATTTATAATTGAATTATTATCTGTATTTCGAATAGTGGGTGAGTTAAATTCACTTTGCTGACAGTAATCATGGTCATTATAAATTTCAGGCTGTGATGATTGAATTGAAAAATAAGAAATATTGGATTTTTGAGTTAAACCACTACAGATAGATACAGATAGATTCATTATCTTTCGACGAATCAAATTTATCTATATTTTTCACACTTGCTTCAAACGAAATATCATTTATTGCTTTTTCGGCATACAGTATTTGTGAAGGCGTCAGTTGTCGAAGTTTAGAGGCCCAATCATTAGCCATGTGATTATACACATCATTGCCTTCAGACATATCATTATGGTCACTTCTTTCCAAGAATGTAAGTGCCCGTTCCATAAACGTTTGTCGATCAATGGCAGATTTTTTTGTTTTTTTTTTCTGTCGAAGATTGTTGTATTGGACCCATTGAGGATATTGAGTATGTCACTTTGTTTTCCTGTGTTCCAGCTTTGCTTTCTATGTATATCTGTAAAAGTATATCAAAAGTGAATTATTGAACTATTTCAGATTCCCTCAACAGAAGAAGAATGGAAACACATAAATGAAGAGTTTGGAGACAGATATGGATTTCCTACATGTTTGGGATCGCTAGATGGAAAGCACATTGCGATTTCAAGGCCGGCAAATTCAGGCTCACGTTATTTTAACTATAAAAGGTTTTATAGTATTATTTTGCTTGGCTTAGTAAATGCTCAGAAGGAGTTTATTATGGTAGATGTGGAAATTAATGGTCGAATTTACCCGTCCAACTATTGTAGTGAACAGACGTGTCCGTATTGAAGTAATAAACAAATAAGAATAGACATACAGTGATAAGCGATTTTCAACTTAAAAACGATACATACAAGAATCAAGTTTTGTTGAAGCAATTAAAAGCAGTGGCGTATACGGCAACTACAACGCTCGATCGCAGTGCATGTATGTATCGCATAAGGTAGTGCGCATATTAATATTGTGAATTAATAATATTGTAAGTTCAATTTATATTGATTTCGTCAGCGATGAGTCTTCTTCGCTCACCAGATAAAACAGTTGGTACTAGTAGTTCTCAACCGAACTTAACTAAACTTGATACCGCTGGATTTGAATTGGAATTTAAGCATCTGAGAAAACGGAAAATTCCTGATGATGACTTTTCATTTCATTTTAACAATTTTAAAAAAGAAATACTCGACATATTAACTACGTCTGCTAAATCCCAAGCTATTGCTGTTGATACCATAAAAACAGACATCTGTACCATAAAAGAGCAGATGGTAAGTATCAAAAATATTACCGAAAAGCTAATAATGGAAAACAACCAATTGAAAAAACAATTTAAAGATCTAACCGATACTGTTAAAAACTCCAACGACAAAATTAAAAATCTTGAGAGGGAAGTAGAAATTTTGCATTCAAATACTAAACTTACTTCATCTGTGGTTCTGCCTTCAACCTCAGCGACTATCTATGATGATGTTATTTCTGAATTACAAGAGCGCACAGAACGTAGCAAAAATATAATTGTAGCTGGAATAGCAGAAATACATACCGATAACACTGAGAAAATAAGAGAAAATGACAAAAAGGAGGAAAGCATCTACCAAGATTGCCCAGAACCTGAAAAAAATATACGCTTAGGAAAGTACGAAGAAAACAAAAAACGCCCCATGAAAGTGTGCTTTGCGGAACCGGATATAGTCAAAGTTATATTAAAAAACAGGTCAAGTGTGAAGGATAAGAACATTAGAATTTATTCAGACAGAACTCCAAACCAGCAACAAGCAATAAAAATTCTACGAGAAGAGCTTCGCCATAGAGAGGAGAATGGTGAAAAAGATTTGATGATTAAATATCAGAAAGGTGTTCCCAAAATTATAAAACTAAAATCAAAAAACTAAATTCAAGAGAAAATACAACGATTAATACACAAAATGGCATGGTAAAGTGGCAAAGTGAAGTTATAACGTACGAAGTTGGCAAAAACTATGGACACTTGACAATAACAAGTAAATCAATTAAATTCTTTTATGCGAATATTCGAAGCATAGTCAAGCCTGGCAAAATAGATGAACTTAAATGTGTAATAGAATCCTTCAAAACTATCATTCATATCATCGTCCTTACAGAAACTTGGATTAAAGACGACAACGAAGCCGAAAGATTAATGATCCAAAATTATTCACATTATTTCAACTATAGAGCGGATACACGAGGTGGTGGAGTTTCCATTTACGTCCATAATAGCTTGAAACATGAATTCTTAAACCAAAAACAACAGGACGGAAACCACTTCTTATGGGTACACCTAGACACGTTTTGTTTGGATGTAGCTGCGATTTATAAGTGGCCTGCATCAAATACTGGTCAATTTTTAGAAACCTACAATCAACAATTATCACAGAAAAAACGAGTTCTTGCTTTTGGAGACATCAATTTAAATCTACAACAAAATGACAACAATATTAAAGAATATAAATACATTTTGAAAGAAAATAACATGTCAATATTAAATAAAATAACGTCCGAGTTCTGTACACGTGAGACATCTTCGACCAAAACTGTTTTAGATCATGTTTCCACCAATTTGCAAAACACTAAGTACCATATCGTCGTTGCGCCTGCCAAGTTCCACATGTGGTTTTTGCAAGGTTTTGGAAAACAACAAAAAACATGTTAATTGATTTAAAATGGTTTTTTTTAAATAATTAATGATGCAATTTTGTAGCTATTTATGTAATACATTAAAAAAATTCAAAAGTAGCCATAAACATCAGTCATATAAAGAGCTAGAATTTTTTTTAGTGAAAAAGTGCACATAACTGGTTTGAAATGGGTCAAAAAATCCTGTATGTGTCACATACAGAGTGATACATACAAAGTGTTACATTACCAAATCCTGTATGTGTCACATACAGGATTTGGTAACTTAATGATTGTAGGTAATGTAATGTAATTTTAAATTATAAAGGTTTTATAAACTATTTTCATTTTTATCATGTTTCAGTTGATATCAAATAAATATTGTAGATTTAAATCAATAAATATTTGATATTGTACGTGAGTAGAAACTATTCGTAGGACTATAATAATGTATATACATAATAAAAAAAGTTTATCTTCTTTACAAGTTATTGATAAATAATCAATGGTATTATGTCAAACAACAAAATATCAAGTTAATTCAGGATGTACTTGCCGCTTTTCTCAAATTAAAACACAGTAAAACTATTTTTATACGATTATTTTCACCACAACACCCTCACGAGTCGGACAGTTGCGAGCGACAGACGGCAAAACACAAATCCCGTATGTGCATTTTGCCACATACCGGCATTTTCTAAACGGTTAAAATACATAAGGTATTTGGCAAAATGGTTCCCGATGGAATTTGAAAAAAAGGATTTTACCAGTACATGGAGAAAAAATCGGAGATCACGTTTTGCGAAAAAACTAAAAATCAAAAAAAAACACATATGGAACTTGGCAGGCGCAACGACGATATGGCAATTATTGACTCATCCATTTCAGACCATAAGCAAATATATTTTGAAATTAAAAGGGCTGGATCACAACCAACGAGGACAGTTCAATATAAATCGATTAATTATGGAAATTTGTATACAACTGTGCAAAGTAATTTTGAAAATGGAAAAATTCTGAGTTTTGAAGATTTTGAATATTTACTATTTAATTCTATATCCAAAAACAAAATTAAAAGGACGAAATTAGTTAACCCGCAGGATAAGGAATGGATCAATAATCATCTGATAACTTTAATTAATGAAAGAAATAAACTCTGGAAGAATTTGAAAAGTATGCCTGTTAATGATGACCTAATGAACGAATTTATTTTGAAAAGAAGTAAAACATTTACGTCCATACAAGATACAAAAAATAAGTACTATAGGACAGCTTTTGAAAATTGTAAGGAAAATCCTCTTAAAATGTGGCAACTTATCGGAAAACTCGCTAATAATAAAAAAGGTGTAGGTAATAAAATTCACAAAATTAATACTGAATCAGGTCAAACTACAAATAATGGGGAAATTTGCGAAGTCTTTAATAAATATTTCTCTACAATTGGAAGTGATTTACTTAGTAAAATACCACAAAACTTCCATAAACCAGCTGTACCCGTTACTAGAAATAATACTAATTTAGTAGAATTAGCAAACTTGAATCTTACTACTCCAAATGAAATTATAAATATAATAAAAGGCTTAAAAACGAATACTAGTTCCGGTATTGACGGTGTAAATGTAAAAATAATAAAACATGTAAGTGATTTAATAGCAGGCGATCTTGCGGCCTGTATAAACAAGTGCTTTACTACAGGATATTTCCCTAACACTCTTAAAATTGCTAAAGTGAGCCCCATATATAAATCAGGAAGTAAAATGGATCCGTGTAATTACAGACCCATATCTGTTCTTCCGACACTCTCTAAAATTTTTGAAAAACTTATGTATAACGGCCTTAATGAATTTCTGAACTCTAAAAATTTTATTTTTCAAAAACAATACGGCTTCAGACCTAAGTCTAATACTATTACTGCAGCTGTTGATTTGGTAACAAATATACGATTGAATATTGATCATAAAAAAATTACATTAGGAATATTTATTGATTTGAAAAAAGCTTTTGATACAGTTACAGCCATGAGATACTTCTATCAAAATTAAAATATACAGGGTGTTGGTGTCCGGTGAAACAATACTTTCAGGGCTAAATCTATATCACATTTCAAATCATATACACATACTTTTGAAACGGAGATAGTTACTTTATTTTCCCATACAAAGTTGAAAAATTATTATTTTGTATTATTTTCGACAACCCTACCCTGACCTATATCTAGCGTGCTAAATCTATTGTCAAACACACAGGCGCATGTATCCTGTTTAGAATGTGATTTTTGTCCCGTGTATTATTACAATGTTCTATGATACAGGAGGTGGCTAGCCGGCTTTAGTCTTTAGCTGTTGGTGTACGTCAGTACGGTAGGGTTGATCCTGCACAAATTAAGACGTAGTTTTGATTAGTTATAACTTATGATATATTATGCCTAGAAAACCCAGATTTGGTGGATGGCTTCTACATCAAGTATACTATTTGCTGTGAAAGTATTGTTTCATCGGATTTTAACACCCTGTATAAGTCTTACGGGTACAGCCTTTGAAATATTTAAATCGTATTTAACGGCTAGAACACAAATTGTCAAAATTGATAACAACGAAAGTTCACCACGAAATATTACATGCGGCGTACCTCAGGATTCTATCCTTGGCCCACTACTCTTTCTTATATACATTAATAATATACATGAGATAGGACTACAAGGTGACATTACACTGTACGCTGACGACACTTCTCTATTTTACTCAGGTCATTCAGTCGACGTTGTTATCAACCAGGCCCAACGTGATCTCGACATACTGCATATTTGGTTATAATCAAACTTGTTAACCATTAACGCGTCTAAAACCAATTACATGTTTTTTACGGCAAAAAACAAAAAAATTGGTAATTATAGTCCATTGGTAATAAACGGCGAAATCATTAATAGAGTCACTACCGAAAAATATCTCGGATTAGTTTTGACTCGTCTGACATGGAAGCCTCATATTGACAAAATACGTAGTAAAATAACATCTTTAACAGGTACTCTACGACCCATAGTACGTTGCTTACCCAAATCAGTTAAATACACAATTTATAATTCATTGGCCAAACCTCACATAGACTATTTAATTGAAGTCTGGGGATCCGCAGCAAAAAGTAATCTTAAGCAATTACAAACCTCGCAAAATAGATTAATTAAAACATTGTTCGGATATGATCGGCTTACGCCTACAACAAAAATTTACAAAGAAACAGGGTTGATGAACCTTATGCAGATTTACAAATACAATACTTGTCTACTTATCAATAAAATAATGACTAATAACATCCATACGCAACTAAATTTTACTACTAAATTTGAACACCACAAACGAATGACTAGACAGACCAATAACATCTATCTGGGACCTACCAGAACAAACTACGGAAGAAAGAGCATTAATATGTCGGAGGGGGCTGAAATTTATAATAAGTTGCCCAAAATTATAAAAGAAACTAAAAAGTTAACTACATTTAAGAACCTACTGAAAAGCCATATTTTGGGGGATTTTTCAACAAGTGCACTTTAAATTGTACGAAATGGTTATTTAAAAATATATATATATATAGCTTTATTTATCCTTACAAAGTTTGTTTCTTAACCTAAGTACATTTAAATTTTGTTATATTTTATGGCCCCTTTAGGGTAAAAAGCCTCCTCCATCCTTTTCCATGCTCCTTTATCCCTGGCCAGGTACATCCAGCTCCTTCCCGCTATTCTTTCAATGTCGTCCGACCATCTTTTCCTCTGTCTGCCCTTTCGTCTTCTTCCAGTAGGACCAGTCCAAATTGTTGTTCGGAGAGTCCATCTTTGTTTGTCTGGATATCTAGCCAGGTTTTTTTTTTTTTTTTTTTTTTTTTTTTTTTTAGTTGGAGGAAATCACCGGATCCGGACCGGGGTATGTGGGAGTTGAACCGCACTAAAACCTCCAACCGCTCACACTCAGCGTCCGAACCCCGGCTGAGGCCAGAACCCAGCACGGGGTTTGGAGGGACGGTGCGACGCGTTACGCCATCGGCACACTTTCCCGTCGCTCCGTCCCCGGACGCCGAACCGGTAGCCGCCGGCGAATACGGCCACCGGCTCTCTCGGTCGGCGGGCTTTCCGAAGCCCGCCAAGATGGGACCGCGTGTCACCCTCCCACGGAATACCCCGCTGGGTCAGAACCAGCGTGGGTCGGGGAGCGCGGTCGACCATCCCCCGGTCGCTCTTGCTTAAGGCGCGTGCTGAGCGAGACACGACGCCTTCTTGGGTCCCCGCTCGCACTCACATGCGTTGGGGACCCGAAACTCTTAGGGGGCCAGATTCCGGGCGAGATCCCGGTTCCGGCCCCCCTGCTCGACGGCGGCGGGTTGCTGTCGCTGGGCGGAGGGAAGCGTACAATCGCTCCCTCGCACCCCCCGCCACCCTCTTCTGCGAGATGGTGGACTCGCAGAAGTCGAGCATCGCCTTCCAGGACTCGTCGCTCTCGAGCATCGACGCCGCGACGCTCGGGAGCGACAAGTCCGGTCCTATTTTCCCGACCAGGACACAACGCTGCCGCTCCCATGCGGGGCAGAGCGCGAGCGTATGCTCTGGCGTGTCCTGGTCGCAACTCACACAGTGATGGCATCTCGCCGTCGGCTCTACCTGGATCCGGTGCAGATACCTCCCGAAGCACCCGTGCCCGGTCAGCATCTGCACCATCCAATAGGTGAGGCGTCCCTTGCCACGACCCACCCAATCCCTGAGGACGGGGCGGATCGCCTCGACGGTCCGTAGACCCCAAGTGGGGTTGGCGAGTCGTCTCTCCCACGACTCCATAACGGACCGCCGAGATTGAACCTTCCGATCTCGGACCGCTTCCGGCAGAGGACGCACAACGCCCCGGGAGCGAAGGTCGCATCGCCAACGATAATCGTCGGCGAGCGCCTCCGCCTCCAGTTCCCAGGGCGGCGTCCCCGCCAGAACACACGCCGCCTCAAACGCGACGGTGCGGTATCCGCGGATGGCCCTGATGGCTACGATGCGCTGTGGCCGGCGCAGGTACCCGGCATAAAATGCACGGATACGAGGCTCGGCCCAAACGGGCGCACCGTACAGGGCCATCGAGCGCACTACCCCCGCGTAGAGGCGGCGCACCGCGTCACTGGGTCCCCCGACGTTCGGGAGCAGCCGACCAAGGTGGCCGGCCGTCCTTACCAGTCGGGGAACCAGGTCCTCGAAATGCTGTCGGAAGGTCCAACGGCCGTCCAACACGAGGCCGAGGTACTTAAGATGCACCCCGACCTCGATCCGGACGCCTCCAACCATGATGTGGGCGTCGACCGGTGGCGCTGTCCTGCCCCTGCAAAAACACAGGGCCTGGGACTTGTGCAGCGCCACGTCGAGGCCCAACCTCCTTATCTTGCCGACGACGAGTGCCACCCCCGCTGTGGCAAGACGGGCAGACTCTCTGTAGTCATCCCCCCGGGCCACGACCAACGTGTCGTCCGCGTAACAGATTACGCTAAGGCCCGGGAGGAGGGCGCCCCTCAGCACCCAGTCGTACCCGATATTCCACAGGAGGGGCCCAAGAACGGACCCCTGTGGAACACCGCGCACGACCTGGAACCGGTGCAAGGTCCCACCGTACCCGGTACATACGACCGACCTGGCCTCCAGGTAGGAGCCGATCAGTCGGCGGAGATAGAGGGGCACTCCGTGCCTCTCCAGTGCCCCCCCAATCACGGACCAGGGCAGAGTGTTGAAGGCGTTGGCGATGTCAAGCGACACCGCCAAAGCCACCCCACCCTGGGAGACGGCCTCCTCCGAGAGGGCCCGGACACGCAGAATTGCATCTACGGTCGAACGACCCTCCCGGAAGCCGTACTGCTCCGCCGACAGATCGGGTCCAACCCCGACCAGGTGCTGAACGATGCGGGCAGCCAGAACGCGTTCCAGCAGTTTGCCCACCTCGTCCAGCAGCACGATGGGACGGTAACCGGCGGCTGAGTCCGCCGGGCGCCCCTCTTTCCGCAAGAGGACTAGTCTGCCCGTCCTCCAGAGCGAGGGAAACCGTCCCGACTCCAGGCATGAGTTAAACAGCCTCAGGAGTCGGTCCCCTAGGGCATTGATGGCCAAGGCCAGGACCCGGCCGTGGATGCCGTCCGGGCCGGGGGCCGTGTCTCTCGCACTCATTCTGACCACGGCCACATGGAGCTCATCCCTCGTAATGTGAGGCACCTCAGCAGTGGCTTCACCGCCGGTGTGATCCGGCGGGTCACCCATAGCAGGCGGAATGAATCCGTCCTGCTCCTGCGGGAACAGCGTCGAGACGATGTCCCGCAGCTGCTGAGGTGGGAGACGCTCGGTCATGGGAGGCGCCCACGGGCGCAGCTTCCCGCGCACCGTTTTGTACGGGCGCCCCCAAGGGTCCTCGTCGAGCGTCCCCAATAGAGCCTCCATGTTCCTCTCCTTGGCCTGCTTGATGGCCAGCCGCATGGCGTCCCTCGCCTCCGCGTATTCGCCATACAGCCGGGCCTCCTCCTCCGCGAACGCGACGGGATCGTCGCGACGCGCGAGGATACGGCGGCGATGTCGGGCGCACCGGCGCCTCGCCCGGACGCATACAGCACGAAGCTGCGCTATCTCGGGCGACCACCAGTACGCCGACTTCCTGGGAGGCCGAGGGCCGACCCGGGGCATCGAAGCATCACTAATGCGATGCATCGTGTCCCGGAGCCATTGCGCCTCGACCTCCACATCCACTGGATGTGGACGCATAGGCGTCCACGCCGCCACCGTAGAGGCTTCCATCAAGCGCTCCTTGTCCAGGAGCTTCAATGCCCACCTGGGGAATGACCGGGATGCAGTTCCGCGGGCGACCGCGGTTGCCGCGGGGGCGGAGAGATCAAACCGGATGTACCGATGATCCGACAAGGTCTCCGCCCCCACCAACACCTCCCAACCGCGGATGCGTTGTGCGATGGCAGGGCTCGCGAACGTGACGTCCACGATGGACTCGCCCTGCCACCGCACGCAAGTCGCGACCGACCCTCTGTTTATAACACAGAGTCCGGCCGCGACCGCCCACTCCTCCAATCGCCTACCCCGATGCTCCGTGCGGGGGCAGCCCCAAGCGACAGATTTCGCATTGAGGTCCCCCGCCAGTATCACAGGACGGGGAGCGGAGCGCTGAGTGATCGCTCCGAGCCCGTCCAGGAACTGTTGGAACTCGAGAATAGGTCGATTTGGAGAGAAGTACACCCCGATCACGACGGTATCTTCCATCCGTACCGCGACGAACCCTGGTCCCCTGGCCACCATTACCAGGGGCGGGATCGCCGCGGCTCTTCTTATGTGGATGGCCACCGAGCCGCACTCGTCCCCGAACCAGCAATCATCTGCCGGGGGGACAAAGTACGGCTCAGCGACCACCGCCACGTCGGCGGAGTGGTTCAAATTTCCTTGGAGGAAGCGACGGGTGTGATCCATTACGGTTGGACCACCTCCATCGCTCCCTCCCCTCCTCTATCGCCCCCGCCTGCGGGCGAACTGGTCGCCACGGCGGGGTCTGAAATGTCGGCCGGTACTCCCCCGGCCGATCTCTTCTTTTGGCGCCGCTTAGTTTTGCGGCGCCTGTTTCTCTCCGTGTTAACACCGGACGGGGAGCACGCTTTCCCTCCCGCCCGGTGATCGGCCCTGCGCCCGGCCGCCGCGCACAACGCGCAGTGCGGCACGGCCGAACACACGGCCGCTTTATGCCCATTTTGACCGCAGCGGAAGCATAGACTGCTGCGGTCCACCGTGCTGGTGCACCTGGCGACGCTATGCCCCGTGCCGAAGCACTTGAGGCATCGCCAGGCGCGTGGCTCCAGCAGCCGCACGTGGGCTGCTACCCAGCCCACGCGCAGCCTTCCCGGGTCTCCCGCCGGCCTTCCGGGCGGAGGGGTGGCCAGGGAGTTGGCGGTGTCGACAGGGCACCGCACCCAAACGGAGCTGGCCCCAGTATAGCCGCGGCGAAGCTCGCCGACGGCTATGTTCTCTGGGGCACATTTGCCCTGGGCGGCAATGGCGGCCGCCACCTCCTCCCTGGAGGTGCAGTCGTCCAGGCCGGTCACCCGCAACTCGGCCATTTTGACCGGCCTGTGCACCTTCACCTCCTCCTCCGGCCAGACTACCCGGAGACCCGACGCCAGACGGTCCGCGACGTTGCCACTGTTGGCGCCGCCGGGACACTCCAGCAGTCGGGCCCCATTGGCCGTGTGCCGGATGCGGAGGCCATCCTCCGCCCCGATCTCGGCCAGGTTCACGGCCGCACGCGCCTTGGCCATGACGTCGGGGTACGTCAACCCCTTCGCCTGGCCGGCCGGCAGCAGCGTGAGCACCACTGCAGCCTGCCGGGGCGCGCGCGGCTTCTTCCTGGCCTTGTCCTTCTTCTTCTTGGCGGCCGCGGGTGCTCGACCCTGCTGGGGAGCAGCCGCCGTCGCCGGAGTCGCCTTCTTTTTGGGGGCAGCGGTTGGCGCGCCTCCCGACTGGGAGGTCGCCTGAGACACTGCCCCTGTCTCGGCCTGCGGTGGTTGGGCCGGAGCGGCCGTCACCTTGGCCCTCTTGGCGCCCCGCTTCACCACTTCGGTCCAGCCCTCATCCATATTAGACGGGGGTGGAGGAAGTGGGCGGGGCTGTGGGGGTGGTGCGACAGCTCCGGCACCAGCACCCCCGTTCTTCTTCTTCTTCCGGGTCGCACCAGCTGGTGTCGGACCCGGAAGGACTGGACGCGGCGTCGTCGTCGCCGCCGCCGCACCGCGTAGAGCCGCGAGTTCGGCTCTGAGTTCGGCAATCTGATTGCCGAACTCCGCCGCAAGCTCCTTCCGGATGCGGGCAGCCATCTCGGCCTGAGACTCGACGGTCTGCCGCACCCTGACCCGCGGGGCCGGCGGCGACGGCTTCTCCGCCTCAAGAGCCGCTAGCCTCTCCTTGAGGCGCGCCACCTCAGCCGTTGACCTCTGCAGCTTGGTCTGCAGCTCGGCGTCCCGGCTGATGGCCGCCGAGATAGCAGGCATGATCCTGCTGGTCTCGGCCGCCACCTCGCGCCACTCCCGCGAAACACCCCGGGACCCCTTGCTGCTGTACCTGCTAGAGGCAGAGGTAGCTCGCCTCCTCAAGCCCTCGAGGACGGCGACGGGGCTCTCCGTGAGGACGACGACGGGACCCTCCGAGAGCTCCCCCTCCGTCGCCCGCGCCGACGTGAATGACGTCGCCGAGCGCGCTGGCGAGACGACGGTCTTCCTCGATTTTGGGGCGGGCATAGCCGTGGCAACAGCAGTCACCTTGGGCTGCCCTCCCCTTGTCAGTCCGGTATTGGCGGTAGCCTTGGCAGCCACTCGCCGGGCGTGTCTCGCCCCCCGCGACGTCTCGTCGTCGGAAGCAGACGAGGAATCGCCCGTCTCTGAGCTCCGGCGCGCTGCGGATTTCCGCTTGCGCCGGAGTCTCCCCTTTGATTCCCTGGAGCAGTCATCAGAAGATGCCTGCTCCAGTTCTGCGTCAGTGGCATTTTCCGACACAGGGGCCTGAACGCCAACCCCTGTGCGGACCCCAGTGATGGACTTTTCGTCCATCACTCTCCGCGAGACTGAGGGGATGATCGCATTAATGCGATCACGCCCAGTCTCGCGGTTGCTCACCCGTCACTAATTTAGCACCACCCGGGGGCCACGTGTGGGGTCAGTCTCCTAGGAGGTGGTAATCCCACGGACGCTAGCGACGGAGGCCCCCATATCTAGCCAGGTGGCCTGCCCATTTCCATTTTAATTTCATGGCATGTTGAAGTGCATCCTTTATTTTCGTTTTATTTCGTATGTCAATATTTCGGTTTTTGTCTAATTTTCTTAATTTCAGGATGCTCCTCTCCATTGCATGTTGGCATGATAATATTTTATTTTTTATTTTGTTGGTGAATATCCAGGTCTGGCTTGCGTATGTTAGGGATGGTAAAATTCAGGAGTCCATTATAATCTTCTTTAATGTCATATTATAGTTTCCCTTTAGAATTTCCTTTTGTGACCAATATTTTTTCCAAGTTATGTTTATTCTTCTGTCTACTTCATTTTCAATTCTCTTACTGTCAAAAGATATAAGTTTACCAAGATAAATGTATTCCTTTACATATTCTATATTTCTTCCTTCTACTGTAATTGGAGTTTGAATGTTATTAGTTATTATTTTTGTCTTGCTTGTGTTTATTTTTAGTCCTATTTTTTCACTCTCTTTAGTTAGGTTTTGAAGTATATTTTCTAGGTCCTTTGGAGATTCACTAAAAAGAGCTATGTCGTCCACAAATCGTAGATGTGTTAAACGTCTATTGAGTATCCATACTCCACCCTTTGTCCAGTCTATTTTTTGGAACATATCATGCAGGACTGCTATGAACAGCTTTGGTGATAATGGGTCTCCCTGCTTTACCCCTTTTTGTTTAGGAAACTCTTCACCTTTCCTTTCCAGTTTTATTCTGCTTCTGCTTTTAGAGTAAATGTTTTTGATTATATTTATGTATTTTTCATTAATTTTGTTGTTTTGCAGTGCTCTCCATATCGAAGTATGTGAAATACTATCAAAAGCCTTTGAATAATCAACAAAGGCTATATAAAGTTTTTTATTGAATTCTTCATACTTCTCTATTAACTGATCAACTGTATGGATGTGGTCCATGGTTGAGTAGTTTGGTCTAAACCCTGCCTGTTCTGCTGATTGGTTTTTGTCAATTTCCGGTGCTATTCTGCTGAGCAGGATTGATGAGAACAACTTGTATGTAGTAGACAGTAGACTAATGGGCCTGTAGTTCCCTATCTCTTGTGGGTTTCCTTTCTTATATAATAGTGTTATGTCTGATAAACACCATTGTTCTGGAATTTGTTCAGATTCTAGAACTCTATTGAAAAGTTCTGCTAGATATGGGGTTAATATCGGTGATCCAACTTTTAGTGTTTCATTCGTAAGATTGTCTGGTCCTGGGCTTTTTTCCGTTTTTAATTCTTTTATGTGTCTTTGTACCTCCATTTCACTAATTGGCCTTATTGTGTGTTGAGTTCGTTCTGTGTTGTCTGTATAGTTTTGTTTACTTTTAGTTACTTCTTCTGGTGTTTTTTCATATAGTTCTCTATAAAATTTGGTAGCACAATCCAAAATGTCCTTTCTGTTCCTATTCACCTTCTGCCCTTCTTTAAGGTCTCCAATCCAAGTCTTATATGTTGACAGTATTTTACTGGCTCGTTTTGAGCTTCTGAACTTTATAATGTTTTCCTCTATAATTTTTTTCCTGTATTCATTGTAGTCTGCTCGGATAGATTTATTTGTTGTTTTAAATATTTCTTTCAATTGGGCTTTTACTTCCAAACTTTTATTTTTTAGTGACAATAGTCTTCCACGTTCATCTATGAGATCCAAAGTTTCTTTTGTTAGTATTTTATGTCTTTTGACTTGCGGTGTATCCAGTTCAAGGCATTCTTTTATTACTTGATCTATTACATTGCTCAGAGTTTGCACATCGTAATCTACTTTTCGGATTGTGTTGAGTGTTTCTTGAAACTTTTCTAAATTTTGTATATATTTTTCTTTTTCACTTTCAGTCTTGAGTAAGTTTGTTGATTTTTTAAATGTTTTTCGGCTAAGTTTTGGTGTTTCAAGAGCTAAAGAACATCTGAGCATTTTGTGGTCTGATGGAAACTTAACACGGTTTAGGACTTCTACGTTAGTAACGGGCTTTGGATTATTGGTTAGAATGTAATCAATTTCATTTTTAGTTTGGTGATCAGGTGATGTCCATGTCCACCTTCTACTTTGTTTCTTTTTGAAGAAAGTGTTCATGATTGCTAATTTGTATTCGTTCGCATACTGTACAAGTCGTTCCCCTCGGTTGTTTCTTTCCCCATATCCGTGTTTTCCCAATATCATGGTTTCTTCGGGTTTTGGTTGTCCAATTTTTGCATTGAAGTCACCTATCACCATGAGATGTTTATCAGAAAGGTCATGCGCTGTCTTTAAGTCGCTGTAGAATTGGGCTATTTCTTCTTCACTAGAGCCTCCTGTTGGAGCATACACTTGAATTATCGTCAAAGACATATTTTTAAACTTTAGTTTTAATATTGCAATTCTTTCAGATATTCCTTGAAAGTTTACTATGTTATTTTTGAATGCTTTCTTTATGAGAAATCCTACTCCGTGCAAGCCAATTGTTTCTCCTATGTAGCATAGGATATAGTTCTCGTGTTCTTCTATCTGCTGGCCAACTCTACGTATTTCTGCCAGGCCTATGATATCCCAATCTATTATTTCTATAGCATTGTTAAGCTCTAAAAGTCTTTCATTAGTTGATAATGATCTTACATTATATGTGCATATTTTTAATTTTTGAATATTTTGGATTTTATTTTTTTGATTTATGTTGTTATCGGATGGAGGGTTTTGGTCGTTCTCCCCACGGGGACCAGCCGGATTGGGGAATTGAGTTTTGGAGTTATTTTTAATATGTTTTGTTGATTTTATTTCAGTATTCCTTTTCGGTGATGTAATAGTTTTCTTTGTTATAAAATTTATGTTTTTATTTGTTAGTTTTTTGACATTTCAGAAGGTCTAACATTTTTCTCCCTTCCCAGGTATTGAAGTATGTTGGGTTTTAGTATTTCTTTCTGACTTGTGTTCATTTGCTTTTTTGATTTGTTCTCTTCATGATTACTTGTATTTGGTTTTTTCTGAGATGATAAGTTGGGTGATATGGTCTTTTCCCTTTTTCTTTTTCACGCTGGCTGTTAGGGTCCTTTGGGTGTCTAACTATTAGCCTGTCTCCTTTTAAGTATGCTATATTCCCCTTTTTCCATTCTTCCTCTATTTTTTGGTTGTAGTTGTCTGCGGGTTTCTAAAACATCTTTGGGAAAGTCTTCTTTGACATACACACCAGTTGGTAGTTTAGATTTAGATTTTAGTACTAAATGTTTCTTCCACAATGTAGAGAATGTTACAACAACAGGGCGTTTTTTATTTGTTTGGGCTCCGATTCTATATACGTTTTTTATTTCATGACTATCTATATAAATTTCTGCATCCTCTATAGTTTCCTTAATGAGGTCCACTAGATCCGCTTCCCTTTTGCCACTTTCCTCCACGCCAAAAAATATCAAGTTACATTTTCGTTTATCTTTTTCTAAGTTGTTAATTTTGTGTTCTAAGTTTGTTATTTTAATTTTCATAGTTTGGTTTTCCTCTGTTAATAATTTCATCTTTTCATTCAACGCTTCCATAACATTGGTTGTAACAGCGGTTGTTATTGTATATGTTTGTTGGTTTAGCTTTTCATCTAGCTTAGCATCGAGTTTTGAAAATAGAAGTTCCATCTGCTCATTCATTTTTGATTTATGGTTTGTTTTGACACTTGACATGAGAGAAATATTATTTCCTGTGTCAAGACCACAGTGTGACCAGTATTGTCAACAAATAAACTTCGTCAAGTAAGTTCAAATAAAGGGTAAATTATAGATGTAAGGTACAACCCTAGTTGACACTGTTCCTTACAACACTTGTTTTTGTTTTTTATGTTGGTATGCTTGACAATTAACAAATGATCCGATTCGTGACTAAGTTGTTTAAAGTTTGTAGGTTATGTTCTAGTCACGAATGTTTTTTCACTTCACTTTATGGAGTAATTTCACCGTCCTTCACGATAAACACACTTTTCAATCCTTCATTGAATTCCACAGTTTATGTTTTGCCGTAGAAAACCACTTTTTATTCGATTTATCACACTTTTTTCAATATTTAATTACGGAGCGTGTTGACGTATGTATTGCTCGGAAGATCACCGGAAACGGAAACGGATATATGTATAAATCTTTTGCAAATGTTAATGCTATTATCTAAACATAATTCTCATATAATAAAATTTATAAAGTTAATTTGAAAAAAAAAAAAAAAAAAAAACAAACTAATTTGGAATAAGTAGACTACATTTATATAACATTAATAATTTCTGTCTGCACAGTTGGATCCATAGCATAGCATTAGTATGTTTATAGTTCATTTATTTAATTTAAATGTCAATAAAAATTAATCACTATGTCGTAAGCCTTAACAAACAAGTCTGCTTTACGATCATAGTTATAATGTTGCTTTAACGGAATTCAATATTTTTTAAATCTACCCAACTCACTACTATAGTTGGTTTTAATTTTAAGTTTATTCTTGTGTTTTCTCTATAAGTGATTTTTTGTAATCTTTGGGGAAAATAAATATCTTAAACCGTAAATTTCAGATGGTGGAGTATTATTTTATTCAAAATTTTGGCAGAGCTACGAACAAAACTTATTAAAATTACCAAGCCCTATCAAATTACCGAACACGACTGATTTATTTCCCTACGTTTTCGTTGCTGATGAAGCTTTCGCTCTTGGCCCAAATTTGATGAAGCCATATTCACAAAGAAATTGTTCACTTGATGAACAAGTATTCAATAATCGCTTATCAAGCGCTCGGTCTACCGTTGAGTGTGCTTTTGGTATACTAATAAGGCGTTCTTCAGAATACTATAAATCTTGAAACCGAAAAAGCAACTATCATCACTTTAGCTTGCTGTTATTTACACAATTTTTTAATGAAAGAACAAAGTCCTGTGTATTTGAATAGCTCAGAAGTACCTACAGTAGTCAATTTGGCTAATCTACAGACAAAAGGAAATCGACGCCCCCCTGCAAAAACTCGGTAAGTGCAAAAATGAAATTTTACAGGAAAAAAGATTTAGTGTTTTTCGCTTATAACTTTTGTAAAAAAAATAATTATAAAAACATTTTTATACCACGAGAAAGCTAATTTTTATACCTACAGTTCAGTGTCATCTGCGCGACTGTTGAATTTAAAGGGAATAAGTAATTCATCAAAACACAAAATACCGAAAAAATAATCTTTTTTTTTTTGGATATTGATTCATTAAATTTCAACTTTTTAATAAATTTTCGGGCAATGTTTACTTACTATTTTTTTTCTGTAAATTCCTGTGAAATCATGAACATAATATTACTTTACTGGTTTTTTGACCGTATTTTTCATAAACCGAGAGTGTTTGTAATATTCAATTACCTAAGTTATTGCGGTAAAAAAATATTTACCTTATAAACATAAAGCCCTGTTACAGGTTTATTGCGGGATATTTTTTGCAAACATAATTTTTGTAATCACTATTTACTGATAATGAATGGAATATTTGTGATTGGTATTATTCAAGGAATAATTTAAAAAACATGAATTGTATCGAAATCATTCATTTTTGTGAACGAAAATGATTTTGTGGGGATAGTTTAATGAATATTGATCATAATTAATTAGTGTACGAACAATTAATCTCGATAATAGTATAAAAAACAGGGAATAATCTGCACTTTCAGTGGAATTATCTTTATATTCTTATTTACTGATTCCTGCAGATTTTAAAGATTCCAAACACCGGTGGATGTACCTTAAATGTACTCGACTGTTGTACAAAGATATTAAACAAGATAAAACGGTCTACTTCTCGGAAAAGGTTGACGATAAGAAGGTTTGAATACCATACCAGTCTTCACTATTGCACTCGTTTTAGACTTCTGTTACTTGGTTTCATTTGAAATAAATTAGTCTAGTCTAGAATGTATAATTTAGTATATGCTTTATATTCTTTCATGACGTTCGTCATGGCAGAAGGAGTCTATATATCCTTGTTTGACTACGAGAAAGCGTAAGAGTGGTGCCCTCGCTCATAAATAACAAGAGTTTCATTTGCTTAGTAAAGAATACCCCAAACTAATGTTCCTTTCTTAACTCATGCATGAACTAGTGGTCTATATAGTTTTTATGTAAGCCAAGGCAGTTTGGCTCCATGAACACACCGAGCTTGATAGTGCTAGAGGCAAAATATTTTCCAAAGTGAAAGCCTGAGTCACATGTAGTTTTGTTTAAATCTTATTCCTCTAAACACATTGTTTGCATATTCAATACTAAGCTACTAACTTGAGGATTAAGTTAAGCCTAAAAACATCTCTTGTCCAGTAATAAGCTTACGCATTTGCTTCTAAAAAACTTGAAGTAATATTTACTCAAAATAACAGTCAAATTTTGTCAATAAAATCGTGATTAGACAGTTGTATTAGGTCTTTTTCCTAGTTGACTGCCGGTAAATCGAGGTGTTGAAATTTCTGTACAATATCTCAATAGCAATTTTGAGGTAGTACCAGAAACAGATCCTTTTAAATCGCAGTGTAAGAATCATTCTCATTATCATTCAAAACGAAAGTTGATAGCCTAGAACGTAGTGGAGACTCTCTGTATACTCTATGATCTCAGTAGAGCTTTTTTTAAATGTAGATTTTAAAATAAACACAAAAATGTTCGATGTCTAACGTACCTTCTACTGTAAGGATCAAAGCCATCGATACATACGTTAGAGAAAGAGGGGAAAGATTCTACTTTTGACCGGGTGAATTTGAATGAAGAATCTAACCTACGCTAACTAGGCAGCTTTCAGAAAGCTACGGTTTATTAAAAAAATATCTTATCCCCAGCCAGTAATGACATACGTAGCAGATTTGTTCTCTCTCTGCACACTTTATTAAAAGACTTAGAGCTAAGGTTAGACAGAGGTCCATGAGCAACGGTCACCGCTTACGATCAGATGGCCCGTTAGCTCAAAAAAAGGGGACAAAGAACAAAGGAGATGACTTTACTTCTAGTTTCTGTGTGATCTAATGAGAAATAAAGAGTTGAAGAGTGGCAGCCACGTACTGACCAGTGCAACTTGGATACACAAGTGAAAAATATCAAATTAAAATTTTACAATAATAAACCTTTAATCGCATTAACCGAAAGTTTTCAAGAAATATTTTGCAGTAATAGTTTTTAACCGAAAACAAAACCACCAAACTGAATTTTAATAACATATTACGGAGTTTATGCTGTAAACAAAAAAAATAAAATTTCCGTTGAAAAAAAGTGTTCTTAAGAAAATCGTTGGAAATAACCGCAGGAAAAATCTGAAAAAAATTGGGTAGATGCATCCGGACCCATAGATTACGAAAATGCAATAACAGCAATAAACCAGTAATAGTGCTTTACGGAGTTTTTGCAGGGGGGCGTCGAAATTCAAACTATTCTGTAACCGCTAAAGTACATAATAAGAGATAATTACTGCCAATATTTTAACTATTTCATAAGATGTGTGTATTATACTGGTCTATGAGTAGTAATTAATATATCTATGTGTATGAAAATGTTATATTGATTTGTGTAAGCTCGAAAAACTCAAAAACATAACATTACATTGTTAATTAAAAAAAAATACATCGAGCTCTGATTGTTAAACAATTTTATGTATTCTTTGTTTTGTTTATCCTTTCGCAACCACAAACACAATGTGCCACAGAGAAGCGTAGCAGTAGCTAGTACTTAATAAATTCGCGAACGCGTCCTTTCACCCCTACTACATCGGATGTCGAGCGTGAGAGGCGGGAGGTTTTGGTGCGGTTCGACACCCACATACCCCACTCGCGGGGCGAAAACAATTTTAAAAATATGTCAAATGGTTTTCTTTATACGATTTTTTCAAATGTAATAACTAATTCATGGCCCACCCTATACTAAACCTTTTTTTGTTGAACCGGTTGTTCATCCTGCAGTTCCCTTGCCTGAAGTTTTAGATATCACTATCTTCTTCAATTCTTCACGAAAATTTGTCCTTAAAGATTTTTTTTTTTTTTACATCTTCTCTTGTACTTCCCGGTTTAATCTAATATATAAAATTCTCGTGTCACGGTGTTCGAACTTGAACTCCTCCGAAACAGCTTGACCGATTTTGTTGAAATCTTTTGTGCTTATCCGGTATCTATGAGAATCGGCCAACATCTATTTTTCATCCCCCTAAATGTCTAATTTTTTTTTTATTTTTTCGACGCAGACGAAGTTGCGTGGGGCAGCTAGTCTAATATATAAAATTGTCGTGTCACGGTGTTCGAACTTGAACTCCTCCGAAACGGCTCGACCGATTTTGATGAAATTTTTTGTGCTTATCCGGTACCTATGAGAATCGGCCAACATCTATTTTTCATCCCCTAAATGTTAGGGGTAGTCCACCCCTAATTTTTTTTTTCGGCGCAGACGAAGTTGCGCGAGTCAGCTAGTATTTTTATAAATTACAAGTAGCTTGTCAAGCGCTAAGTTTTTCTTAAGTTTGTCGCGGTAGCTAACTAAGGACGTATTCCATAGTTCTGGAAGTGTTTCCCATAATTTAATAAAATCCTTTAAATGTTCTTTATTTTTTGTACAAACACTTTCATTGACATTATCATCTTCGATGTCTTGTATTTTGTTCTCCATTTAAGTGAATAATATTTGATAAAATCCACAATCAAGCTGTAATCCCAATTAATTTGAGTTTTAAAAAAAAAATTGTGGGCTATCAGTGGTATTAGACCAAAGGGAGATCTCCGACCGGGCGAGGTAGTGTATGCCCGGTCAGGCCGAAGCCCGCTGTAGTAGATTTGAGATGTCGTATATATGCGAAGATTCTTGCAAATGTCGTAACCGCGAGTCAGAACCTCGCGCGCTATTATTGGTCGCCACAGAATATTAAGCATTCTAAAATTTTAAACTCCCACGATTTTTATTTATCGGATTGTGTTAAAATTTTGAATAGTTATATAAAGTTATAAACAGCCTAATTTTAAATTATTATTTTATTAGTAAATCATTGAATATAATTATTGACAATTATTTATTATTATATAGTGAGACGCAAGACAACCGCGTTCAGTGAAGCAAAATCGTTTTCACAACTACCAGTTATCTACCACTTTGCTACAATGTATAAAACACCACCATACCATGGATCTGATCCAAATATTTATACCGCGACCCACAGTCATGGAGAAAATAATATGAAAACACGTTCCGCCAAAATATGGAGTGCGATGATTTGAGTACTATAATTAACACATTCAAAACAGAAATAATGGATATTTTGCAAAACTGGAAAACTGAACAGGATACCAAACTATCAGAGATACAAACAGCACAGCTTGAAACTAAAAACAACATTCGTGAAATTCAAATAACGAGCTCAGAAATTGAAAAAACAACAATAACATTATCATCACAACTGGAAGACATTTCTAAAAAAAATGAAGACCTAAAAAAACAAATAGAATACCAGGACAAACGTATAAAATCACTTGAGGAACAAATCGAGTTTTTTCAACATTAAATTAGCCAAAAAAACGGTAGAAATCCGTAATATTCCCAACGTAGACATAGACATACTTTATTTGTAAAAAAAGAAACATACAATAAAAAGAAGAAAATAACAAACAATTACCTAAAACTAATTTCTTTTTTCACAAACCAGCCGTGACTCAGCATAATGCTGAATACTGACACAGACCAATAGGATAGGTGCCAACATCCAGCGCTGGTTTTCAGTCCCAGCTGGCAGTGACGTAACAAGAGTAAGAAAAAACTTATCAAATAGTAACACAATATAAAAAATATAAACTAATAAACTACATCCCTTCCTACCCCAACATAATTAATAATAAATAAAAAAATAAATAAAAAAACTAAAACTAAAGATAAAATAATCGCAGGGCAGCAAAATAGCGTGTACGCGTCCCACTTCACAGTGACACAAACGTCAATGGACGAGAGCCATAAAAAAAATAGAATAAAAAATAACAAAACATTGATTGAATAATTACATCTCAGATTACATAACTTGAAATAATAGTAAGCACGATTCTAAGGCACTTGCAGAGGATGTATATGAATAAGAATAAAACACATTTGCCTGAGGTTTGTAGGGTAAACGAGCTCCCACACCCAACAAGTGCAATTCAAGCTAGCGACCGATTCCTCACAACACGAATACTACACAAAGAAAAAGGCAAATTAATTACCAAATTCAGGTTGATAGCTGAATTTGTAAGACATGTGATCTGAACTTCCGATTGAAAGATAGGACAGATCCCAGATCACGTAAAGCTGGAGGAAGCAGAACGTTCCAGCACTGAGAGGAAGCGAACCGAAAGCTGCCACGAAACGCAGCTGAGTGGTGCACCGGAGTCAACAAAAGGTAAGAAGTCGTTCTGGTGTTGTATTTACTGCAATCACGGGCCCATTTTAGTTTGCTAAGTAAACAAGACGGTCGTCCCGACCTAATGATCCCGAAGAGAAGGGTAGCAAAATGTAGTGTCCTCCTTGCTGACATCTTCAACAGATTACCCTTGTTGAGGTATGGAGTGACATGAGCCCAGGGAGGCACAGGGAAACAAAAACGTGCACAGGCATTCTGGACCCTCTGGATCATCCTATTTGATCGTGCCAGCAGACACGAGCTATAGACAGAATCTGCATAATTTAGCTTGGACAAGACCAGTGACTCACACAAAAGTATGCGGATACTCTCACTTAAGTAAGGCCGTATCCGATACAACAGTTTCAAGCAATAAAAACAACTTCGGATACATTCAATTATGTGGGATTCAAAGGTAAGTTGTTCATTGAAAACTACTCCAAGATTCCTGGCTTCAGTCACTAACTCAATTGGACTTCCATCAATCTCAACAACAGGTTGACATGTTTTGATTTTTGAACAACATGTCTTTGAGCCAAGAATCATGAATTTCGATTTTGAAGGATTTAAAATCAAAGAGTTTTTAGTTGCCCACCTTGAAATGCTGTTAAGATCCTCATTAACTTTATTTACAGCCTCAACACAATCTGAGGGATGGAAAGACAAATAAAGTTGCACATCATCTGCATAGAGATGAATCTTGGAATGCCTGACACAGGGCAACAAGTCAGCACTGTAAAGTATGAAAAGAAGTGGACCCAAAATAGAGCCCTGCGGGACCCCTCTTGTCACTGACTTGACCGTCGAAGAAACTTGAAGACCCTCAGCACCAAGACCCAGGTCCACGAACTGTTGTCTTTCCGTAAGGTAACTATGAAACCAACGCACAGTCGACATGTCACATCCATAGAAAGACAGTTTAGACAAGAGAAGACCCACATTAATTGAATCGAATGCACGGGAAAAGTCAAGTAACACAAGTATGGAACCCATGCCAACATCTCTATCACCTAATATGTTATCAATAACATCCAGGAGGGCCGTGGTTGTACTGTGCTGCTGACGAAAGCCAGATTGCACTGCAGGCAATATTGCAGAGTCCTCCAGATATTTCTTGAATTGGCTGCAAACCACCTTTTCAAGAACTTTAGACAAGCAAGATAGTAGACTTATCGGTCTAAGATCTCTAGGACCATAAGCATTAGGCGACTTAGGGATCGGCTTCACAATGGCAGTCTTCCACTGCTTAGGGAAGGTGGAGGACACAGTGGATTTGTTGATGATTGCAGTGATTGCAGTCAGAGTTGTTGGCAATGTAAGGAGAAAGTCAAAGTCAAGTCAAAGTCAAATCATTTATTTCAAATTAGATGTGGACACACATACATTTTGAAAGTCAAAAATAAAATAAAATCAAAAGTTCTACCACCAGTTCGCTAAAATTACGCCTCCGTCCTGAGAAGAACCGGCGCAAGAAACTCAGCGGGCATGTCTTTTTTAATTTAATATGTGTTTTTTTTCTTTTTTTTTAAATATTGTTTTACAATATTTTTGTTTTTAACAAATGTATCAATTGAAATGGCCCGGACGAGCACCTCATTCCCATTTTGTGCAGTCATTTATATAATCATTAAGTTTATAATATGCTTTACTGCATAGCCGTTCTTTGATAACTCTCTTAAACCTATTTATAGGCAATGTTTGAACGGCCACTGGGATTTTGTTATAAAGCTTTACAGACAAACCCTGGAAAGAATTACTTATTTTATGTAATCTAGATGCTGGCAACGCAAGCTTGTGTTTGTTCCTAGTGTTAAAATTATGAATATCCGAGACTTTAGGAAATTCATGAATATTTTTATGTACATACATTAAATTTTCATAAATGTATTGGGACGCTAAAGTTAGAATCTTAATTTCCTTGAATTTGTCCCGCAAAGACTCCCTTGAGTTCATATTATAGATTGCACGAACAGCTCTTTTCTGCAGAATAAATATTGTTTCTACGTCGGCAGCATTGCCCCATAACAGAATACCATAAGACATAACACTATGAAAATAACTAAAATACACAAGGCGAGCTGTGTCCACATCAGTGTATGTTCTTATCTTTTTAACCGCGTAAGCTGCAGAACTGAGCCTTCCCGCCAACCTAGTAATATGGGGGCCCCACTGGAGCTTGGAATCCACCGTTATACCAAGAAAGACAGTTGACTCAACAAGCTCCAATGTTTCACCACTAATAATAACATTACTCTTAACTTGTTTAACATTTGGTAACGTAAATTTTATGCATTTAGTTTTCTTACTATTTAATAACAAATTGTTAACACTAAACCAATGAACTACACGCGAGATGGCATCATTCACATCGTCATAGTCAAGTTCTTGACGTTTAAGTCTAAATAATAAAGATGTATCATCTGCAAACAATACAATCTCGTGACGTGCTTCTACAAAGCTAGGTAAATCATTTATATAAACTAAGAACAAGAAGGGACCCAAGATAGATCCTTGAGGGACACCCATTTTAAGCATGACACCGCCGGATCGCTTTCCATTAACATCGACTTTTTGTATCCGTCCTGATAAATAAGAGGTTATAAGATCTAACGAAGCGTCCCTTATACCATAAAAGTGTAACTTCCTTACTAATGTATCATGATCAACACAGTCGAAGGCTTTGGATAGATCACAAAACAAACCAAGTGCATCACGTGATTTCTCCCATGCCTGAAATATATTTTTAACTAAATTTACACCCGCATCAGTAGTGGAACAACCCCTCGTAAAACCAAATTGTTTATTATGAAGCAGGTTATTCTTATTAAAATGAGTTAGAAGTTGGTTAAGGATTATTTTTTCAAAAATTTTACTTAGCGCAGGTAGCACAGAAATTGGCCTAAAATTTGAGGGGTCTGATGTACTACCTGATTTAAATAAAGGTATTACTTTACTGTGTTTCATTAGGTCCGGAAATACACCAGTTTTAATACATTCATTGAAGATTTCAGTGAGAAACGGTGCAATTACGTCTATTATATGATTAATAACCTTAATTGATATTCCCCATAAATCAGGAGTTTTTTTAACATTAATAGTTTTAAAACTTTTTATGATATCACTTGTATTAATCTGGCTAAAATTAAAATTGACTTTACATTTATCAACATGATTTTCTAATAGTGATTCAGCAATGGCAGGAGACGAAATCAAGGACTTGGTTGTGGAAGATGGAATATCTGCAAAAAAGTCTTCAAAAACGCTAGCTATCTCTTGTTGAGAATTTATAACTTTATTATTAATTTGCAGTGTAAATTCAGAGTCATTATGTATTACTCTTCCAGCCTCCCTATTGATAATGTTCCAAGTCATTTTAATTTTGTCTGGTGCATTTTTTATTTGCCTAGATAAGTGTAGTGATTTTGCCGCAGCACAGACTTTTTTGAATATTTTTGAATACTTTCGGACATACTGTTGGAATGATTCACTATGATTATATGACTTTTCATAATACAAGTCGTAAAGTCTTTCCCTGCTTCTATAAATTCCAATAGTAGCCCATTCACAAAAACTCTTTTTATTTTTTAACTTGAATAACTTAGGCACAAATACATCATTAAATTCTTTATTAATCAAGTCAAAAAAATCGTTATACAAGGTATTGGGGTCCTTGCTGCTGCTCAAATTACACACTTTTGTTGATACATTTCTCCTGAACTTTTCTATACGGTTACAATTTATAGGAACAAACTCAAGTATTTTTACATTATTATAATCTGATTTACTTTTAAAAGATAAAAATTGACCACAGTGATCAGAAGGTAAATTATTAATAATGTATTTTTGCAAAGGTTTAGTGTTTGTGAAAATATTGTCAATACATGTTGCCGTTGATTGAGTAATTCTTGTTGGTTCATTGAATACATTAACAAAATTATATGATTTGAACAATGTTCTGAGTCTAATAGTGGTGTTACTATTTTCTAATAAGTTGATATTGAAATCACCACAGATAAAAATAGGTTTATTAGATTCAGAAAGTCTTATTAAAACATTCTCCATTATTTCTTCAAATAAATCATATAATGAATTTGGGGGTCTGTAAAGACTTACCACAATGAAGCGCTCTAGTTCTACGGACGCAATTTCAATAGTCCTTTCCACCGAGAGTTCCACTAAATCCTTGCGAACTTTACATTTCAAACTTTTATTTACAAGGATTAGTGAACCTCCATGAATCACTATCTCTCTGCAAAAAGAACTTAACATTTGATGATCCTTAAAATTAAACATCAATTGAGAACTTTTAAGCCAGTGCTCAGTCACACATAAAATGTCAACATTGTGAGACTGTAAGAATAATTCTACAATTAGTTCTTTACCCAACATTCCTTGTAAGTTTTGATGTACTATATTAATAACATTATTTTTACCATTTTGTGTTGGGTTTTTATCAATTATTTTATTACTTTTATTGATGCAAGAGTCTAACTCTTTTGTCTTAAAGTTTAATTTAAATAATGGCTTGGAACGGATTCCAAATTATTGTATAATGTCATATTTGTTTTCTGCTCAATAGAAGCAGTAGGTATTCTAGCTAATTTCAACATAGCTAATTGTAAACAATAATGTAGCGAATGTGCTACTTGTCTAAAGTCAGATTTAATTAATTTATACATGTCATATTTTATTGTTATCAAATATCTATTTTTAACAAATTTATTAACATCAATTAGTTTAAATTGTATGTTTGAAGATGTTAAAATACTATTATTATTGTCAAACATATTATACAAACAGTTATTGATGTTAAATCTTATTTTATTTTCTGCTGGCAAACTGTTAATATATGGAAAAGTAAACATAATAGTATTTTTTATATTTAACAAAGTGATTCTATCAATATAGTTTACTATTTGTTTATGACTTAAACCATCTCTCCTCCCAATCATAATAACTAGGATTGTTTTTTCACAATGACTTGTGGTCAGGATCTTGTCGAATATTAATGCAGGGTTAACACCTGGCATACAATGATTTATCACGGTCTGTCCCAAACACAAGTCATGTAAGGCTACACCCATATCTTTTCCGAACTCATCACTGTATATTTTTATTACATATTGAGTAGTAGAGGAAGCGGATGGCTTTGCAGTGATCAGAGGTATGGGGGCAGTCACCGATACTGACTTCATAATATCATCATTACCAAGGTTATTTTGTTTTATCTCAGAGGGATTGGATGTAACACTTTGAGCATGTGGTAACACTGGAAAACCTGATGCAGAGCATTTGCAATCAGCATACTGCATTGTCAACGATTCAAAGCGCTGTCGATTAAAATCACAGGCACCAATCAAGCCATCCATTGCCAAGACATGCTCACTTATATCCCTCTGTGCTAATTCATAATTTAATGTTTTTTTTTTAAACTTAACTTTAAAGTGTTTATCTGATTTGTTAAATATTCTATCTCTTCATTGTGCTTCTGATGAACTTGTTCACTATCTTTAGTCATTGAGGCTAGCTTATGCGACAATGAACTTCTTTGTTTACAGATAGATTTAATGTGGCTTTCAGACTTGTAGTTCCTTAACTTTTGTTGTGTCTTATGTATTAATTTACTAACTTTTACATATTTTTTAAGCTTATTCTTGCTAAATACTAACTGAGAGTGAGCTGTAGCATCTGCATCACTACCAGTCAGATCAATTGTACTTATGTCAAGAAGCATTTCTAGTGAGATTCCGGCTGCACCCTGCGCATTCGATTTCCTGGCTTCTAATATGCTTAAGAACAGTGGCCTCATTGACAAAATGAGAGAAAATGAGCATTTAGAACGTCAGGGTCCCTACAACTATGAGGTAAATCTCGAGCTGGCATTTTATTCAAAACTGAAGTCTTCAAAGTTTTCCACAATTTATCAGGATTTTTTATATTGCCATTAATATGCATATTGTAATATGCCCTCTTCTCACTCTCCAGCGCCGCCACAACTACTCCCTTCAACTCCTTATAATAATGTTTGGCGCTTACAGAACAATCCCGCTTATACTTGTCATGGGCTTTGTCTCTAAGAGAGATCATAGATTTTACTGTGTCAGTGATCCAAGGAGAACCCACCTCCCTGACAAGTGATCTTCTCAGGGGTGCATGGAGGTCGAAGAGTAGAGTAACATACTGGCTGAAAGTGTCCACCATATCGTCCACACTGCAGAGATGTGCGATACTGTCCCAGTCAAAATTACCCAAGTCTGAATGGAACAAATCAATCAAGATATTCTTAATGGAACGATAGACAACCCACTGCGGAGCTTGTTTCTCCAGCCTCAAGTCACACTGAACCCAAACAAGAGCATGCTGCCCCAGTTCCGGTTTATGTATTACCGCAGATTTATTAATGGCAATATCAGTGCAAGCCACATCGATCAATGTTTCGCTGTGGCCTGAAAAGTGAGTAGGCTGGTCGATGACCTGACGGAGACTGAAACATCGCAGCAAATTATTAAAAATCTCACGTTTACTATCTGCAGCACCAAGCATGTTAATATTGAAGTCACTAACCAGTACCAACCAGTACCAGACCGTCAACATAGCATAAAAGTGGAGATTGATTCCGATTCCGTGATGGCGTCAAAAAATATATTTGCATCCAGCCAAGGAGGTCTATAAGCGGTGCCAACTACATATAACAGATCGAGAATTGAAAGTAAGTTTTAACCACATCTGCTCGACGCAGTTTGAAACAACAGGGTGGGCTAATTTGCGCAACTTAAGATCGCGCCGAACAAAAAACCCTACTCCCCCCCCCTCGGCCCCCCTTAACAGATCGCGCTCTCGGTGTATGACAGAACTTGTACCCTGCGACAACAGGAGCCCGACATGTCTCGCTCTCCCTCAGCCAGGTCTCATTAATTGCGTCGAAAGTGAACGTCGTACGCGGAGTGACCGTATGAGACTTAGTTTCAAGTCATTACGAGATAGTCGTAGACGAACAATACGCTGATTATGTTGTTCGCCATCTCGATTTCTCCGCGCTGAGCCGACGCGTTCCACGAAAACCAAGTCGCGGTCGTCCAACTGAGTGCCGAGTTTATTTGCGATAAGCCGAATGGATTGGGTTAAATTTTCATTACGGGTCTCGGGCAGATTGACGATATCAAGATCGTTGACTATGGCATCCTGATCACGTTCATTCAGTTGAGTTTTAAGGTCTGCAATAACACTCTCAAAGCCGAGTTTGCTGCTCAGAGCCAGGCAAATCGATGAGTTTTTGTTCCAAGGATGCAATTCTATTATCCATAGTGTCCATCCTATCATGGCAGGATTTAACCATCTCCCTGAAGTCGAAGATTTCCTTACGACATTCCCGCATCTCCACTCGCATGTCCGCCAGTTCCTCTCTGCATTTGCGATGTTCAGTGGCCAGATCGTCCCGAAGTGAAGAAAGATGAACACCAGTCGAAGCACACATTATAGGATCAAGGGGCTCAGGACTGGAAACCACCTCACCAGCCGCTGCAGAGTGCCCCCGAACAGGTGTAGAAGAGTTATCTCCACGAGGGATTTTGGCCTTGCAAGTAGGACATAACCATCCGCGCGGAACAGCTGATGTAGCCAGCAGAATAACACAGCCTTTATGGAACGTATCCACACATTTGGTGCATTTTGCGCAATCAGTGCTTGAAATGAACTTTCCACATGCTCCACACTTAGCCATAGTGAAGTGATAGTATATAAGTGGCTTTAAGAAGAAGTGGAACTTTTAGATAGTTACTAGCTGACTCGCGCAACTTCGTCTGCGCCGAAAAAAAAAATTAGGGGTGGACTACCCCTAACATTTAGGGGATGAAAAATAGATGTTGGCCGATTCTCATAGGTACCGGATAAGCACAAAAAATTTCATCGAAATCGGTCGAGCCGTTTCGGAGGAGTTCAAGTTCGAACACCGTGACACGACAATTTTATATATTAGATATAAGTATTTCAATATGCAGGTGAGCGAAAATGTAAGGATAACCAAAAGTTTATTATCTTAATTTATAGGTTTAAAACTTACAAAATGTGATAAATAACGTCTGAGTAGCACTGTCACATTCAATCGTAGGAAATAAAGTATATTTTACACTCCTATAGACTTTTATTTTACTTTTAAGCACCAAAATAATTCACAGGTAATGTCGCGAGCTTCACAGTTGCGACGTCACTCCAACGTAGCAAATGCAAGGAACGATGAACTCATTACCATAGTGGACTAATTGTTTAAAGCAATAGAATCAAAGGCCACTCAAAATGACATCATGAAAATACAAATTCTTCCATCTAAATCACAAAATAAGACCATCGCAGTGCAGCTGCCATCGAACCTACTTAAAAGCAACATAATCAAATGTGCTAAAGAATACAACATGAAAAACCCACTGAATAAACTAAACGCATCTTTACTTAACCTAGAGGGACTGAAATCTCCGATATACATTGCTGAAAACCTAACATCGAAATCAAAACAACTATACTATCATACACGGCAACTAGTGAAAACGGGACAGTACAAATACACCTGGACATCAAACTCAAGAATCTTTCTCCGTAAGGATGATGGAAGTAAACCCATTATTATCAAGTATGAAGCGCAGATTCAAGAACTAGCCTCACCTGCACCGGCATGACTAACTTCTCAGAAGACCAGGGTTCTATGTTTTCTATTAGCTATAAACTTACTTTTAATTTTTGCTTTATATTATAAATACTTTACACACATAACCATAAACAACTATTACACACAAACAAAATCAAACAGATATTACACACACACAAAGTACACTCAAATCCTGCATTTTATATATATTTCACTTTTAGATTTCCTAATTAGGCCAGACTTTTTCTATAATAGAATCTATACTAATATTATAAAGCTGAAGAGTTTGTTTGTTTGTTTGTTTGTTTGAACGCGCTAATCTCAGGATCTACTGGTCCGATTTCAAAAATTCTTTCGCTGTTGGAAAGTCCATTTATCGAGGAAGGTTATAGGCTATATTTTATTTTCAAAAAAATTAGGGATCCGTATGAAAATATCGAATATGTAACACAAGGAGAATAATAGAAAACCTATTTATGTGTACGCTGCAAAAACTATTGACAATAGAACAAAATGATGTACTACGGGTTTTTAGGTCTGTTGAAGACAAACAAAAAAGTCCGCGACAGCATATATCTAACTATCATAGTTTAGTCACAATAACCGCTTTTATGTTTAAAAAAATATTTTTTCGTCCCAAGATTGAATTTAACGTTAAATGAGTATCGTTATATTAACCCTTATCCAAATTAAGTATTTTGTTATCAAGAGTATTAATGTAGAAGTAAATTACTTTTTGTTTTATTCCAATCGGACTTTTCATTTAGAAGTTATTACGAGTATAAAACGCAATGAATATATGGGGCACAGCAAGCCGCGAAAATAACTCGACGGCATTGCGAGTACTGTTTGAACCCCTTTATGACGCAGACGAAGTTGCGAGGGTCATCTAGTTTATAATAAAATAGGTAAAAAACTTTTTAAGTTAAACGGTTTTATGTTAAACATACATTGCAATGCTTAAGATAAATGTACTAAAAACCAAAAAATAATAAAATAGATACAGTCGTGGGAATTATAAAACCGTTGGGCACGTCAATTGTCTACAATCCTTGATTAAAATGTTTGTTTCTCTCACATCTCTTCTAGGGACCCATATAAGCAAAATGGTGGCGTGGTGATATATTTAAGGGACGACATTTACTGTAGCTCTGCTTCGCAACTTACAGGAGGTGATTGCAGTTGCATCATGATAAAAATTGGAATAGACTCAGTTATACTTGCAATATATCGCCCTAATGCTATAAAAAATCCAGACATTTTTTTTACCTTCTTAGACAGAACTTTATCACAACATACATCAACTCCCAATATAATCTGAACTGGAGATATTAACATTGACATATCTAATAACAACACTGATCCTCATTCGCAACAATATCTCAACTTACTCGCATATCATGGACTTCTCCCAACTCACACGCAATCAACGCACACGCACACCTGTCTTTCACCATTTTTTCATGAAGTCGACATATACAGCGAAAACACTAATTATACAGTCAACAATAACCGACCTATACTACACTGTTAGCTATTTATAAACCCCTTAAGAGAACAAAAAACATCACACATAAAATTATTAACTTTAAACAATTAGAAAATGACGTCATGCAACTGAATTTTTCACAAATACTTAACAGTGACAACATTAATATACAAGCAAACACTCTAGTATCACTGTTGGCTGATGTAATAACAAAAAACATACAAACAAAAAAAATATCCCACAAACGTAAATTATTAAAACCGTGGATGACACACGGTCTCCTTAGATGCATCCGAAACAGAGATAACATGTATAAAAAATTAAAAAAGTCACCAAATAATGACACACTGAAAATTACTTTTAAAAGATATAAAAATTTCTGTAACAATTTATTAAAAGGTATAAAAAGAAAATATTATCAAAATCAATTGATTAAAGCGACATCAAACAATAAACAACTATGGAAGTCTATTAAAGAAATTGCAAA
Organism: Trilocha varians; assembly: GCA_030269945.2. Classification (NCBI taxonomy): domain Eukaryota; kingdom Metazoa; phylum Arthropoda; class Insecta; order Lepidoptera; family Bombycidae; genus Trilocha; species Trilocha varians. Next base: position 13,285,478 of record AP028282.1, on the reverse strand, counting down.
TTTTAATGTAAGTAAAAAATCAGCCAATGACCTTATCCAATCACATACTAACCCACAACACGATGTTAACAATATTAATGAACATTTTTCGAGTGTAGGAACGCATATTACAAACAACATTCATCAGCAATTAAAAAAGCCACAGCATAAGTTTTTACCTTATACTGCCTCTAACCACCAATCTTTTTTTCTACTAAAAACAACAGAATCCGAAGTTCTGAGCCACATAACAAATCTAAAGGATGATTGTGCGGGTGGATGGGACGGTATCACATGCAAAATTATAAAAAAAATCAAATTTCAACTACCTCCTTACCTAACACACATTTACAATCAGGTTATTGAAAAAGGAATATATCCAGCATGCTTTAAAAAAGCACTCAAGTACCCCATTTATAAAGACGGAGATAGTAAACTAGTGAATAACTATAGACCCATTTCGTATTTACAAAATTATTGGAAAAAATCATTAACTCACAACTCTCAAGATACATAGAAAATAAAAACTTGCTTTCAAACAATCAATATGGTTTTCGTCCGAATCGATCAACTGATCAGATTATACAAAATTTTACAAACACTATAGCACGAAGTTTAGATAGAAGAAAAAAATGTTTAGCTATATATCTAGACTTACAAAAAGAATCTGCCTACAAGGCAATAAAAAAAAAAAAAAAAAAACACGGTTTCAATACCTCTGCTATTAAAAAAGATGGAAGCTTTAGGTATTCGGGGTACTCAGTTAAAATTATTCAGTAGTTACTTAAATGACAGGGTACAATGTGTTAAGTTAGATAATTATACTAGCTCTGAATTACCTGTTACATGTGGTATACCGCAAGGCAGTAGTTTAAGCGCGACACTATTTCTAATTTATATAAATGACCTTTGCAGACTAAATCTTCCAAACGCCTCGCTTCTCTCAAATGCAGATGACACAACTATACTGATAACTGGTAAAACTTGGGCCGAAGTATATCGGGATGCGCAAAATAGCCTCAATATAGTAACACAATGGTTAAACCAAAATCTACTGAATACAAAAAAAACTAAATATTTGACATTTAACATCCGTAATATGCGTCAACATGAAAACAAAATATTTAAATTGGTCGCGCACTCACACGACTGCACGCAGGTAAACAATCCTGTAGTAACATGCACTTGCATAAGCCTAATCAAAACACAAGAAATTAAATACTTAGGAGTTATAATTGATTCTCAACTAAATTTTAAAGCACATATTAATGTATTAACAAACAGAATACGTAAACTGATTTATGTTATGAAAATATTAAGAAAAATAGTAAACAAGTTCATTATCAAAATGATCTATAAATCTCTGGGAGAATCAATAATAACATACTGTATAACAACCTGGGGTGGAGTACCTAAAACTAGTTTATTACCATTAGAAAGGGCTCAAAGAGCACTTTTAAAAGTAGCATATTTTAAACCTAGACTATTCTCATCGCAGCAACTATATAAAGATTGTGAGGTACTAACAGTTCGGCAACTATTTATTGTGCAGGCAATTATCACCCAGCATGTCAATACAACTATATCTACGAAACGCATCGAGCGACCAGCCACTATACACTCATTCAATACTAAGTTCAGTCATAGATACATGTGTTATCTGGGCCCTCTCCTATACAACAAAGCTCACCACACATTGAAAATAAATAACATAAATAAACAGAAATGTAAAAGAATTGTAAAAGATTGGATTTTCAGTTTTTCATACAATGATACAGAAAAATTATTATTACCATGTTAATGCAAGGAATTTCGAATAAATCATTTATCGTACAAGCAGGTACACACACATATTCAAACATACACACTCGCACACACGCACACACAGACACACTCATACAAACGCACACACACTCTTACTCACACAAACACACACACGCACACGCACATATATATATATATATATATACACACACACACATATATACACACATACACACACACATTTATCATGCATGCATTTTCTTATATAGCATAGATAACAATCTTTCAGCATAAACTTAGTTATAAGATTTAATAGGGCACTACATGCTTAATTTTGTGACCGCATCACGGCAACTATATACAACTATCACAAACGAAACTGACGTGAACAGCTCAGTTTTATACTTTTGTTTCATGTCGCACTACCCTAACTATACAACTAGCCAAACCAATATTGTGGAGGATAAGAGAGGCTGGTTCTTCCCTCTTTTTGAACTCCACTTCAATTACGAACTCTTGCAACTATACCATGGATAGGAAAATACTGCTGCAAGTGGATGATGATGGGAATAGGTACACAGCAGTTAATGGAGGGAAACATGCACGTACCTGCTTTCTTTGATGTATTCTTGTTGGCGTTCTCTGCAGACTGTCACTGCGCTCGTACACTGCTCTGTTATTAGCACATGCAACACTGATGTTCACTGATTAATTCATACGCGAGTGTATAAGTTAATGCTAGCGGTTATTGCGGTTTTGGCGGTTATGGCGGTAAAGTTTAAGAGACGCGAGCAGACGTCCGTTCGGCTCAAAGTCTTAGCGGGAAGAGGGCGACGCGTGGGGTTCGCGTCGCTTGCGCGTCCATTCACTCGGAATTGTTCGTTAGTACTCGGCAGTACTCGGGTACTCAGGCGTGCATGTAGTTAGGATAGGGAAGGATAGATGGCGTTGCAAGTGTCCTCTGTGGTAAATTAGTTAGTGGCAACTACAAATATCCAGCATCTCCTCCTCCTTGAAGGATTTTCCTTCGAAACTAATGATTAGAATTATCAAGGATATTGATAAGTAAAGCGGTATAGCGAAAGAAACAATAGCGGGGTTTAATTATAAAAAAAAAATAGAAATTGACTTATGTTTACACTAATAAGTTTAAACTAAGTTAATAAAAAAAGAAAATTTTTAAAAAATAAAAAATATCAAAACTGGTCACCCTACTCTAAGGGTAGAGGAGATAGTTTTACAACAGGCCTCATATAAATATTTTTAGCGGTTTTTACTTTGGCAACTCGAATAACACCATCCTTGCCAGGATATAAATCTATTATTATACCTAATGGCCATTGCAAGGGTGGTGTATTATTGTCATTAATTAAAACAATCATACCTAATTTGATTGGATTACTAGTTGTATTCCATTTCTCGCGCATTTGTAAATGGTGTAAATATTCGTTTTTAAAACGTTTCCAAAAGGTTTGAACTAATGAATCGATTAACTGGTAGCGCGATAGTAAATCAGTTCGTTCTCTAATTAAGTCAACAGCAGGTAAAAATCCTAGCGGTTTGTCATAGAGAAAATGTGATGGCGTTAATGCTGTTGGCTCTGATAGATCTGAACTAAGTACATAAAGCGGTCTACCATTCAAAACGGATTCTATCTGGCACAAAACAGTAAGCATTTCTTCATAGGTGAGAATCTGCTTACCGATTACGCGAAAAAGAAGAGATTTTACACTTTTTATATTTGCCTCCCATATTCCACCAAAATGACTAGCAGTAGGAGGGTTAAATTTCCAAGTTATGCGGTTTTTAGCGAGTTCCTTATTAAAAGATAAATAATAATCATCGGATTTTAAAAATGCATAAAGTTCATCAAAATAAGCCTTTGAAGCTACAAAATTGGTCGCATTATCACTATAAATGTAACTGCAAGCTCCGCGACGAGAAATAAAACGTTTAAAACTATTAAGAAAAGAAACAGAAGTCAAATCAGGAGCTAAATCTAAATATAGTGCTTTTGTCACTAAACAAACGTAAATGCATAAATATGTCTTCTGACTGCGGACACCTCTTTTTCTGGATGTTGTTATGTAAAGCGGACCGGCGTAATCAACACCAGTGTGTGTAAAACTTTTACATGGTTCGATTCTGCAACTCGGCAAGTCAGACATAGCGGGAAAAGTAGATTTAGGATTTAAACGAAAACATCTGTAACATTTATAGATACAACTGCAAACTAATTGTCTTGCAGAAAGGAACCAATATTTTTGGCGTAAAATAAAAATGAATAATTGAGGTATGACTGTTTTCGCGATAGTACTAATCAACAAAGAGCTCGGAAATATGCCCTTTTTAGGTAATAAAGTGAGATATTTTTAATTGTAGCTTAAAGTAGAATAAGCTAAGCGATCTCCGACACGTATAATGTTGTGAAACAGAAATGGCGATAACTAGCGAATAGCGGTATATAATAGCGGTAGAACAAGGATTACCCTGTTTGACATTTTATATATCATTAGCGAAATAGCGAGAGGTAGATTACCCTTTTTTACATGGAAGTATATAACGCAACCGTTTTCGTTTGCGTCCGAAAAAGCTACTCAAGAAACATTACAATCTTCCTTATCTTCAATTCCTAAATAGGGCGGGAATTAAAATTGCGAAATTAGCGGTATTTGAGTAATCAATCTGTTTTTTAATAGATTAATGATAGACATTGACGGTTCTGCATCCCATACAATATAAAGGAGCAGAGTTATTTTAAAATTCAATTTGCGGAACATATGATAGGTTTTACAATACCTAATATATTCGGGACTAACTATGAGTGATACAATGCCTAGTACGCAAAAATAAGTAAAGTGTATAACGACGCCCCCCTGCAAAAACTCGGTGAGTGCAAAAATGAAATTTTACAGGAAAAAAGATTTAGTGTTTTTCGCTTATAACTTTTGTAAAAAAAATAATTATAAAAACATTTTTATACCACGAGAAAGCTAATTTTTATACCTACAGTTCAGTGTCATCTGCGTGACTGTTGAATTTAAAGGGAATAAGTAATTCATCATAACACAAAATACCGAAAAAATAATCATATTTTTTTTTGGATATTAATTCATTAAATTTCAACTTTTTAATAAATTTTCGGGCAATGTTTACTTACTATTTTTTTTCTGTAAATTTCTGTGTAACCATGAACATAATATCACTTTACTGGTTTTTTGACCGTATTTTTCATAAACCGAGAGTGTTTGTAATATTCAATTACCTAAGTTATTGCGGTAAAAAAATATTTACCAAATAAACATAAAGTCCTGTTACAGGTTTATTGCGGGATATTTTTTGCAAACATAATTTTTGTAATCACTATTTACTGATAATGAATGGAATATTTGTGATTGGTATTATTCAAGGAATAATTTAAAAAACATGAATTGTATCGAAATCATTCATTTTTTTGAACAAAAATGATTTTGTGGGGATAGTTTAATGAATAATGATCATAATTAATTAGTGTACGAACAATTAATCTCGATAATAGTATAAAAAAACAAGGATTAATCTGCACTTTCAGTGGAATTTTCTTTATATTCTTATTTACTGATTCCTGCGGATTTTAAAGATTTCAAACACCAGTGGATGTACCTTAAATGTACTCCACTGTTGTACAAAGATATTAAACAAGATAAAACGGTCTACTTCTCGGAAAAGGTTGACGATAAGAAGGTTTGAACACCATACCAGTCTTCACTATTGCACTCGTTTTAGACTTCTGTTACTTGGTTTCATTTGAAATAAATTAGTCTAGTCTAGAATCTATAATTTAGTATATGCTTTATATTCTTTCATGACGTTCGTTATGGCAGAAGGAGTTTATATAGCCTTGTTTGACTACGAGAAAGCGTAAGAGTGGTGTCCTCGCTCATAAATAACAAGAGTTTCATTTGCTTAGTAAAGAATACCCCAAACTAATGTTCCTTTCTTAACTCATGCATGGACTAGTGGTCTATATAGTTTCTATGTAAGCCAAGGCAGTTTGGCTCCATAAAACACACCGAGCTTGATAGTGCTAAGGCAAAATATTTTCCAAAGTGAAAGCCCGAGTCACATGTGGTTTTGTGTAAATCTTATTCCTCTAAATACATTGTTTGCATATTCAACACTAGGCTACCAACTTGAGGATTAAGTTAAGCCTAAAAACATCTCTTGTCCAGTGATAAGCTTACGCATTTGCTTCTAAAAAACTTGAAGTAATATTTACTCAAAATAACAGTCAAATTTTGTCAATAAAATCGTGATTAGACAGTTGTATTAGGTCTTTTTCCTAGTTGACTGCCGGTAAATCGAGGTGTTGAAATTTCTGTACAATATCTCAATAGCAATTTTGAGGTAGTACCAGAAACAGATCCTTTTGAATCACCTTAAGAATCACTCTTATCACCAAAACGAAAGTTGATAGCCGAGAACGTAGTGGAGACTCTCTGTATACTCCATGATCTCAGTAGAGCTTTTTTTAAATGTAGATTTTAAAATAAACACAAAAATGTTCGATGTCTAACATACCTTCTACTGTAAGGATCAAAGCCAAAACATACGTTAGAGAAAAGGGGAAAGATTCTACTTAAGACCGGGTGAATTTGAATGAAGAATCTAACCTACGCTAACTAGGCAGCTTTCAGAAAGCTTCGGTTTATAAAAAAAATATCTTATCCCCAGCCAGTAATGACATACGTAGCAGATTTGTTCACTAGAGCTAAGGTTAGACAGAGGTCCATGAGCAACGGTCACCGCTTATGATCAGATGGCCCGTTAGCTCAAAAAAAGGGGACAAAGAACAAAGGAGATGACTTTACTTCTAGTTTCTGTGTGATCTAATGAGAAATAAAGAGTTCAAGAGTGGCAGCCACGTACTGACCAGTGCAACTTGGATACACAAGTGAAAAATATCAAATTCAAATTTTACAATAATAAACCTGTAATCGCATTAACCGAAAGTTTTCAAGAAATATTTTGCAGTAATAGTTTTTAACCGAAAACAGAACCACCAAACTGAATTTTAATAACATATTACGGAGTTTATGCTGTTAACAAAAAAAAAAAAATCCGTTGAAAAAAAGTGTTCTTAAGAAAATCGTTGGAAATAACCGCAGGAAAAATCTGAAAAAATTGGGTAGATGCATCCAGACCCATAGATTACGAAAATGCAATAACAGCAATAAACCAGTAATAGTGCTTTACGGAGTTTTTGCAGGGGGGCGTCGATAAGTGTTATGTAAAGAACAGTGAACTTGTGATCTAATTATTGAAATTAGGTAAAATGTTAATCTAATAATAAGTTAAGTACTTAGTTATTTGTAATTTTATGATTAATAAAGGTTCTTAACCCAAAATGCTAAAATAGAGACGAAAATAGTCTCACAAAGTTATTTTAATAATGTAGAACAATTGTGTACATACTTAATATTAAGATACTCAATTCATGTGAATGTAACTAGCTAGATAAGCGTCAATATAATATTGTAACAGATTGATCCTTGACTGTTGACTTGAAGGAGCGAGAGTGCTAACGGTATCGTTCCCGCGTACGATATATAAAGAGGCGCGTTTTAGCGCAAATAATCCCTGGTCTACCGGACTGACCACAGCTCGCCGTTCGGGGTCGCCTACCGGAGATTGGCGATCCTGGTGCGTCGGAACATCATTCACCAACTGCTGCCAGTACCACAACTGCTGACGTCGTACGCCTTGGGCGTGGAGGTCTGCATCGACGGTCAACCCACACGTGTCTTCGCGTACTACAAGCCGCCGCAGAACCGTCTGGCGGTGTCCGACATTCACACGCTTGTGGACTCGGACCTGCCGACGGTCATCGCTGGCGACTTCAACGCGAAGCACACGGCGTGGAACTCCCTCGCGATTTCCCCAGATGGCAGACGCCTCCTGGATGATGCAGACCGCCACGGCTACAGGGTGTTAGGACCAGAGGTCCCGACTCACTACCCGTACTGTGCAGCCCACGCTCCGGACGTCATCGACATCGCCGTGCTCCGCGGCAACATTGCTGCCGCGTCGATCGACGTCTTGGACGACCACTTGATTTCCGACCACCAGGCAGTCCACATGGTGCTGACGCTTCCCATCACCGCGAGGAAGCTCCCTCCTCCTCGACACCGGCAGGATTGGCGAAAGTTCGCCAACGACGTGGAGTCTCGGGTGCCGTCCTTCCGGGTGGAGAACCCAGCGGACGTCGAACGATTGGCTCTGGACCTCGGCGCCGTCATTACGTCTGCGCTCGATGAGTCCAGGATCGACGCCGCTGCCCCCCGAAGTCGACCGCCCCAGCTCCCCGCCCGCATCCTGAAGATGATCGAGGAGAAGAGGAAACTGCGAAGACAGTGGCAACGCACCAGGTGCCCAACCATGAAGTCCCGGCTGAACGCTCTGGCCGCCAAGATCTCATCTGCACTGGAGACGGTTGCGACAGAATCTTGGCAACGGACCATCGAGACAGCCGGCGAAGATTGGACGGGCATCCACCGCCTCTGCCGCCGTCTCTCCGGGAAGACGCCGCCGATCCGGCCCCTGCTCGCCAGTGACGGGAACCCCCGCTACCGTGCTGAGGACAGGGCCGAGATATTCGCCGACTTCCTGGAGACGCAGTTCTCACCGAACCCGACTGCGAGTATGCAACACGCAGCAGCAGTGGAGCAGCACGTGCTCGAATACCTCGAGCCGCCGTTAGCTCCGACAGAAGACCCCGTGGTGTTCTCCCCTGGTCAGGTCCAGCGGATGATCCTCCGGACTAAACTGCGAAAAGCCCCCGGCGCGGATGGCGTCACAAACGAAGCGCTGCGTCATCTGCCTTCGCGAGCCATCGCGACGATGACGCGCCTCTTCAACGGCATCCTCCGCACCGGGCATTTCCCGTCTTCGTGGAAGCTCGGACGGGTTATCATGCTGCCGAAACCCAGGAAGAACATCCTGCTGCCGGGAAGCTACCGGCCGATAACGCTGCTGCCCACTATCTCGAAAGTCTTCGAGAAGTTGCTGCTGTTGCATATGACGCCTCACCTCCAGCCACGCGACGAGCAGTTCGGCTTCAGAGCCGAACACTCAACGTCGCTCCAGGTGACTCGCGTGCTGCATCACATCACTGCAGCGCGCAACAAGAAGGAGAGAGTCATCGCCGTGTTCCTGGACATGGAGAAGGCGTTCGACCGCGTCTGGCACGACGGCCTGTTGTACAAGCTGTCCACGTCTACTACTCCTCGCCGAGTAGTGAAGACTGTGGGCAGCTTTCTCCAGGACAGGCGTTTCCAGGTCGCCGTCGAAAACGTCCTCTCCTCTCCACGTCCAGTGCGAGCCGGCGTACCCCAGGGAAGCTGCCTCTCGCCGTTGTGCTACGCGTGGTACACCGACGACATCCCAGTCGCCGGAGGTGCCATGCTGGCGCTTTACGCCGATGACGCAGCCCTCGTGACGACCTCCCTCAACTCACCCCACGCTGCAGTGAAGATGCAGCGATCCCTGGATGCCCTTCCCGAGTGGCTGGAAGACTGGAGACTGAAGGTCAACGTGGCCAAGACTCAGGCGATTTCCGTGGGCGGCATGTACAATCCGCCTGCGCTGACGCTGAACGGCGAGCAGATCGATTGGACGTCGCAGGCGAAGTACCTCGGCGTGACCATCGACCGCCGTCTCAGCATGGGCCCCCACGTGAACAACGTCGTCGGACAGGCGCGCGCGGCGCGCAGCCTCCTCCGTCCCGTGTTCGAGTCCGCAATCCCGATCCGTGCGAAGCTCGGCGTGTACAAGTTGTACGTGCGCTCGCGGCTCACTTATGCTGCCCCGGCCTGGTTTCAGCTAGCCAGCGAACCGCGTCGGCAACGCCTCCGCTCGCAGCAGTCGCAAGCGTTGCGTACAATTGTCGGCGCAACACGCTTCGTGCGGAACGACGTCATCCTGCATGTTTTGCGCATGGGTACTCTGTACCACTTCGTTCTGTTTTGCGGCTAACCCCAAAGTCTTTTTAAAAAAAAACGCGATTCACAATTCACACTTTTTATTATAGTTTTATTACACTTTTACTAATTTGTATGACTCCTTAGACTTCCAGATTATGACTGACTTATTGTCCAGTGAATTCGCTTTTATACGTCGTGTTGCGAATTCACTGGAAAACTCCGTTCAAATGAAATCTGTATACATTGCAATTTAAGCTTTGATTATAGGGTTGTAACAGTTCGACGCCTGAGCTCCAACATGTTCGCGCGAGCCGATGGAGCGCATTCTCACCACCTTCGTGGGATAGCGCCATACCGTCGGCCAGCTGCGGACATGAGGGAACTGCCACGTGACATTCTTCTCCAGTAAGAAGAATACGACGCTCCTCACCGCTGGCGGACGGATGCCCGCCGGGACACCTTTTGTCTCGGTGGGTTTGACCTCGCCGAGCGGTGGGTTGTAGCACTCACCGGACTGACAACCCCTGGAGTGACCTGCTGATCGCCCGCCGGCGTGCCTTCCTGCGGGCTCGATCGCGTCACTTCGTGGGGCCCCCCACCTCTACGTCGAGGAGACACCACCACCTGGCCGAGAGGCCTCTCCCCGTCCCCAGCTGTTGTTGCAGTCGGCGCATGATACCACCGCAACAGACCATCGTCTGGTCCGGTTACCTCGGGGCCACCCACTGGCCCAAGAGAAGACCCGAATGCAAATAATCGCTGTCCGGCGCTCGCTCTCAAACGGAACAGACATACGGAACAAGTCAAGCATCAATCTGGAATCGTCATAATATCAGTGTATGGACGAATAAATGAAGATTTACACTCATCCGGATTTTTATTGAAACGACGCCGTGAAGTACAAGGGCACTTGAACTGCTTGCTACAGCGTCGAAATTCTGCAATCCAACGACTCTGGAAGGAACGCTGTCGTCGTCCCGAACATAAATTGGTCCTTCGAAGCCGGATTATCAGAATTTCGACGCAGCCATGGTCACAACAAGATCACAGAGTGGAAGACAAGCGTCTAGCCGAACCCGTGGAGATGTTGCTGTTAGAGAACATAGCCCACAAGCCAGTGGTATCGCTGCCATTTCCGAACCCGCCGACGCCGCCGTCACCACACCTATTACGCCATCAACCTCGACAGCTGTGTGCAATACAACAGTGACCTTAGCAAGCAACATTAAAGAAGAAAATGCCGCCGCCCTTTTGAGTACACAGATGGACGCCACGAACAATCAAACAGCTCCGTCTACCTCCCAGCGTACTTTGAAATCAAAGAGCAGAAAGTCATCAAAGAAACGTGCCTCCGAGATCGCAAGAACGAAGAAACAAATCTTGGAATCGAAGTTGCAATTGGCTATCGCCCATCTCAACGCTCTCGAAGCAGAGGATGAATCCGACGACGAGACCGTCGACAGTCAAGACAGCGACTGTGAGTCAATACACAGCAAAGGCACGACAGTTGACGCATGGCTTAGCAACACACAGTCACACATGTTAGCCACGTCCAATGAACCGCATCTCCAACAAGCAACAATTGAACGATGCATGAAACAAGAAGCCACCAGTAAACATCATCATGAACAAGAATCACAGCAAAAGTTGGATCTACGTGAACTCACCTCGGCAATCACACTCGCCGTGAAATCTGCACTACAAGCAAGGCCGACGCGATACAATATCGATCTACCGGAATTCAATGGAGCCTATCAAGACTGGTTGTTGTTCAAGACTGCATATCGTCGTTGCGCCTGCCAAATCCCATATGTGTTTTTTTTTGATTTTTCGTTTTTTCGCAAAACGTGATCACCGATTTTTTCTCCATGTACTGGTAAAATCCTTTTTTTCAAATTCCACCGGGAAACCATTTTGCCAAATACCTTATGTATTTTGACCGTTTAGAAAATGCCGGTATGTGGCAAAATGCACATGCGGGATTTGTGTTTTGCCGTCTGTCGCTCGCAACTGTCCGACTCGTGAGGATGTTGTGGTGAAAATAATCGTATAAAAATAGTACTGTGTTTTAATTTGAGAAAAGCGTTTGAGATTTACTCAATAATAAACTACGCAATACAACTCGCCGCGCGGTCCCGTCTCACTGTTATTCACATACCTCCTAAACAAAAAGAGATACCATTGTAATTCTTTTTACACTATATAAATTTTATTTATTCACTTCCGGTTTAATGTTCGAAAAAAAAAATCAAATTTCGAATTCGATTTTTTTTAGCAAAAGAAAAAAATAATAATAAATAAATAAAATACCCAATACTTATTTAATAATAAATTTATTGAAATTATTCAAAAAATTCCTTTCGAAAAAAAAACGTTTCTCTGTTGATTTTTAAATCAACAAAAATAATAATGCAGATTTTTTTAACTTCCGTTGAAGTACAAAACTTCCACCTTTCATCAAAATCCACCTGACATATTTTTCGTTGTCCGCTTCACATGAAATACCCCTTATGAAAACCATAAGTGTGATATTAAAAATAATTACTTATAAGTAAAATAAAGAGTAACATTGATCTCATAAAATTTAATATAATAATTGTATAAAATATAATAAAGCATTTTTTTAATAATTATGTTTGTAATGGTTCATACTCATTGAAATGTATATTTAAAGATATAATATGTTCAGTAATAAAGTGTTAAATAACTTAAATTGCTATATTATTCAAAAAAATAATATTTTTTTATGGTTTTTACACATTTAAATTTTAATGCTTAACAAAAACTTAACAAATCACATAAGTTTAACCTAGTGATAGTCCAAAGTGTTACATTACCAAATCCTGTATGTGTCACATACAGGATTTTTCGACCCAATTCAAACCAGTTATGTGCACTTTTTCACAAAAAAAAATTCTAGCTCTTTATATGACTGATGTTTATGGCTACTTTTGCATTGTTTTAATGTATTACATAAATAGCTACAAATTTGAAGAATATCAGATTCGCGCTAGAACAATAACAAACTTTACAGTATCGAGACAGACTGTCACCGACAGATTTGGAACAGTGCACACACTTGTGCGACATAGCGAACACACTAAAATATGAAAATGCAAAGCCGAAGATTTTAATCGGCCAAGATAACTGGGATTTGCTTCTTGCCACTGAAGTACGAAAAGGTAGAAAAAACCAACCGATAGCTTCACTTACACCACTCGATTGGGTACTTCACGGCGCACACACAAGAGGATCGGGAGAGAAAGTTAACTCCGTACATCATAAGACGAAGGAACTGAACACGGGTCCAGAACAACGCCCATCTAAGCTAAAACACCGGCGGGAGCATCATAGCCGATGCCCAAGGCATCTTCACCAGAGACGTCGTGCTGGTGGTCGACAACAACCTGCCGCGCAATACTTAGCCACACGGTGTGATCGAGACTATTTACCCTGGGCCAGACGGCATCGTGCAGACAGTGGATGTTCGCACTCTAAGTGGACTACTTCGCAGAGCGACGGGAGAGCTGGTCATCATACCTACGCTGCTGCTGAACTAACTATGAGTGATACAATGCCTAGTACGCAAAAATAAGTAAAGTGTATAAGTGTTATGTAAAGAACAGTAAACTTGTGATCTAATTATTGAAATTAGGTAAAATGTTAATCTAATAATAAGTTAAGTACTTAGTTATTTGTAATTTTATGATTAATAAAGGTTCTTAACCCAAAATGCTAAAATAGAGACGAAACTAGTCTCACAAAGTTATTTTAATAATGTAGAACAATTGTGTACATACTTAATATTAAGATACTCAATTCATGTGAATGTAACTAGCTAGATAAGCGTCAATATAACATTGTAACAGATTGATCCTTGACTGTTGACTTGAAGGAGCGAGAGCGCTAACGGTATCGTTCCCGCGTTTTTTTTTTTTTTTTTTTTTTTTTTTTTTCTCTTTCAGTTGGAGGAAATCACCGGATCCCCGCCCGCCCCGCGGGCGGGGTATGTGGGAGTTGAACCTCACTAAAACCTCCAACCGCTCACACTCAGCGTCCGAACCCCGGCTGAGGTCAGAACCCAGCACGGGGTTTTGTGGGACGGCGCGACGCGTAACGCTCTCGGCACACTTTTCCGTCACGCCGCCCCCGGACGCCGAACCGGCAGCCGCCGGCGATACGGCCACCGGCTCTCTCGGTCGGCGGGCTATCCGAAGCCCGCCAAGATGGCTGGACCGCGTGTCACCCTCCCACGGAATACCCCGCTGGGTCAGAACCAGCGTGGGTCGGGGAGCGCGGTTGGGCCTTCCGATCCCGAACAGCTTCCCGCAGGGGACGCACTACGCCCCGAGCCCGGAGGTCGCATCGCCAACGATAATCGTCAGCGAGCGCCTCCGCCTCCAACTCCCAGGGCGGCGTCCCCGCCAGCACGCACGCCGCCTCAAACGCGACGGTGCGGTACCCGCGGATGACCCTGATGGCTACGATGCGCTGTGGCCGGCGCAAGTATCGGGCAAAAGTTGCCCGAGTACGAGGCTCGGCCCAAACGGGCGCACCGTACAGGGCCATCGAGCGCACTACCCCCGCGTAGAGGCGGCGCACTGCGTGGCTGGGTCCCCCGATGTTCGGAAGCAACCGACCAAGATGGCCGGCCGTCCTCACAAGTCGAGGGACCAGCTGCTCGAAGTGGGTTCGGAAGGTCCAACGGCTGTCCAGCACGAGGCCGAGGTACTTAAGCTGCACCCCGACCCCGATTCGGACGCCTCCAACCATGATGTGGGCGTCGACCGGTGGCGCCACCCTGGCCCTGCGAAACCACAGGGCCTGGGATTTGTGTAGCGCCACGTCGAGGCCCAACCTCCTTATTCTGCCGACGAAGAGGGCCACCCCCGCTGTGGCAAGACGGGCAGACTCTCCGTAGTCATCCCCCCGGGCCATGACCAATGTGTCGTCCGCGTAACAAATTACGCTAAGGCCCGGGAGGAGGGCGCCCCTCAGCACCCAGTCGTACCCGATATTCCAGAGCAGGGGTCCAAGAACGGACCCCTGTGGAACACCGCGCACGACCCGGAACCGGTGCAAGGTCCCACCGTACTCGGTACATTCGACCGACCTGGCCTCCAGGTAGGAGCCGATCAGCCGGCGGAGATAGAGGGGCACTCCGTGCCTCTCCAGTGCCCCTCCAATCACGGACCAGGGCAGGGTGTTAAAGGCGTTGGCGATGTCGAGCGACACCGCCAAGGCCACCCCACCCTGGGAGACGGCCTCCTCCGAGAGGGTCCGGACGCGCAGAATCGCATCTACGGTCGAACGACCCTCCCGGAAGCCGTACTGCTCCGCCGACAGATCGGGTCCAACCCCGACCAGGTGCTGAACGATGCGAGCAGCCAGAACACGTTCCAGCAATTTGCCCACCTCGTCCAGCAGCACGATGGGACGGTAACCGGCGGCTGAGTCCGCCGGGCGCCCCTCCTTACGTAGGAGGACCAGTCTGCCCGTCCTCCAGAGCGAGGGAAACCGTCCCGACTCCAGGCATGAGTTGTACAGCCTCAGGAGTCGGTCCCCTAGGGCATTGAGGGCCAAGGCTAGGACCCGGCCGTGGATGCCGTCCGGGCCGGGTGCCGTGTCTTTTCTACTCATTTTGACCACGGCCTCATGGAGCTCATCCTTCGTGATGTGAGGCACCTCAGCAGTGGCTTCACCGCCGGTGCGATCCGGCGGTTCACCCATAGCAGGCGGAATAAATCCGTCCTGCTCCTGCGGGAACAACGTCGAAACGATGTCCCGCAGCTGCTGAGGTGGGAGACGCTCAGTCAGGGGAGGCGCCCACGGGCGCAGCTTGCCACGCACCGCTTTATACGGGCGCCCCCACGGATCATCGTCGAGCGTCTCCAAGAGTGACTCCATGTACCTCTCCTTGGCCTGCTTGATGGCCAGCTGCATGGCGCTCCTCGCTTCAGCGTACTCGCCATACAGCCGGGCCTCCTCCTCCGCGAACGCGACGGGATCGTCACGGCGCGCGAGGATGCGGCGGCGATGTCTGGCGCACCGGCGCCTCGCCCGGACGCATACAGCACGAAGCTGCGCTATCTCGGGCGACCACCAGTACGCCGACCTGTTAGGAGGCCGAGGGCCGACCCGGGGCATCGAAGCATCGCTAATGCGATGCATCGTGTCCCGGAGCCATAGCGCCTCGACCTCCACGTCCACTGGGTGTGGACGCATAGGCGTCCACGCCGCCACAGTGGAGGCTTCCACCAAGCGCTCCTTGTCCAGGAGCTTCAATGCCCACCTGGGGAATGACCGGGGCGCAGTTCCGCGGGCGACCGCGGTTGTCGTGGGGGCGGAAAGATCAAACCGGATATACCGGTGATCCGATAACGATTCCGCCCCCACTAGCACCTCCCAACCGCGGATGCGTTGTGCGATGACAGGGCTCGCGAACGTAACGTCCACGATGGACTCGCCCCGCCACCGCACGCAAGTCGCGACCGACCGTCTGTTCAAGACACAGAGTCCGGTCGCGACCGCCCACTCCTCCAATCGCCTACCCCGAGGTTCGGTGCGGGGGCAACCCCAAGCGACTGACTTCGCATTGAGGTCCCCCACCAGTATCACAGGACGGGGAGCGGAGCGCTGAGTAATCGCTCCGAGCCCGTCCAGGAACTGCTCGAACTCGAGAATAGGTCGATTTGGAGAGAAATACGCCCCGATCACGACGGTATCTTCCATCATCGCCGCGACGAACCCTGGTCCCTTGGCCACCATTACCAAGGGCGGGATCGCCGCGGCTCTCCCTACGTGGATGGCCGCCAAGCCGCACTCGTCCCCGAACCAGCACTCATCTGCCGGGGGAACAAAGTACGGCTCCGCGACCACCGCTACGTCAATGGACCACTCCGCCATGCTCTGGACCAACATGTCCTGAGCCCTGGCGGAGTGGTTAAATTTCCTTGGAGGAAGCGACGGGTGCAGTCCATTACTGAACTATATCCATCGCTCCCTCCCCTCCTCCATCGCCCCCGCCATCGGGCGCACTAGGCGCCACGGCGGGGTCTGAAACGCCGGCCGGTACTCCCCCGGCCGACTTCTTCTGTTGGCGCCGCTTCATTTTGCGGCGCCTGTTACGTTCGGTGTTTCCACCGGACGGGGAGCAAGCCTTGCCCCCCGCCCGGTGATCGGCCCTGCGACCGGCCGCGGCGCACAACGCGCAGTGCGGCGCGGCCGAGCATACGGCCGCTTTGTGTCCGGTTTGACCGCAGCGGAAGCACAATCCGCTGCGGTCTACAGTGCTGGTGCACCTGGCGACGCTGTGCCCCGTACCGAAGCACTTGAGGCATCGCCAGGCGCGTGACTCCAGCAGCCGCACGTGGGCTGCAACCCAGCCCACGCGCAGCCTGCCAGGGTCCCCAGCCGGCCTTCCGGGCGGAAGAGTGGCCAGGGAGGTGGCGGCCCCGACCGGGCACCGTACCCACACCGAGCTGGCCCCGGTGTAACCTTGGCGAAGTTCGCCTACGGTTACATTTTCCGGGGCGCACTTGCCCTGGGCGGCGATGGCCGCCACCACCTCCTCTCTGCAGTCATCCAGGCCGGTCACACGCAGCTAAGCCATCTTGACCGGCCTGTGCACCTTGACCTCCTCCTCCGGCCATACGACCCGCAGACCCGACACCAGACGGTCCGCGACGCTGTCACTGATCGTTCCCGCGTACGATATATAAAGAGGCGCGTTTTAGCGCAAATAATCGCAGTCCGGCGCTCGCTCTCAAACGGAACAGACATACGGAACAAGTCAAGCATCAATCTGGAATCGCCATAATATCAGTGTATGGACGAATAAATGAAGATTTACACTCATCCGGATTTTTTTTATTGAAACGACGCCGTGAAGTACAAGGGCACTTGAACTGCTTGCTACAGCGTCGAAATTCTGCAATCCAACGACTCGGGAAGGAACGCTGTCGTCGTCCCGAACATAATATGTCATATAAGCGAGCGGTTTGTTAGGCGAAATAGCGATATAAAATATATTGATACTAGCGGTGAGGCGGATAAACCGAAACACATAGGTACATCCGTCGAACGTTTGTTAAAAATAAACTATATGAATCCCTATTAAAAATGCGAAATATACCAGACTGCAGGTTGTAGCCTACAATTTTAAAAATATCATTTAGCGATAGTTCAATGTCCGTGATTGAACTACAATACTAACATTAGTTGTAGACTATAGTTTTTAATTACGAACTACTGATGATGCGGAATAAAAATAAAATAAAACAAGAATGCGGATAATATAATAATGATGAAGCAGCATTAGTGCTTGACATGGTTAAAAGAACAAAAAGAATGCGAAAAAGTTTGTGGAGAAATTACCGGCGCATTTCTCATGAAAATATATCCCAATGTCTCAAACGCAACGGGCAACAAATCATTAATGAATATTCTGCCATTTGTAAATCGGAAATACTTTGCAAAGCACGGTCGCAGTCTTTCTCGACATCGAGAAAGCCTTCGACCGGGTATGGCACGGGGGGTTGGTCAGCAAGCTGCAATCCACCGGCCTACCTCATGCCTACTGGCGACTGCTGGGGTCTTGGCTGGAGGGGAGATCCTTCTTTGTCGCGGTCGAGGGGTGCAAGTCGTCTGTGCGCCCCATAACGGCCGGGGTACCACAGGGTAGTGTCCTGTCCCCGATCCTATACGCCCTCTATACCAACGACATTCCCACCCTGGAGGGGCATCTCCGTTGGTAGGAGGAGGATGTGAAACTGGCCCTTTTCGCAGACGACTCGGCCTATTTTGCATCCTCCAGAAGTGTTAAACTTGCCATCTCCAGGATGCAGAGGCTCCTGGATGTTCTGCCTCCATGGTTGGACCGGTGGAGAGTCTCGGTCAATGCGGGTAAGACCCAGGCTCTACTCTGCGGTTCAACCCGCATCAGAGTCGTCCCCCGTCTCAGTCTTCGTGGTGTGGATGTTGAGTTTAAATCCAGCGTTCGGTATCTCGGATGCGAGATAGACCGCTCGCTCCGCATGAAGCCGCAGGTCGATCGAGCGATTGACCTGGCTCGTGCGGCGCGATTTGTCTTGCGACCGGTTCTCGCGTCCGCGCTGCCGATCAGGACTAAGCTCACTATCTACAAGACTTATATCCGTCCACGTATTACGTACGCTGCTGAGGCTTGGTATCACCTCATACTGCCGTCCCAGCGGAAAAGGTTGCAGGCCCAGCAGAACATCTCCCTCCGAGTCATCGTCGGAGCAGGCCGTTACGTCCGTAATGACGTAATCGCCCGGGACCTCGAGATGGAGTCGCTCGAGGAGTTCATCGTCCGGCTCGCCCGTAACATGTACGAGCGGGCCGACCGAGGACCCCACGAGCATCTCCGCAATATAGCTCCCTTGCACGCCCGGCCGCCTGAAGGCGCGGCGTTGCCTAGGGAGCTGCTGGGTCCCCCGAGATTCCTCGGAGTTAACTATCCTACGGCGTAACAACGTGGTAGGATATAGGCGATCCCCTCTACGGGACTGAGACTTTTGTGTTGTCCGTCCCGATTGTTTGTTCTGTCCCATGATGGAGCCCACGGGTGCTACCATCATCCTCCCTGTAGGGAGGTGCGACCCCGCTCCCCTTTCGGGAGCTGTTCCCCCTTTTTGGGACCCCCCACGTTTCAGTGGGGGTTTTTCTTTGTAATTTTTTATTTTTAACGCCCCCTTAAGGGGCTTTTTATCCCCCCTCAGGGGATTGGGTCGCCCAAGCTAGGCTTGGGGACCTCTTCTTTGAGGTCTGGGGTCGCGGAACGGAGCCACGGACTTGTCCGAGACTCCGTCCCGCGTCTCCAGGTCCCACTCCCCCTCAGGGAGTTTAACTTCATTTTAAGTTATTCGTCACCCCGTCTAACGATGGGGTGACAAAAATTTTTTTTAAACCTTTTCTTCCCCTCCCGGGAACTAAATCCCCCCCTTCAGGGGGTGGGACCTCCAAACGGGGGCCCATTAGTGTACTGCGGGCTAAAGCCTGCGGTCCCACTCCCCTTCTGGGAGCGGCCGACCTCAGCGCGGGCCCTTCCCTCTCCACGTTTCGTGGTGTTGTCGTGGGAGGGAGGGGCCGGCGGGGGCTGGGCGTGGCCCCAAACCCTTTGTACAGTTTTTGCATTTCTCTTTTTCTTTTTCTTTTTTTTTCTTCATTATTCCATCTTTATGTTGTTAAATTTTGTATAATATTTTTTTCATTTTGATTTTAAATTCTGTTTTGGTTGTTTTTAAATTTTTAAATTCATTTTGTTTTATTTTGTTTTCTTTTACTTTTTGTTTTGTATAAAATTAGTTACGTGTTTAGTTTATAAGTCTTTTTTATTATTGTAAAGATTAATAAAGGGTTATCCCACCCCTTAAAAGGGAAAAAAAAATTGTAATAAATTAAAGATGATGTACGATCGGCCAGTTGTCTAACGACGCACTCACTTTTTACGACCTCTTTATGCCTTCTTGGTTGCATGGCTTCGACATTGAAGATCACCCAGAACGGGAGGATTTCGGCCGGGGCTGGCGGCAATCAAGAACAGTCAAACCCAAGCAAAAGAAATGCCAGACCATGGGTTAAACCCCAGAAAGGGGTATTTACAACGCCACCAACACCTACTACACCTCCGCCTAGAATGGCGGAGAGAAAGAGCCCGGGCAGCGGGGTGCCCCCAAGGCCCGTCCGTGTCCCCCGACTGTGACGTAAACTTTAAGTCGGTTACTCCAAGTATTTGCTGAGAACTACCTCCGATGCCATTAACACTATCAAAACAGTCGAGAGATGAAATCGGCATTGACAAACGTTTACAACTTTCCGCGGAAATGAATTCACTTTGTGAACCCGGGTCAATTAAACATCTTAATAAATGCGGGCGATTAAATTTATCTAAAACTTTTATTTAGCGGTTGCAAGAAGCGAAGTTGTTGAAATATTATTATTATTTAAATTTTGAATGTTGCACGATGACACAGTGCAAACCGAATTATTATTAGCGGGAGAAAATTGAACCGTATTTGTATGCAGCGAAAGGCGATTATCGCTTGCAGCGCTCTGAACGTGCATCGCAATATTTTTAGGTTGCCCATCTTGTATTGGATGTGAACCACAAGCGGTAGCGGGTTTAGCGGTTATAGCGGACGAATCAAATTTATGTGAAAAATGCGTTTCTTTATTTTTAGCGGGGAATACATGCGTGTTTGCGGGTTTATAAACATTTTTTTTTTTTTATTGCCTTGTAGGCAGACGAGCTAACGGGCCACCTGATCGTAAGCGGTTACCGTTGCTCATTTCAAAATGTAAAAGCGAATGATGTCTAGAACCACAATGTGAGCAATTGTGCTTAGAAATACATGCATTTGTGGTGTGTTTTAAACTTAAACAATTGAAACAATACGGTTTGTTTTAATGAAATTAAATCGTTCTTTTGGTGACATGTTCATAAAACGCGGACAGCGATAAAAATGTTAATGGTTTTCGCGGGAACATAAATCACAATTCTTAACACTTGGACCACACACCTGACGCGATACGAATGAATTGGTATTTTGAAATTTAGCGTCCCTTAGTTTTGGTATATTGGTGTTGGTAGTACTGTGTTTTTTAACAATTTGCGAAATATTGTCTGTTTTAGCGAATGTTCTGGATAAAACTTTATTTTGATCTTTAACGAATTCTATTAAAGTTGAATATGACGGAATTTTATCTTTTCGGTTCATGATTTCGAACAATTTAACGGTTTCCGAATCTAATTTTTGAAGAGCGAGATGCAAAAACATAAAATCCGAAATGTCTTGAATATTTAATTGTTTCAAAGCTTCGACAGACGAATCGAAATTATTTAAAAATGAATCTAAACCAATAGCGGTGTTATTTGATAGCGGTTTGAAATTAAATATTTGGTTTAGGTAATATTGGGTTCAGTTCAGAAACACAATGAAAATTCCTTGGTTCACAATAACAGTTTATTCATTTTCCAAAAACAGTATAACCATCCTCCAAAATCAGTACAATTATCCTCCAAAACTCAGTCACAATTACTCTCAACTCTGTTCACTTTGAAATCACGTCGACTACTGTATTCAAACGACAGCTTACACGCCTTTTATACTTTCTTGAGAAATAAATCAGATGGCGCCACTAGTATTTCCGTTCGCATAAAATAAAATTAAAAGAATCTAACAACACTCTTATAAAATGATTCATCACAACCGGAAGTCCTTCCTTTAAATCGACGTAATACCCGCTTCTACAAACAATTAAATGGAATTAGAGAAAAGTCACCTAACAGCTCGGCCATCCTGTAACTAAGCGAGTCCTCGCGCTTGTTTAACTCTCCGTAAATCCGATCAATTGCAACCATTACTAAAAGATGAGAAAAGAAAAAAAAAAAAATAAATAAAAGGAGACCAAAACAACCAACTAAAAATCAAGCAACGTAGAATTCAAGTGTCCACACAAAAAGCCATGGTTGAATTTTACTCCTCGACACTAGCCTCGTAGCACCATAGCTGAAAGCCATAAAAAACGTTACGTGCCCAAAAGCCTCCTTCATTCCACTCCTGTCTTCAGCCGTTTCTTCATTATAATATCCCTGTTATTTAGTATTCCCACCATCGAAAAGGCCTACCTCTTTTCCTCTTCTGTCCGGTGTATCAGTTCATATAGTTTGTTTCATTTATTGAATCATCTGATAGTATGTCAGTCCACCCCTTCAAATTTCTTTACCGTTATAGCATTCTGCAAGCCTGATAACATTTTTGATGTTTAATTTGATGAGGTCTTGAGTTTGACATTCAGATGGGAGAATTGGAAGGATACAGCCTTCGAAGACTTCTCATTTTCACGTTTTTTGTTCTTCACTATATCTTGAGATTCCAGTTTCTCTTCCTAGCGTTGCCAACTCACGTATTCCTACTTCTTTTCTCGCAAAATCCATTAGGGAGATGACCTGTCCGAAATTAACAGTATCCGATTTCATTAAATAAATTATTTCCTCTATTCTGTCCATTTGTGTCCTTCTGTTCATTGCCTTGTTTTATCAGTATCACATTCCCACTTTTCGACTTTTCCTATTTAAATCCTCCGAATTTGTTCAGCTCTACTAATCACACTTTAATGATGGGTCCAAGTGAAGTGGTCCCTCTATCACATCCACATGCTCCAGCCCTGACACGGCCGCACTCCAAGCGAACGAAACTTCGCACCTCCGGGAAACAATACCTATCCTTCTATCTTGAATAGGTCACAACGTCTCTTACAACACAAGATCCTCACCATCGTGCCTCACTTCGAGAATCTACCAGATAACTCCTTTGAGCAAAAACCCACCAAATACAAATACAATACTCGCATAAACTTCAAAAAAAACGTAAGGCCTTGATCAATAACAAAATTTCCCAGTTATCCTAATAGTCCGAGCTTCCGCACCTGCCGATTGGGCAGTTACAATCCGACGTCATCAATGGCCACAACAGCTCTATCAATGGGTCTCCGACTAAAACAAGATACCAGCTGTAATCAGAGAGGGACTAGAGAAGTTGTGTTACAGACGTACACCAGCCAGGCCTTCTACTTGCATACGTCGCATTTTGCTCCAGGATCATATAGAGCCAAGAACGATACGCCAACAATCATTCGTCCACAAAAAGCATTAATCTGACTCTCATCTTCTCACTATCCAATATTTCCTGCAACATACTCTCATCAGTTCACAATCCACATCCGACACTATAAGGGGTTCAGATCCTCCGTCTCAGTCACCATCCGATAGGCTTTTGTAAATTCTCGACCTTGCAAATCACATGAAACAATCCCTACACAACAGCATATCTGGAGCTAGAAGCGCTCGATGTTGTCGATCACTACAGTTGTTGCTCTGGTCAACCGCGTTTTCATGGAAGTCAACTCTACAACAACCCAAAATGGTATCCTTTCCAACATTAATTTCCAATCGTATATTCTCTAGGACAATACTCCCTTCTACTTCAGACACAAACTCTGCAAGCGTTTACACATGTCGTTTGAACATTCGATTCATCTGGAATTCCAGCGACAATTATATCCGGACCTTCTGTAAAAAGTATTGACTCAAAACATAGGAGTGAATAACACTGCCATCAACAATGCACATTCCTGCAACACCGGCATAAACAGCACCAATAAAGCAGGCAAATTGTTATCGTCCCCCATCAAGACTCATAAAAATAATAAACTTCTTCTTAACACAACGTTCGTCTTTCGCGTCTTTTGTCCATCTTCTTTATCTGTCATCCCTTTCACTCTGAGCTTCGTCCAAAAACATCTTTCACAACATTGTTCGTTCAGAAACTACCATTCTCACACAAATCCAGCCAGTTCCGTCCGACCCTTTAATCAAGGAGAACTTTGACTGAACATCAACGTTGACATGCTGTAGGTAAGCATTTATTTGGATTTCTAGGACTCTTGCAGGGCAGAAAGCCTTTCCAACCTTCCCTTGCTACCAGATATGTCCAGAGTGATCCAGACCCAAACTCCCTTGATTGGTAACGCGCATTGGTCAGAAACAGTCCTTATCTAGTAATTCAAAAGGCGATCGCTCCCTCGCAATCGAAACACCTATTACCGCCACTGTATCGACCTCAGAAGCACCAGGTAGGTTCCAATGAATAGTTGTCTGCGTAATGATCTGTCACTTGTATCTCACGACTCCCCGAATTGCCCTACTTTGATGGTTCCGCAAGTTCTTCTTCGCTAAATTACGCCACCTACGCACTAATGGCTCTATGATCCACCCCGTGAAGTAAACAAGACACATCCTGCTAACCTGAGATTTTATAGCGAAATAGTAGATTAGTCATCGTGTATAATGCTCTAATGATTCTTCAAACTCAACTATTTTGCTCAACAATCTGTGTGAAGTCCGGCGTAACTCTCACGACAAGGAGAGGGTTCCATCAACTTTCGCTTCTATCCCTCCCAGACATGTTCCATAATGAATCAAATCTATTCTCCCCCTTTTTTTCTTCCTTTATTCAGTCGGTCTCTTTGTTTAGTTGAAACTGAATAGTTTTATCTTTTGCCATAAAACGATGTAAGGCAGAATTAATATCATTTGGCTTACTTGTCCATATTCCTCGTGGTGACTGCCGCTCCGCCGTTCTGTTCAATCATTTAAGAACCCTGATAACGTTTCCGAATGTTACCCCTTATCTGTCTCTTTGTGCCATTATTCATCGAAATCCTGGAGACAGTCTCCGCGTCTTCCTTTGTATTTCCTAGTTTTGTTTATCTACTCCAATATCAGATATGCCTGATCATTCGGCCTTGTTCCTTCCCGCAACCTATCAATCTGGTCCAGCTCCAGTCCAGCTCCAGGTCCAATCCAGCTCCAGGTCCAATCCAGCTCCAGGTCCAATCCAGCTCCAGGTCCAATCCAGCTCCAGGTCCAATCCAGCTCCAGGTCCAATCCAGCTCCAGGTCCAATCCAGCTCCAGGTCCAATCCAGCTCCAGGTCCAATCCAGCTCCAGGTCCAATCCAGCTCCAGGTCCAATCCAGCTTCAATGCAGGCCCAGTCCAATACAGGCCCAGTCCAATACAGGCCCAGTCCAATACAGGCCCAGTCCAATACAGGCCCAGTCCAATACAGGCCCAGTCCAATACAGGCCCAGTCCAATACAGGCCCAGTCCAATACAGGCCCAGTCCAATACAGGCCCAGTCCAATACAGGCCCAGTCCAATACAGGCCCAGTCCAATACAGGCCCAGTCCAATACAGGCCCAGTCCAATACAGGCCCAGTCCAATACAGGCCCAGTCCAATACAGGCCCAGTCCAATACAGGCCCAGTCCAATACAGGCCCAGTCCAATACAGGCCCAGTCCAATACAGGCCCAGTCCAATACAGGCCCAGTCCAATACAGGCCCAGTC
Source organism: Trilocha varians (assembly GCA_030269945.2). Classification (NCBI taxonomy): domain Eukaryota; kingdom Metazoa; phylum Arthropoda; class Insecta; order Lepidoptera; family Bombycidae; genus Trilocha; species Trilocha varians. The sequence continues at coordinate 13,259,841 of AP028282.1, read as the reverse complement.
CAATACAGGCCCAGTCCAATACAGGCCCAGTCCAATACAGGCCCAGTCCAATACAGGCCCAGTCCAATACCAATCCAGGTCCAGTCCAATCCCGGTCCAGTCCAATCCCGGTCCAGTCCAATCCCGGTCCAGTCCAATCCAATCCCAATACCAATCCAGGTCCAGTCCAATCTCAATACCAATCCAGGTCCAGTCCAATCTCAATACCAATCCAGGTCCAGTCCAATCTCAATACCAATCCAGGTCCAGTCCAATCTCAATACCAATCCAGGTCCAGTCCAATACTAATCCAGCCCCAGTGCAATCCAGTCCAGCCCCAGTGCAATCCAGTCCAGCCCCAATTCAAGGCAGTGCAGTCCAGTCCAGCCCCAATTCAAGGCAGCGCAGTCTAGTCCAGCCCCAATTCAAGGTAGCGCAGTCCAGTCCAGCCCCAATTCAAGGTAGCGCAGTCCAGTCCAGCCCCAATTCAAGGCAGCGCAGTCCAGTCCAGCCCCAATTCAAGGCAGCGCAGTCCAGTCCAGTATCAATCCAGCATCAACCTAGTCAGTACCAATCCAATTTAGCATCAACCTAGTCAGTACCAATCCAATTCAGCATCAACCTAGTCAGTACCAATCCAATTCAGCATCAACCTAGTCAGTACCAATCCAATTCAGCATCAACCTAGTCAGTACCAATCCAATTCAGCATCAACCTAGTCAGTACCAATCCAGCATCAACCTAGTCAGTACCAATCCAATTCAGCATCAACCTAGCCAGTACCAATCCAATTCAGCATCAACCTAGTCAGTACCAATCCAATTCAGCGTCAACCTAGTCAGTACTAATCCAAGTCCAGCATCAATTAAGTCCAGCATCAACCCAAGTCCAGCATCAACCCAAGTCCAGCATCAACCCAAGTCCAGCATCAACCCAAGTCCAGCATCAACCCAAGTCCAGCATCAACCCAAGTCCAGCATCAACCCAAGTCCAGCATCAACCCAAGTCCAGCATCAACCCAAGTCCAGCATCAACCCAAGTCCAGCATCAACCCAAGTCCAGCATCAACCCAAGTCCAGCATCAACCCAAGTCCAGCATCAACCCAAGTCCAGCATCAACCCAAGTCCAGCATCAACCCAAGTCCAGCATCAACCCAAGTCCAGCATCAACCCAAGTCCAGCATCAACCCAAGTCCAGCATCAACCCAAGTCCAGCATCAACCCAAGTCCAGCATCAACCCAAGTCCAGCATCAACCCAAGTCCAGCATCAACCCAAGTCCAGCATCAACCCAAGTCCAGCATCAACCCAAGTCCAGCATCAACCCAAGTCCAGCATCAACCCAAGTCCAGCATCAACCCAAGTCCAGCATCAACCCAAGTCCAGCATCAACCCAAGTCCAGCATCAACCCAAGTCCAGCATCAACCCAAGTCCAGCATCAACCCAAGTCCAGCATCAACCCAAGTCCAGCATCAACCCAAGTCCAGCATCAACCCAAGTCCAGCATCAACCCAAGTCCAGCATCAACCCAAGTCCAGCATCAACCCAAGTCCAGCATCAACCCAAGTCCAGCATCAACCCAAGTCCAGCATCAACCCAAGTCCAGCATCAACCCAAGTCCAGCATCAACCCAAGTCCAGCATCAACCCAAGTCCTGCATCAACCCAAGTCCTGCATCAACCTAGCCCTGCATCGACCTAGCCCTGCATCGACCTAGCCCTGCATCAACCTAGTCCTGCATCAACCTAGTCCATCCAAGTCCCAGCCATGGTCACTCGACTCTTTACCTCGAGCCTTCCCGCAACCATGACATATCAATCCAATCCAGTCCAGCCATAGTTACTCGACTCTTTACCTCGAGCCTTCCCGCAACCATGACATATCAATCCAATCCAATCCAGCCATAGTTACTCGACTCTTTACCTCGAGCCTTCCCGCAACCATGACATATCAATCCAATCCAATCCAGTCCAATCCAATCCAATCCAATCCAATCCAATCCAGCCATAGTTACTCGACTCTGTACCACGAGCCGTCCGCAACCATGATATATCAATCCAATCCAGTCCAGTCCAGTCCAGCCATAGTTACTCGATGTTACGTGAAAAAGAGAAAAAAAAGAGACTTTAATGTAACGGAATTCAACTAAGTAGTATTCAAACCAGAGTGTGGGGAAATGAAAATAAAATAGAAAAAAAAAAAAAAAAAATGGATCCTCTCATACATAATGAGCGTCCATTTGAAACTCATTTTTTTTGTAAGCTGAGCTCAGTATCATCCATAATGAATACTTTAAAAAAGATGTAATATCAGTGACTTACGGTTTTCTGTGGGCGCAGTACAAGAAAAAGTGGTACCTTTTTCCGTCGATCCCACTTCTGAACTATTGGGTTCAGTTCAGAAACACAATGAAAATTCCTTGGTTCACAATAACAGTTTATTCATTTTCCAAAAACAGTATAACCATCCTCCAAAATCAGTACAATTATCCTCCAAAACTCAGTCACAATTACTCTCAACTCTGTTCACTTTGAAATCACGTCGACTACTGTATTCAAACGACAGCTTACACGCCTTTTATACTTTCTTGAGAAATAAATCAGACGGCGCCACTAGTATTTCCGTTCGCATAAAATAAAATTAAAAGAATCTAACAACACTCTTATAAAATGATTCATCACAACCGGAAGTCCTTCCTTTAAATCGACGTAATACCCGCTTCTACAAACAATTAAATGGAATTAGAGAAAAGTCACCTAACAGTAAGAACTAGCGAGCATTCTTGGGTCGTCATACTTTTGTATTAGTGCCTGCCAAATTATATGATAGTGTTAGGTGACTTTTCTCTAATTCCATTTAATTGTTTGTAGAAGCGGGTATTACGTCGATTTAAAGGAAGGACTTCCGGTTGTGATGAATCATTTTATAAGAGTGTTGTTAGATTCTTTTAATTTTATTTTATGCGAACGGAAATACTAGTGGCGCCATCTGATTTATTTCTCAAGAAAGTATAAAAGGCGTGTAAGCTGTCGTTTGAATACAGTAGTCGACGTGATTTCAAAGTGAACAGAGTTGAGAGTAATTGTGACTGAGTTTTGGAGGATAATTGTACTGATTTTGGAGGATGGTTATACTGTTTTTGGAAAATGAATAAACTGTTATTGTGAACCAAGGAATTTTCATTGTGTTTCTGAACTGAACCCAATAGTTCAGAAGCGGGATCGACGGAAAAAAGGTACCACTTTTTCTTGTACTGCGCCCACAGAAAACCGTAAGTCACTGATATTACATCTTTTTAAAGTATTCATTATGGATGATACTGAGCTCAGCTTACAAAAAAAATGAGTTTCAAATGGACGCTCATTATGTATGAGAGGATCCATTTTTTTTTTTTTCTATTTTATTTTCATTTCCCCACACTCTGGTTTGAATACTACTTAGTTGAATTCCGTTACATTAAAGTCTCTTTTTTTTTCTCTTTTCACGTAACATCGAGTAACTATGGCTGGACTGGACTGGACTGGATTGGATTGATATATCATGGTTGCGGACGGCTCGTGGTACAGAGTCGAGTAACTATGGCTGGATTGGATTGGATTGGATTGGACTGGATTGGATTGGATTGATATGTCATGGTTGCGGGAAGGCTCGAGGTAAAGAGTCGAGTAACTATGGCTGGATTGGATTGGATTGATATGTCATGGTTGCGGGAAGGCTCGAGGTAAAGAGTCGAGTAACTATGGCTGGACTGGATTGGATTGATATGTCATGGTTGCGGGAAGGCTCGAGGTAAAGAGTCGAGTGACCATGGCTGGGACTTGGATGGACTAGGTTGATGCAGGACTAGGTTGATGCAGGACTAGGTTGATGCAGGTAGGTTGCTAGGTCGATGCAGGGCTAGGTCGATGCAGGGCTAGGGGGGGGGGCTAGGTTGATGCAGGGCTAGGTTGATGCAGGACTTGGGTTGATGCTGGACTTGGGTTGATGCTGGACTTGGGTTGATGCTGGACTTGGGTTGATGCTGGACTTGGGTTGATGCTGGACTTGGGTTGATGCTGGACTTGGGTTGATGCTGGACTTGGGTTGATGCTGGACTTGGGTTGATGCTGGACTTGGGTTGATGCTGGACTTGGGTTGATGCTGGACTTGGGTTGATGCTGGACTTGGGTTGATGCTGGACTTGGGTTGATGCTGGACTTGGGTTGATGCTGGACTTGGGTTGATGCTGGACTTGGGTTGATGCTGGACTTGGGTTGATGCTGGACTTGGGTTGATGCTGGACTTGGATTGATGCTGGACTTGGATTGGTAGTACTGACTAGGTTGATGCTGAATTGGATTGGTACTGACTAGGTTGATGCTGGACTTGGATTAGTACTGACTAGGTTGATGCTGAATTGGATTGGTACTGACTAGGTTGATGCTGAATTGGATTGGTACTGACTAGGTTGATGCTGAATTGGATTGGTACTGACTAGGTTGACGCTGAATTGGATTGGTGCTGACTAGGTTGATGCTGAATTGGATTGGTACTGACTAGGTTGATGCTGAATTGGATTGGTACTGACTAGGTTGATGCTGAATTGGATTGGTACTGACTAGGTTGATGCTGAATTGGATTGGTACTGACTAGGTTGATGCTGAATTGGATTGGTACTGACTAGGTTGATGCTGAATTGGATTGGTACTGACTAGGTTGATGCTAAATTGGATTGGTACTGACTAGGTTGATGCTGGATTGATACTGGACTGGACTGCGCTGCCTTGAATTGGGGCTGGACTGGACTGCGCTGCCTTGAATTGGGGCTGGACTGGACTGCGCTACCTTGAATTGGGGCTGGACTAGACTGCGCTGCCTTGAATTGGGGCTGGACTGGACTGCACTGCCTTGAATTGGGGCTGGACTGGATTGCACTGGGGCTGGATTAGTATTGGACTGGACCTGGATTGGTATTGGGATTGGACTGGACCGGGATTGGACTGGACCGGGATTGGACTGGACCGGGATTGGACTGGACCTGGATTGGACTGGACCTGGATTGGTATTGGACTGGGCCTGTATTGGACTGGGCCTGCATTGAAGCTGGATTGGACCTGGAGCTGGATTGGACCTGGAGCTGGATTGGACCTGGAGCTGGATTGGACCTGGAGCTGGATTGGACCTGGAGCTGGATTGGACCTGGAGCTGGATTGGACCTGGAGCTGGACTGGACCTGGAGCTGGACTGGACCTGGAGCTGGACTGGACCTGGAGCTGGATTGGACCTGGAGCTGGACTGGACCTAGAGCTGGATTGGACCTGGAGCTGGATGGGACCTGGAGCTGGATTGGAGCTAGACCAGATTGATAGGTTGCGGGAAGGAACAAGGCCGAATGATCAGGCATATCTGATATTGGAGTAGATAAACAAAACTAGGAAATACAAAGGAAGACGCGGAGACTGTCTCCAGGATTTCGATGAATAATGGCACAAAGAGACAGATAAGGGGTAACATTCGGAAACGTTATCAGGGTTCTTAAATGATTGAACAGAACGGCGGAGCGGCAGTCACCACGAGGAATATGGACAAGTAAGCCAAATGATATTAATTCTGCCTTACATCGTTTTATGGCAAAAGATAAAACTATTCAGTTTCAACTAAACAAAGAGACCGACTGAATAAAGGAAGAAAAAAAAGGGGGAGAATAGATTTGATTCATTATGGAACATGTCTGGGAGGGATAGAAGCGAAAGTTGATGGAACCCTCTCCTTGTCGTGAGAGTTACGCCGGACTTCACACAGATTGTTGAGCAAAATAGTTGAGTTTGAAGAATCATTAGAGCATTATACACGATGACTAATCTACTATTTCGCTATAAAATCTCAGGTTAGCAGGATGTGTCTTGTTTACTTCACGGGGTGGATCATAGAGCCATTAGTGCGTAGGTGGCGTAATTTAGCGAAGAAGAACTTGCGGAACCATCAAAGTAGGGCAATTCGGGGAGTCGTGAGATACAAGTGACAGATCATTACGCAGACAACTATTCATTGGAACCTACCTGGTGCTTCTGAGGTTGATACAGTGGCGGTAATAGGTGTTTCGATTGCGAGGGAGCGATCGCCTTTTGAATTACTAGATAAGGACTGTTTCTGACCAATGCGCGTTACCAATCAAGGGAGTTTGGGTCTGGATCACTCTGGACATATCTGGTAGCAAGGGAAGGTTGGAAAGGCTTTCTGCCCTGCAAGAGTCCTAGAAATCCAAATAAATGCTTACCTACAGCATGTCACCGTTGATGTTCAGTCAAAGTTCTCCTTGATTAAAGGGTCGGACGGAACTGGCTGGATTTGTGTGAGAATGGTAGTTTCTGAACGAACAATGTTGTGAAAGATGTTTTTGGACGAAGCTCAGAGTGAAAGGGATGACAGATAAAGAAGATGGACAAAAGACGCGAAAGACGAACGTTGTGTTAAGAAGAAGTCTATTATTTTTATGAGTCTTGATGGGGGACGATAACAATTTGCCTGCTTTATTGGTGCTGTTTATGCCGGTGTTGCAGGAATGTGCATTGTTGATGGCAGTGTTATTCACTCCTATGTTTTGAGTCAATACTTTTTACAGAAGGTCCGGATATAATTGTCGCTGGAATTCCAGATGAATCGAATGTTCAAACGACATGTGTAAACGCTTGCAGAGTTTGTGTCTGAAGTAGAAGGGAGTATTGTCCTAGAGAATATACGATTGGAAATTAATGTTGGAAAGGATACCATTTTGGGTTGTTGTAGAGTTGACTTCCATGAAAACGCGGTTGACCAGAGCAACAACTGTAGTGATCGACAACATCGAGCGCTTCTAGCTCCAGATATGCTGTTGTGTAGGGATTGTTTCATGTGATTTGCAAGGTCGAGAATTTACAAAAGCCTATCGGATGGTGACTGAGACGGAGGATCTGAACCCCTTATAGTGTCGGATGTGGATTGTGAACTGATGAGAGTATGTTGCAGGAAATATTGGATAGTGAGAAGATGAGAGTCAGATTAATGCTTTTTGTGGACGAATGATTGTTGGCGTATCGTTCTTGGCTCTATATGATCCTGGAGCAAAATGCGACGTATGCAAGTAGAAGGCCTGGCTGGTGTACGTCTGTAACACAACTTCTCTAGTCCCTCTCTGATTACAGCTGGTATCTTGTTTTAGTCGGAGACCCATTGATAGAGCTGTTGTGGCCATTGATGACGTCGGATTGTAACTGCCCAATCGGCAGGTGCGGAAGCTCGGACTATTAGGATAACTGGGAAATTTTGTTATTGATCAAGGCCTTACGTTTTTTTTGAAGTTTATGCGAGTATTGTATTTGTATTTGGTGGGTTTTTGCTCAAAGGAGTTATCTGGTAGATTCTCGAAGTGAGGCACGATGGTGAGGATCTTGTGTTGTAAGAGACGTTGTGACCTATTCAAGATAGAAGGATAGGTATTGTTTCCCGGAGGTGCGAAGTTTCGTTCGCTTGGAGTGCGGCCGTGTCAGGGCTGGAGCATGTGGATGTGATAGAGGGACCACTTCACTTGGACCCATCATTAAAGTGTGATTAGTAGAGCTGAACAAATTCGGAGGATTTAAATAGGAAAAGTCGAAAAGTGGGAATGTGATACTGATAAAACAAGGCAATGAACAGAAGGACACAAATGGACAGAATAGAGGAAATAATTTATTTAATGAAATCGGATACTGTTAATTTCGGACAGGTCATCTCCCTAATGGATTTTGCGAGAAAAGAAGTAGGAATACGTGAGTTGGCAACGCTAGGAAGAGAAACTGGAATCTCAAGATATAGTGAAGAACAAAAACGTGAAAATGAGAAGTCTTCGAAGGCTGTATCCTTCCAATTCTCCCATCTGAATGTCAAACTCAAGACCTCATCAAATTAAACATCAAAAATGTTATCAGGCTTGCAGAATGCTATAACGGTAAAGAAATTTGAAGGGGTGGACTGACATACTATCAGATGATTCAATAAATGAAACAAACTATATGAACTGATACACCGGACAGAAGAGGAAAAGAGGTAGGCCTTTTCGATGGTGGGAATACTAAATAACAGGGATATTATAATGAAGAAACGGCTGAAGACAGGAGTGGAATGAAGGAGGCTTTTGGGCACGTAACGTTTTTTATGGCTTTCAGCTATGGTGCTACGAGGCTAGTGTCGAGGAGTAAAATTCAACCATGGCTTTTTGTGTGGACACTTGAATTCTACGTTGCTTGATTTTTAGTTGGTTGTTTTGGTCTCCTTTTATTTTTTTATTTTTTTTCTCATCTTTTAGTAATGGTTGCAATTGATCGGATTTACGGAGAGTTAAACAAGCGCGAGGACTCGCTTAGTTACAGGATGGCCGAGCTGTTAGGTGACTTTTCTCTAATTCCATTTAATTGTTTGTAGAAGCGGGTATTACGTCGATTTAAAGGAAGGACTTCCGGTTGTGATGAATCATTTTATAAGAGTGTTGTTAGATTCTTTTAATTTTATTTTATGCGAACGGAAATACTAGTGGCGCCATCTGATTTATTTCTCAAGAAAGTATAAAAGGCGTGTAAGCTGTCGTTTGAATACAGTAGTCGACGTGATTTCAAAGTGAACAGAGTTGAGAGTAATTGTGACTGAGTTTTGGAGGATAATTGTACTGATTTTGGAGGATGGTTATACTGTTTTTGGAAAATGAATAAACTGTTATTGTGAACCAAGGAATTTTCATTGTGTTTCTGAACTGAACCCAATAGTTCAGAAGTGGGATCGACGGAAAAAGGTACCACTTTTTCTTGTACTGCGCCCACAGAAAACCGTAAGTCACTGATATTACATCTTTTTTAAAGTATTCATTATGGATGATACTGAGCTCAGCTTACAAAAAAAATGAGTTTCAAATGGACGCTCATTATGTATGAGAGGATCCATTTTTTTTTTTTTTTCTATTTTATTTTCATTTCCCCACACTCTGGTTTGAATACTACTTAGTTGAATTCCGTTACATTAAAGTCTCTTTTTTTTCTCTTTTTCACGTAACATCGAGTAACTATGGCTGGACTGGACTGGACTGGATTGGATTGATATATCATGGTTGCGGACGGCTCGTGGTACAGAGTCGAGTAACTATGGCTGGATTGGATTGGATTGGATTGGACTGGATTGGATTGGATTGATATGTCATGGTTGCGGGAAGGCTCGAGGTAAAGAGTCGAGTAACTATGGCTGGATTGGATTGGATTGATATGTCATGGTTGCGGGAAGGCTCGAGGTAAAGAGTCGAGTAACTATGGCTGGACTGGATTGGATTGATATGTCATGGTTGCGGGAAGGCTCGAGGTAAAGAGTCGAGTAACTATGGCTGGACTGGATTGGATTGATATGTCATGGTTGCGGGAAGGCTCGAGGTAAAGAGTCGAGTGACCATGGCTGGGACTTGGATGGACTAGGTTGATGCAGGACTAGGTTGATGCAGGACTAGGTTGATGCAGGACTAGGTTGATGCAGGACTAGGTCGATGCAGGGCTAGGTCGATGCAGGGCTAGGTTGATGCAGGGCTAGGTTGATGCAGGACTTGGGTTGATGCAGGACTTGGGTTGATGCTGGACTTGGGTTGATGCTGGACTTGGGTTGATGCTGGACTTGGGTTGATGCTGGACTTGGGTTGATGCTGGACTTGGGTTGATGCTGGACTTGGGTTGATGCTGGACTTGGGTTGATGCTGGACTTGGGTTGATGCTGGACTTGGGTTGATGCTGGACTTGGGTTGATGCTGGACTTGGGTTGATGCTGGACTTGGGTTGATGCTGGACTTGGGTTGATGCTGGACTTGGGTTGATGCTGGACTTGGGTTGATGCTGGACTTGGGTTGATGCTGGACTTGGGTTGATGCTGGACTTGGGTTGATGCTGGACTTGGGTTGATGCTGGACTTGGGTTGATGCTGGACTTGGGTTGATGCTGGACTTGGGTTGATGCTGGACTTGGGTTGATGCTGGACTTGATTGATGCTGGACTTGGATTAGTACTGACTAGGTTGATGCTGAATTGGATTGGTACTGACTAGGTTGATGCTGGACTTGGATTAGTACTGACTAGGTTGATGCTGAATTGGATTGGTACTGACTAGGTTGATGCTGAATTGGATTGGTACTGACTAGGTTGATGCTGAATTGGATTGGTACTGACTAGGTTGACGCTGAATTGGATTGGTGCTGACTAGGTTGATGCTGAATTGGATTGGTACTGACTAGGTTGATGCTGAATTGGATTGGTACTGACTAGGTTGATGCTGAATTGGATTGGTACTGACTAGGTTGATGCTGAATTGGATTGGTACTGACTAGGTTGATGCTGAATTGGATTGGTACTGACTAGGTTGATGCTGAATTGGATTGGTACTGACTAGGTTGATGCTAAATTGGATTGGTACTGACTAGGTTGATGCTGGATTGATACTGGACTGGACTGCGCTGCCTTGAATTGGGGCTGGACTGGACTGCGCTGCCTTGAATTGGGGCTGGACTGGACTGCGCTACCTTGAATTGGGGCTGGACTAGACTGCGCTGCCTTGAATTGGGGCTGGACTGGACTGCACTGCCTTGAATTGGGGCTGGACTGGATTGCACTGGGGCTGGATTAGTATTGGACTGGACCTGGATTGGTATTGGGATTGGACTGGACCGGGATTGGACTGGACCGGGATTGGACTGGACCGGGATTGGACTGGACCTGGATTGGACTGGACCTGGATTGGTATTGGACTGGGCCTGTATTGGACTGGGCCTGCATTGAAGCTGGATTGGACCTGGAGCTGGATTGGACCTGGAGCTGGATTGGACCTGGAGCTGGATTGGACCTGGAGCTGGATTGGACCTGGAGCTGGATTGGACCTGGAGCTGGATTGGACCTGGAGCTGGACTGGACCTGGAGCTGGACTGGACCTGGAGCTGGACTGGACCTGGAGCTGGATTGGACCTGGAGCTGGACTGGACCTAGAGCTGGATTGGACCTGGAGCTGGATGGGACCTGGAGCTGGATTGGAGCTAGACCAGATTGATAGGTTGCGGGAAGGAACAAGGCCGAATGATCAGGCATATCTGATATTGGAGTAGATAAACAAAACTAGGAAATACAAAGGAAGACGCGGAGACTGTCTCCAGGATTTCGATGAATAATGGCACAAAGAGACAGATAAGGGGTAACATTCGGAAACGTTATCAGGGTTCTTAAATGATTGAACAGAACGGCGGAGCGGCAGTCACCACGAGGAATATGGACAAGTAAGCCAAATGATATTAATTCTGCCTTACATCGTTTTATGGCAAAAGATAAAACTATTCAGTTTCAACTAAACAAAGAGACCGACTGAATAAAGGAAGAAAAAAAGGGGGAGAATAGATTTGATTCATTATGGAACATGTCTGGGAGGGATAGAAGCGAAAGTTGATGGAACCCTCTCCTTGTCGTGAGAGTTACGCCGGACTTCACACAGATTGTTGAGCAAAATAGTTGAGTTTGAAGAATCATTAGAGCATTATACACGATGACTAATCTACTATTTCGCTATAAAATCTCAGGTTAGCAGGATGTGTCTTGTTTACTTCACGGGGTGGATCATAGAGCCATTAGTGCGTAGGTGGCGTAATTTAGCGAAGAAGAACTTGCGGAACCATCAAAGTAGGGCAATTCGGGGAGTCGTGAGATACAAGTGACAGATCATTACGCAGACAACTATTCATTGGAACCTACCTGGTGCTTCTGAGGTTGATACAGTGGCGGTAATAGGTGTTTCGATTGCGAGGGAGCGATCGCCTTTTGAATTACTAGATAAGGACTGTTTCTGACCAATGCGCGTTACCAATCAAGGGAGTTTGGGTCTGGATCACTCTGGACATATCTGGTAGCAAGGGAAGGTTGGAAAGGCTTTCTGCCCTGCAAGAGTCCTAGAAATCCAAATAAATGCTTACCTACAGCATGTCACCGTTGATGTTCAGTCAAAGTTCTCCTTGATTAAAGGGTCGGACGGAACTGGCTGGATTTGTGTGAGAATGGTAGTTTCTGAACGAACAATGTTGTGAAAGATGTTTTTGGACGAAGCTCAGAGTGAAAGGGATGACAGATAAAGAAGATGGACAAAAGACGCGAAAGACGAACGTTGTGTTAAGAAGAAGTCTATTATTTTTATGAGTCTTGATGGGGGACGATAACAATTTGCCTGCTTTATTGGTGCTGTTTATGCCGGTGTTGCAGGAATGTGCATTGTTGATGGCAGTGTTATTCACTCCTATGTTTTGAGTCAATACTTTTTACAGAAGGTCCGGATATAATTGTCGCTGGAATTCCAGATGAATCGAATGTTCAAACGACATGTGTAAACGCTTGCAGAGTTTGTGTCTGAAGTAGAAGGGAGTATTGTCCTAGAGAATATACGATTGGAAATTAATGTTGGAAAGGATACCATTTTGGGTTGTTGTAGAGTTGACTTCCATGAAAACGCGGTTGACCAGAGCAACAACTGTAGTGATCGACAACATCGAGCGCTTCTAGCTCCAGATATGCTGTTGTGTAGGGATTGTTTCATGTGATTTGCAAGGTCGAGAATTTACAAAAGCCTATCGGATGGTGACTGAGACGGAGGATCTGAACCCCTTATAGTGTCGGATGTGGATTGTGAACTGATGAGAGTATGTTGCAGGAAATATTGGATAGTGAGAAGATGAGAGTCAGATTAATGCTTTTTGTGGACGAATGATTGTTGGCGTATCGTTCTTGGCTCTATATGATCCTGGAGCAAAATGCGACGTATGCAAGTAGAAGGCCTGGCTGGTGTACGTCTGTAACACAACTTCTCTAGTCCCTCTCTGATTACAGCTGGTATCTTGTTTTAGTCGGAGACCCATTGATAGAGCTGTTGTGGCCATTGATGACGTCGGATTGTAACTGCCCAATCGGCAGGTGCGGAAGCTCGGACTATTAGGATAACTGGGAAATTTTGTTATTGATCAAGGCCTTACGTTTTTTTTGAAGTTTATGCGAGTATTGTATTTGTATTTGGTGGGTTTTTGCTCAAAGGAGTTATCTGGTAGATTCTCGAAGTGAGGCACGATGGTGAGGATCTTGTGTTGTAAGAGACGTTGTGACCTATTCAAGATAGAAGGATAGGTATTGTTTCCCGGAGGTGCGAAGTTTCGTTCGCTTGGAGTGCGGCCGTGTCAGGGCTGGAGCATGTGGATGTGATAGAGGGACCACTTCACTTGGACCCATCATTAAAGTGTGATTAGTAGAGCTGAACAAATTCGGAGGATTTAAATAGGAAAAGTCGAAAAGTGGGAATGTGATACTGATAAAACAAGGCAATGAACAGAAGGACACAAATGGACAGAATAGAGGAAATAATTTATTTAATGAAATCGGATACTGTTAATTTCGGACAGGTCATCTCCCTAATGGATTTTGCGAGAAAAGAAGTAGGAATACGTGAGTTGGCAACGCTAGGAAGAGAAACTGGAATCTCAAGATATAGTGAAGAACAAAAACGTGAAAATGAGAAGTCTTCGAAGGCTGTATCCTTCCAATTCTCCCATCTGAATGTCAAACTCAAGACCTCATCAAATTAAACATCAAAAATGTTATCAGGCTTGCAGAATGCTATAACGGTAAAGAAATTTGAAGGGGTGGACTGACATACTATCAGATGATTCAATAAATGAAACAAACTATATGAACTGATACACCGGACAGAAGAGGAAAAGAGGTAGGCCTTTTCGATGGTGGGAATACTAAATAACAGGGATATTATAATGAAGAAACGGCTGAAGACAGGAGTGGAATGAAGGAGGCTTTTGGGCACGTAACGTTTTTTATGGCTTTCAGCTATGGTGCTACGAGGCTAGTGTCGAGGAGTAAAATTCAACCATGGCTTTTTGTGTGGACACTTGAATTCTACGTTGCTTGATTTTTAGTTGGTTGTTTTGGTCTCCTTTTATTTTTTTATTTTTTTTCTCATCTTTTAGTAATGGTTGCAATTGATCGGATTTACGGAGAGTTAAACAAGCGCGAGGACTCGCTTAGTTACAGGATGGCCGAGCTGTTAGGTGACTTTTCTCTAATTCCATTTAATTGTTTGTAGAAGCGGGTATTACGTCGATTTAAAGGAAGGACTTCCGGTTGTGATGAATCATTTTATAAGAGTGTTGTTAGATTCTTTTAATTTTATTTTATGCGAACGGAAATACTAGTGGCGCCATCTGATTTATTTCTCAAGAAAGTATAAAAGGCGTGTAAGCTGTCGTTTGAATACAGTAGTCGACGTGATTTCAAAGTGAACAGAGTTGAGAGTAATTGTGACTGAGTTTTGGAGGATAATTGTACTGATTTTGGAGGATGGTTATACTGTTTTTGGAAAATGAATAAACTGTTATTGTGAACCAAGGAATTTTCATTGTGTTTCTGAACTGAACCCAATAGTTCAGAAGTGGGATCGACGGAAAAAGGTACCACTTTTTCTTGTACTGCGCCCACAGAAAACCGTAAGTCACTGATATTACATCTTTTTTAAAGTATTCATTATGGATGATACTGAGCTCAGCTTACAAAAAAAATGAGTTTCAAATGGACGCTCATTATGTATGAGAGGATCCATTTTTTTTTTTTTTTTCTATTTTATTTTCATTTCCCCACACTCTGGTTTGAATACTACTTAGTTGAATTCCGTTACATTAAAGTCTCTTTTTTTTCTCTTTTTCACGTAACATCGAGTAACTATGGCTGGACTGGACTGGACTGGATTGGATTGATATATCATGGTTGCGGACGGCTCGTGGTACAGAGTCGAGTAACTATGGCTGGATTGGATTGGATTGGATTGGACTGGATTGGATTGGATTGATATGTCATGGTTGCGGGAAGGCTCGAGGTAAAGAGTCGAGTAACTATGGCTGGATTGGATTGGATTGATATGTCATGGTTGCGGGAAGGCTCGAGGTAAAGAGTCGAGTAACTATGGCTGGACTGGATTGGATTGATATGTCATGGTTGCGGGAAGGCTCGAGGTAAAGAGTCGAGTGACCATGGCTGGGACTTGGATGGACTAGGTTGATGCAGGACTAGGTTGATGCAGGACTAGGTTGATGCAGGACTAGGTCGATGCAGGGCTAGGTCGATGCAGGGCTAGGTTGATGCAGGGCTAGGTTGATGCAGGACTTGGGTTGATGCAGGACTTGGGTTGATGCTGGACTTGGGTTGATGCTGGACTTGGGTTGATGCTGGACTTGGGTTGATGCTGGACTTGGGTTGATGCTGGACTTGGGTTGATGCTGGACTTGGGTTGATGCTGGACTTGGGTTGATGCTGGACTTGGGTTGATGCTGGACTTGGGTTGATGCTGGACTTGGGTTGATGCTGGACTTGGGTTGATGCTGGACTTGGGTTGATGCTGGACTTGGGTTGATGCTGGACTTGGGTTGATGCTGGACTTGGGTTGATGCTGGACTTGGGTTGATGCTGGACTTGGGTTGATGCTGGACTTGGGTTGATGCTGGACTTGATTGATGCTGGACTTGATTGATGCTGGACTTGATTGATGCTGGACTTGATTGATGCTGGACTTGGATTAGTACTGACTAGGTTGATGCTGAATTGGATTGGTACTGACTAGGTTGATGCTGGACTTGGATTAGTACTGACTAGGTTGATGCTGAATTGGATTGGTACTGACTAGGTTGATGCTGAATTGGATTGGTACTGACTAGGTTGATGCTGAATTGGATTGGTACTGACTAGGTTGACGCTGAATTGGATTGGTGCTGACTAGGTTGATGCTGAATTGGATTGGTACTGACTAGGTTGATGCTGAATTGGATTGGTACTGACTAGGTTGATGCTGAATTGGATTGGTACTGACTAGGTTGATGCTGAATTGGATTGGTACTGACTAGGTTGATGCTGAATTGGATTGGTACTGACTAGGTTGATGCTAAATTGGATTGGTACTGACTAGGTTGATGCTGGATTGATACTGGACTGGACTGCGCTGCCTTGAATTGGGGCTGGACTGGACTGCGCTGCCTTGAATTGGGGCTGGACTGGACTGCGCTACCTTGAATTGGGGCTGGACTGGACTGCGCTACCTTGAATTGGGGCTGGACTAGACTGCGCTGCCTTGAATTGGGGCTGGACTGGACTGCACTGCCTTGAATTGGGGCTGGACTGGATTGCACTGGGGCTGGATTAGTATTGGACTGGACCTGGATTGGTATTGGGATTGGACTGGACCGGGATTGGACTGGACCGGGATTGGACTGGACCGGGATTGGACTGGACCGGGATTGGACTGGACCTGGATTGGACTGGACCTGGATTGGACTGGACCTGGATTGGTATTGGACTGGGCCTGTATTGGACTGGGCCTGCATTGAAGCTGGATTGGACCTGGAGCTGGATTGGACCTGGAGCTGGATTGGACCTGGAGCTGGATTGGACCTGGAGCTGGATTGGACCTGGAGCTGGATTGGACCTGGAGCTGGATTGGACCTGGAGCTGGATTGGACCTGGAGCTGGACTGGACCTGGAGCTGGACTGGACCTGGAGCTGGATTGGACCTGGAGCTGGACTGGACCTGGAGCTGGATTGGACCTAGAGCTGGATTGGACCTGGAGCTGGATGGGACCTGGAGCTGGATTGGAGCTAGACCAGATTGATAGGTTGCGGGAAGGAACAAGGCCGAATGATCAGGCATATCTGATATTGGAGTAGATAAACAAAACTAGGAAACACAAAGGAAGACGCGGAGACTGTCTCCAGGATTTCGATGAATAATGGCACAAAGAGACAGATAAGGGGTAACATTCGGAAACGTTATCAGGGTTCTTAAATGATTGAACAGAACGGCGGAGCGGCAGTCACCACGAGGAATATGGACAAGTAAGCCAAATGATATTAATTCTGCCTTACATCGTTTTATGGCAAAAGATAAAACTATTCAGTTTCAACTAAACAAAGAGACCGACTGAATAAAGGAAGAAAAAAAAAAGGGGGAGAATAGATTTGATTCATTATGGAACATGTCTGGGAGGGATAGAAGCGAAAGTTGATGGAACCCTCTCCTTGTCGTGAGAGTTACGCCGGACTTCACACAGATTGTTGAGCAAAATAGTTGAGTTTGAAGAATCATTAGAGCATTATACACGATGACTAATCTACTATTTCGCTATAAAATCTCAGGTTAGCAGGATGTGTCTTGTTTACTTCACGGGGTGGATCATAGAGCCATTAGTGCGTAGGTGGCGTAATTTAGCGAAGAAGAACTTGCGGAACCATCAAAGTAGGGCAATTCGGGGAGTCGTGAGATACAAGTGACAGATCATTACGCAGACAACTATTCATTGGAACCTACCTGGTGCTTCTGAGGTTGATACAGTGGCGGTAATAGGTGTTTCGATTGCGAGGGAGCGATCGCCTTTTGAATTACTAGATAAGGACTGTTTCTGACCAATGCGCGTTACCAATCAAGGGAGTTTGGGTCTGGATCACTCTGGACATATCTGGTAGCAAGGGAAGGTTGGAAAGGCTTTCTGCCCTGCAAGAGTCCTAGAAATCCAAATAAATGCTTACCTACAGCATGTCAACGTTGATGTTCAGTCAAAGTTCTCCTTGATTAAAGGGTCGGACGGAACTGGCTGGATTTGTGTGAGAATGGTAGTTTCTGAACGAACAATGTTGTGAAAGATGTTTTTGGACGAAGCTCAGAGTGAAAGGGATGACAGATAAAGAAGATGGACAAAAGACGCGAAAGACGAACGTTGTGTTAAGAAGAAGTCTATTATTTTTATGAGTCTTGATGGGGGACGATAACAATTTGCCTGCTTTATTGGTGCTGTTTATGCCGGTGTTGCAGGAATGTGCATTGTTGATGGCAGTGTTATTCACTCCTATGTTTTGAGTCAATACTTTTTACAGAAGGTCCGGATATAATTGTCGCTGGAATTCCAGATGAATCGAATGTTCAAACGACATGTGTAAACGCTTGCAGAGTTTGTGTCTGAAGTAGAAGGGAGTATTGTCCTAGAGAATATACGATTGGAAATTAATGTTGGAAAGGATACCATTTTGGGTTGTTGTAGAGTTGACTTCCATGAAAACGCGGTTGACCAGAGCAACAACTGTAGTGATCGACAACATCGAGCGCTTCTAGCTCCAGATATGCTGTTGTGTAGGGATTGTTTCATGTGATTTGCAAGGTCGAGAATTTACAAAAGCCTATCGGATGGTGACTGAGACGGAGGATCTGAACCCCTTATAGTGTCGGATGTGGATTGTGAACTGATGAGAGTATGTTGCAGGAAATATTGGATAGTGAGAAGATGAGAGTCAGATTAATGCTTTTTGTGGACGAATGATTGTTGGCGTATCGTTCTTGGCTCTATATGATCCTGGAGCAAAATGCGACGTATGCAAGTAGAAGGCCTGGCTGGTGTACGTCTGTAACACAACTTCTCTAGTCCCTCTCTGATTACAGCTGGTATCTTGTTTTAGTCGGAGACCCATTGATAGAGCTGTTGTGGCCATTGATGACGTCGGATTGTAACTGCCCAATCGGCAGGTGCGGAAGCTCGGACTATTAGGATAACTGGGAAATTTTGTTATTGATCAAGGCCTTACGTTTTTTTTGAAGTTTATGCGAGTATTGTATTTGTATTTGGTGGGTTTTTGCTCAAAGGAGTTATCTGGTAGATTCTCGAAGTGAGGCACGATGGTGAGGATCTTGTGTTGTAAGAGACGTTGTGACCTATTCAAGATAGAAGGATAGGTATTGTTTCCCGGAGGTGCGAAGTTTCGTTCGCTTGGAGTGCGGCCGTGTCAGGGCTGGAGCATGTGGATGTGATAGAGGGACCACTTCACTTGGACCCATCATTAAAGTGTGATTAGTAGAGCTGAACAAATTCGGAGGATTTAAATAGGAAAAGTCGAAAAGTGGGAATGTGATACTGATAAAACAAGGCAATGAACAGAAGGACACAAATGGACAGAATAGAGGAAATAATTTATTTAATGAAATCGGATACTGTTAATTTCGGACAGGTCATCTCCCTAATGGATTTTGCGAGAAAAGAAGTAGGAATACGTGAGTTGGCAACGCTAGGAAGAGAAACTGGAATCTCAAGATATAGTGAAGAACAAAAACGTGAAAATGAGAAGTCTTCGAAGGCTGTATCCTTCCAATTCTCCCATCTGAATGTCAAACTCAAGACCTCATCAAATTAAACATCAAAAATGTTATCAGGCTTGCAGAATGCTATAACGGTAAAGAAATTTGAAGGGGTGGACTGACATACTATCAGATGATTCAATAAATGAAACAAACTATATGAACTGATACACCGGACAGAAGAGGAAAAGAGGTAGGCCTTTTCGATGGTGGGAATACTAAATAACAGGGATATTATAATGAAGAAACGGCTGAAGACAGGAGTGGAATGAAGGAGGCTTTTGGGCACGTAACGTTTTTTATGGCTTTCAGCTATGGTGCTACGAGGCTAGTGTCGAGGAGTAAAATTCAACCATGGCTTTTTGTGTGGACACTTGAATTCTACGTTGCTTGATTTTTAGTTGGTTGTTTTGGTCTCCTTTTATTTTTTTATTTTTTTTCTCATCTTTTAGTAATGGTTGCAATTGATCGGATTTACGGAGAGTTAAACAAGCGCGAGGACTCGCTTAGTTACAGGATGGCCGAGCTGTTAGGTGACTTTTCTCTAATTCCATTTAATTGTTTGTAGAAGCGGGTATTACGTCGATTTAAAGGAAGGACTTCCGGTTGTGATGAATCATTTTATAAGAGTGTTGTTAGATTCTTTTAATTTTATTTTATGCGAACGGAAATACTAGTGGCGCCATCTGATTTATTTCTCAAGAAAGTATAAAAGGCGTGTAAGCTGTCGTTTGAATACAGTAGTCGACGTGATTTCAAAGTGAACAGAGTTGAGAGTAATTGTGACTGAGTTTTGGAGGATAATTGTACTGATTTTGGAGGATGGTTATACTGTTTTTGGAAAATGAATAAACTGTTATTGTGAACCAAGGAATTTTCATTGTGTTTCTGAACTGAACCCAATAATAGTTATTAGCGGTAGGAAGCAAGCCTGCGCATACGGTGGTGGCTTGACCTGTTAATTTACCGACCAAGTAATAAATTTTGTCACTGTCGGACAGTATTGCCAACCTCAAAAAACTAAAAAACCACAAATCGCCCAAAAATAAAACAGTAGAAAGCGGTAGGTAAAGAAAAAAAGGCAGATTTCATAATTTGGCTCATATAATTAAATAATAAACAACTTTCTTAGTGACTAGGAACTCACATCAATTGATATAATTATTTATAATCACAGCAACATAAAACAAAAATCAAAGTAAAATTATTTTTCAGTTTCATTTTCAATTGCCTCATTTTCAATATTTTCACACTCATTTTTATTTTTAAAATCATACATGTTTTTGTTGAATTTCTTCATGTGCTTTTCTGTGGCTTCGAATGAATAGCAATCAGTTATTTCGGATTTAGTGTGTAATACTCTCCTTTAATAGTTGTAGTCGATATTCTATTGCGTAATTTGGTTTTCATAATATTTATAGCAGAAAATAACCTTTCCACGGCGGCGCTGCTATTTGGTAGGCACAAAAGCTTCTTTACCAATTCACACAATGTAGGAAATGTTTGAGATTCATCTCCATTTCTTAATTCTTGTACATGTTTCCAAAAGTCGATAATATCGGGAGTTTTGTTTTGGTCGAAAGAAAAATCGACATTTCTTAACATTCGCCATTCTCTATCTAGTTCCGTTATATTATTTGGACAAATCTTTGGGAAGAAATGATGTAAATCTGCAATGGAAGGGAATTTCTTCTTTATTTCAGAATCCAGAATTGCTTTAGGATTTAGCATCTTCAGACATTTTAATGCTTGACGGTCTTTGTCGTCAAAAGGAAACCTTTTTAATATCTGTTTTGCAGCCTCGATATAAAACTCCTTACACTTTAAGTAGAAATTTTTCAGCTGTTCTTCCTCTAGTTCTCCTATTTCTCTCTTTCTTCTGATCAAATTTGACACCATTCCACCAACGTATATATGTTGCATCGGTAAATGTTTCTGCTCACACGAGAAGTCAAGGTTTAATATTTTAGTTTCTTTTGCGTGTAAAATATCTTGTGCTTCATTTTTTTCTTGTTCAGTGAGATTCAAATATTCAGGTTGTAGAAAGCATTCCAAGATCGTTGTGTATGCGGTCAGTATTTTGTCGTATAGTAAATATAATTTCGGAGTCTCGGATTGCATTTCTTTATTGAGATCGGTAAATATAGGTAATGCAAATTTCAAAAACTCCAGGTACAATTCAGTTGTCGGTTCGAGAGCCTTGGAGAGAATTGATTGCGCAGAAAGTAATCTATCTACATGAACTGCAGCTTGAAAATACAATTTTATAGCTGGTAATTGTTCCAGAAGCTTACTACCTCAATAAGCGACAACCATCTGGTTTGGCTAGGGTGGAGTAATTTGTGTGGTTTAATATTTGTGAATGCTTGAAATGTTTTGAAATCTCCAATACGTTTTGGTGAATTTTGTACATGATTATATACGTCTCTACAGAAATCTTCCACGCCCCTTGGCAATTTCTCACATGCGTATGATGCGAGGTTAAAAGAATGGCATATGCACTTCATAGTAAAAAGGTCAGGTATGTCATTTTTAAACAAAGTGACCAATGAATGTTTATGTCCAAACATAACGTTAGCGCCATCAGAAGCAAAGCCTATCATGTTTGATTTGAAAGGAATATTTTTTTCAACAAAATATTCTACTATTTTGCCATACAACGCTGTTGCTGTACCATCTACGATTGGTATTAAAGTCAGAAATCTATCTTCAACGCTGAAATCTAATTTTACTATTCTAGCGACAAGCGCTAAATGTTTTATCGTAGATTTATCTGTGCTTTCATCAACAAGTAATGCAAAGCAATTGTTCTGTAACATCTCTATTATATTTTCTTCAGCTGTCTGCCCAGTTACATTAACAATAATAGCTCTAGCTTTTGTGCGGCTTATAGATAATTGTTCGGCAATTTTCGAATCTGGACATACAGCGCAAATCAATTTATTCAAATGAGATGCTATGTTAAAAGACAGATTATGCTCAGCAATAAAGCAGGCCATTTTTACTTCACCCGCTTTAGCTGCAATTTTTATATCTTGTGAGTTGGAAGCTGAGGTAAACATTGAAGTCAGTTTTTGTTGTTTTTGTAACTTCAAACTATTCTTCGCGTGTTTGGTTGAATCTTTGTGTCGTAACAGTTCGTGTTTACCACATTTTCTGTCGCATTTACAGGCAGAACAAAAGAAATAAGTCTCACCTTTAGTGCTTTTCTTTATCCAGCCTTTGAACCTATCATCTTTTAACCACGAATTTACGAATTTCTGTTCATATTTCACATTTTTCTTCTTAGGAGGACTTTTTCCAGTCGATGAATCACTACTCATTTTATCAAAAACTTTGTAATTATTATTTTTTCAAAATAGACGCCGCAATTCAAAGAAACTGTTCAGGGTGTTGTGACTTGTGACTATAAAACAATACCTACGCAATACGGTGTAGCTGTTATTCATAAATAGGGATTCCCCCGTGCATAAAAACATAAAGAAGATACTGCCATCTAGTGTCAATGCGTTTTATTACGTAGTGGTTTATCATTGCGTTTTATCGCGTAGTGGTTATCAAAAAATGTTTGCATAGTAGTGTATTAGGTGGCGCTGAACGCGAAAAACAGTAGAAAATAGGAATGAAACAGAAAACATGGTCATCAATGTGAAAAAAGCAAATCTACTGTTAAAACAGTAGGGTTGGTAACGCAGCTGTCGGACAGCGATTCGTTTTCGTGAATGAGGCTTTTAAATTGTTGGTAGAATATGGGCCAATTTTTTGGTTGACCGTTAAATGTTACTAAGTCGATTGGCTGGAGAGAGACCTTTTTTGTTTTACGCGGGAATGAATTTGAATTTTGTAAAGGTGTTGAATGCGATGATATTGTTTGTTTTACGTGACAGTACATAATATCAAAATTAGTTCATTCTTGGTATTTAATTGAAAATTTCGGATTAATTTTTAAAGAAACTGAATTGTATTTGTCTAAAACATTTTCAAATTCATCCCGTGAATTATCGATATTAGAAGCACTATACAATAATGGCGTTAGAGAATGGATATCGGTATCTACTCTAAGAGCAAGGTCATAGATTCCTTGCATTCGAGCAAACAGCATCTCTCGTTTTGATTCGAGAATCGTTTGTTGGCATTTTTCGTCGTCAAACGTTTCTTGAAACTCAGGAGACATATCACCTTTTCGTGTTTTACTCATAATGAGACTTTAGAGTTTATAACAAAGAACAAATACGCGGGAAATTGATTGTAACCAAAAATGGCGGCAATTTTACTTTTGTTAAAATTCGTTAAATTATGGTTTTAATATAGCGGAGGACTGCCTAAATTTTAATTAATCTCGATCGAAGGACCATTAAATGGAGGATAAGAGAGGCTGGTTCTTCCCTCTTTTTGAACTCCACTTCAATTACGAACACTTGCAACTATACCATGGATAGGAAAATACTGCTGCAAGTGGAAGATGATGGGAATAGGTACACAGCAGTTAATGGAGGGAAACATGCACGTACCTGCTTTCTTTGATGTATTCTTGTTGGCGTTGTCTGCAGCCTGTCACTGCGCTCGTACACTGCTCTGTTATTAGCACATGCAACACTGATGTTCACTGATTAGTTCATACGCGAGTGTATAAGTTAATGCTAGCGGTTATTGCGGTTTTGGCGGTTATGGCGGTAAAGTTTAAGAGACGCGAGCAGACGTCCGTTCGGCTCAAAGTCTTAGCGGGAAGAGGGCGACGCGTGGGGTTCGCGTCGCTTGCGCGTCCATTCACTCGGAATTGTTCGTTAGTACTCGGCAGTACTCGGGTACTCAGGCGTGCATGTAGTTAGGATAGGGAAGGATAGATGGCGTTGCAAGTGTCCTCTGTGGTAAATTAGTTAGTGGCTCTGGGCGAACGAACCCAGTTTCATCATCTATAAGTGAAAATTGAAGTTCCCAGTTGAGTGGTTAAATAGGTCGACTACGCTGTATCCATTTCAGCCCCAAGTGTAAAATTAAAAGCTCCACATTGGCAACATCGGAGCTAAATCCCTATAAAAGTATTGTCAAAAGTATTGTACGTATGCGTACGTTATTGACAAAAGTTGAACGGGGTGGAGCTCTGGCCGGAGAGCAGTGGGCTGTAATTTGATGTGCTGGCGTGTCTGGATGTTGGTCGACACGTTGTAGGCCGGTTCAGGGGTACAGCTCCACCGTTTCGATAGCCCTGGGGTTGGTTACGTCAGACCGAAGCACGGGACGGGGCCGCCGAGGAGAGCAGGAGCAGGGATTTTTCAATAAAACGCCTTTTTTCAGTACTGCGGCCTGGCAGGGGCAGCAGTGGTTTAGCCTTTTCAGTGGCTTTTTTTTTTTTTGGGATAGGAGGAATCGCTGTTGGCCCTCAGGCCTTTACAGCTTCGCCAGGATGGAGGTGCGAGCTCAGAAGGGGCTCAGCTGAGAAGGGGTAGGAAAGGACTGCTAAAAGTCGCCGCAGGGCAACTTGTTAGCACATAATGAATCTACCACTGGATTCGGATAGCGACCCAACTGAGAAGAACCAGCAAGAAACTCAGCGGGCGTGCAAATAATGAAAAGCAGTACACCAGAAAATAATTTATTAAATAACAAACTAAAACGAACTTGCAGGAAACGGGTGATGATGATGACGCTTCATGGGGCACGTTGAACTCTGCGTCGAGCTCGACGATGACGAGTGAGGAATCCGGGGCGCCGTCTCGGCCTGTCAGCGTTAGGGCTGTCAGCGAGCAGCGTCGTCAGCGCGTCGGGAGGTTCCGTAAGAACGTGTCGCGGGCGTCGGCGGGACGCGATACGGGCGTGGGCGGGGTCGGGCGCGTAGTTCGCGGCGGCTACGATGAGAGGATTACTATGATCCTCCGCGATCTTGAAGTATCGCTCGGAAGCTTGCTTCAAGAACTTAGAGACGGGGACGAGGTCGAAATCGTCATGAAGGTCGACGTTCCGCATATACCACGGAGCACCGACGGCCTTTCGCAGAAATCGATTCTGCAGAACCTGGAAGGAGTTTAGGTGGGAACGCGCCGCATGAGCGAAAGCTGGACTTGCATAAGTCATGATGGGTCTGACGCAAGTTTTGTAAAGAGTCAACTTATTACGAAGTGACAATTTACTACGCTTGCAGATCATGGGGCGATCCGACCGATCATCGCGCACGGCTTTGATGTGCTGACGGAAGGTCATGGCACGATCGAAGATGACACCTAAGTATTCAACCTGACGGGCCCAGGGAAGGACACGGACGGGCCTTGGGGGCACCCCTCTGCCCGGGCTTGATCTCTCCTATCTTGAAGTGAGGTTTTGGTGTGGCATTGTCACAATCCCCTTCTTGGGGTTTGCCCATGGTCTGGTCCTGGTCGTTCTTCCGGTTTGTGTTTTTTCCTTGGCTGCCACCAGCCCCGGCCGAAGTCCTCCCATTCTGGATGGTCTTCAATGTCAAAGCCATGCAACCAAGAAGGCACAAGAGGTCGTAAAAAGTGAGTGCGTCGTTAGACAACTGGCCGATCGTATCTCATCTTTAATTTTTTTTTACATTATTTTTCCCTTTTAGAGGGGAGGGAGTAACCCTTTATTTATTTAAATATACAATTTTATTTTTTACATACTTACAACTTATCTAAAAACTATAACAAAACAGAAACTAATAAAAAAAAAAAAAAAAAGATGATGAAAAAGAAAAAAAAATGTAAATGAAATTTAAAACAGAACAAAATAAACAAAATTAAAAATATCTAAAAATCAGATGCAAATAAATAGTAAATCTAAAAATCAGATGCAAATAAATCAAAATAAAAGGTAAGAGGCCCCGTCCAGCCCCCACTGGCCCCTCCCTCCCACGACAACACCACGAAATGTGGTGAGGGAAGGGCCCGCGTTGAGGTCGGCCGTTTCCTGAGGGGGAACGGGACCGCAGATAAAAGTCTGCAGTACTAGGGGGCCCCCGATTTGGAGCCCCATCCCCTGAAGGGGGATTTGAGTCCCGTAAGGGGACGAAAGGGGTTAGAAATTTGCCACCCTCCGTTAGGAGAGGTGGCTTCAATCTCATAAAGAGATTATTATGCTCCCAGAGGGGGAGTGGGACCCGGAGACGCGGGACGGAGTCCCGGACAAGTTCGTGGCTCCGTTCCGCAACCCCAGACCTCAAAGAAGAGGTCCCCAAGCCTAGCTTGGGCGAACCATACCCTTAAGGGGGGAATAGAAGCCTCTTGAGGGGGCTTATAAAAAAAAAAAAAAAAAAATAATGCCCCCACTGATACGTGGGGGGTCCCCATAAGAGGGAACAGCTCCCAGAGGGGGAGCGTGGTCGCACCTCCCTGTCGGGAGGGTGATGGTAGCCCCCGTGGGCGCCATCATGGGGCAGAAGAACGTGCGGGACGGACGATACAATGATCTCAGTCCCGTAGAGGGGATCGCCTATATCCTACCACGTTGTTACGCCGTAGGATAGTTAACTCCGAGAAATCTCGGGGGACCCAGCAGCTCCCTAGGCAACGCCGCGCCTTCAGGCGGCCGGGGGTGCAAGGGAGCTATATTGCGGAGATGCTCATGGGGTCCTCGGTCGGCCCGCTCGTACATGTTACGAGCGAGCCGGACGATGAACTCCTCGAGCGACTCCATCTCAAGGTCCCGGTCGATTACGTCGTTACGCACGTAACGGCCTGCTCCGACGATGACTCGGAGGGAGATGTTCTGCTGAGCCTGCAACCTTTTCGGCTGGGACGGCAGTATGAGGTGATACCAGGCCTCAGCAGCGTACGTAATACGTGGGCGGATATAAGTCTTGTAGATAGTGAGCTTAGTCCTGATCGGCAGCGCGGACGCGAGAACCGGTCGCAAGACGAATCGCGCCGCACGAGCCAGGTCAATCGCTCGATCGACATGCGGCTTCATGCGGAGCGAGCGGTCAATCTCGCATCCGAGATACCGAACGCTGGATTTAAACTCAACATCCACACCACGAAGACTGAGACGGGGGACGTCGACGTCATCAGGGGTAGACAGATCCTGGAACGGTGATTGGTCGACTAGCGAGGACTGAAAAGCCTCCCAGTCGACCCTGGGCCTAAAGGGGGGGCCGCGACACGAGTGATCCCCAAACTCGCCGTGACCAAGATCGGCAAGTGAGCGGCACCCATGTCGTACAGTACCTCGATATTAATCGGGCACCGCAACCCCTTATGAACGCACACATCCAGAACATCCGGACGACTCGCCGTGTACGGGATGTGCGTTGGATCATTGGGGCCGACCACACAGTAGTCCCCCCTTTCGGCATCATCGATCAACCGCCTCCCCGCCACCGATATACTCCGAGAGCCCCACGCGGTATGTTTCGCGTTGAGGTCTCCCAGAATCAGTGTCGGTTGACAGTCATAGTCCAGGACCCGTCTGATGTCTGCCGGCTCGAGGTAGTAGCCCGGGGGACGATACGCGGCATAAATCCGCAGTTCGACCCCCGATACCTGCACTCTCACTCCCACCGTTCTGGTGTCGGTGAAGCTCAGTAGCTCTAGCTCATCGTGCACAACATCCCTCCTGACGAGAGCCGCCATTCCCCTGAACGGGATCCCATCAGGGGTCAGTCCGTCCCTTCGGTACACGATGTAGTTAGGCACTACAAACCTCGTAGTCGGTCTAAGTTTTGTTTCTCCCAGGAGCAAGACATGCGGTCTGTACTCCTGGGATAAACGGATGAGGTCCAACCTGTTAGAGAGGACCCCCCCGGGGTTCCAATAAATGGCCCGCAGCTCCTCCCTATCCATGCTGCGGGACGAATGGGCTAAATCCCGATATTAGTCCCCCGAGGGGGGCTATGAGGGACTTAGCCCACAGGGACACTCTCTCCCACAACTCCAGCAGCGTTGCGGCAGAGAAAGGATGCCCTGGGGCTATCCCTCCGTCGCGCTGCTGAGGCCGTGGGTGGGCTCGAGGCTGGACCGTCGTGTGGAGGGGTGGGGTGGCAGACGACGGAGCCCCCGTCGGAGTCTGCACGGACCCTACCTCCATGGGTTCGTGTTGGAGGGCCTGTGGAGGGGCTACAGCCTCCAACTGCCTCTCTCCGGCGCGAGGTGGCCGAGAGGGCATTGGGACCGAAATGGCGGCCTCGGATTGCACCTGCGCAGTCCGAGCACCAACCGCCGCAGGTTGGCTGCCCTTCGACTTCTTCTCCTTTTTCTTCTTCTTTTTCTTCTTCCCCGTTGGCGCCGCCACTTGGGTGGCAGGAGCCGAGGAAGAAGATGGAAACCTCGCCGTCTGGGCATCGGCCGTCACCCTCACGCGGGGTCTGGGCTTTGGCGGCCTTTGCTCACGGGGGGCGTTCGCCTCCGCCATGAGCGTTGTCGCCTGCGGATCTGCAGGGACCGAAGGGGTCGGAGTTGGGGGAGGTGGAGCGGCGGGTCGGGACGACTTTCCCTTCCCCTTGACTTTCCACCTCTTGGTCGCACCCTCAGGCTGTTGCCCGGGTGCGGAATTGCCCGGTACTGGCCGGGACGTAGACTGGGGTCTAGTTGACCGCGGCTGCGGTTGAGGCTGGGGCCTCAGGCGGGGGTCTCCGGAGCGCGGCGGCTCAGGAAAGCGTGGCGGGATGGCCGTCCCGGTGGCCCGTGCCCTCCGCACAAAGACCGGACATCGCCGGTCGTTTGCGGCGTGGCCTTTGCCACAATTGGCACAGGTCGGAACGGCGTCCCGAGGCCTCGGGCAGTCCGCCACGATGTGCTCACCAGCACATCGCACACAGCGGACTGCTCGGTGGCAATTGACGCTCGAGTGCCCGAAGGCCTGGCAGCGATGGCACTGCGCAGGACCCTTCTTTGGCCTCCAAGCCTCAATCACCACCCCCGGCAGGTAGAGGAGCTCCTCTACGCTGTATAACCGGGCGAGTTCCTCCCTGGAGAGGTGGTCGAGCTCAGCTTAAAATACGCTAGAGGGTCGACCCCTCTTAGCCAGGACCACCTTGGCGTACCGCGCCGGAAAGCCGAGCTCCTTAAGAGCTTCGGCCACAATTGTAGGGTCCGTGTTCCCCGGGAGTCCACGGATGGCCACCTTGGAGGGGATATCCTCCGGGAGAGACCAACAATTCCACGACATTGTGGTCTCCCGGGAGGCCTCCGTCAGGTAGGCCTGGATTGTCCGGAACTCCCGGATGGATTCAGGGAAAAATTTGAAGCCACCCGCAGGGGTGGCTCTGCCGTTCGGGGCAGCTCCTAGTCGCTCCCTTAGTATCGCGAAGTGCCGCGGCCAGTCGGGGAGCGACTGCACTTCGATCGGGGGATGCCGACGTAGGTCGAGATCCCCCCTGTTTGCTCTTCCAGAGCCTGGAAGGGCTGCACTGGCGGCCGGTGCTGTCGCCGTGGATGCGGCAGCGCGCCGCGCGGATTGCGGTTGGGGTTGGGGACGCGGAGCCGGTGGAGCCGCCAACGAAGACGGACGTGGGGATGCTGGCTGTCTCGCCGCATCCGCATACCCCGTAGGGCCTCCACCGATCTCCGCGTACCGTGTCGAGTCCATGAATCCACCTCCCTGTTTGCCCGCGGCCGACGCCGACAGTGATGTCGGCGCCCCGCCGGATATCGGTGAGAAGGGAGGAGGCGTGGGGGAGGCAGGCGCCGTGCGGAACTTTCGTGCCGCGGGCACTGGCCTGCTCCCGGAGGTCGTAGTCGGTGTGGGCGTGGTCGAGGGGTGGGACGGCACGCAGGGCTGCGCGAGGCCCCGCCCCCTCGATGATGATGATGATGCAGATGAATCCGACGCGTATTCGCTGTCGGAGTATCCGAAAATTTCCTTCAACCCCCTCTCTACTTCGAGGGAGATTGAGGAAGGGCCTACGCGAGGACGTTTGTCCTCCGGGACCGGATCCAAGCCGGACCTGGCCCTCCTCTGAGGCCTGGCTGGCATTGGTGCATCGGTCGGCAAAGAAAACTCAGTTTCTCCCGAACCGATGCACTGAGCCCCCTGGCCCTCAAAGGAGGGCCCTGCCCGAGGAGCGGAGGGATCGACTACCGGGTCCGGCCGACCCGGTTGAACTACGGGAACCACTTCCCGTATCTGGTTTGAGAAGAGGTCTCGTTGAACAACGACCCTCTTCGATTTACGTCCACCGCGGGCGTCGCGGGACGGGCCGGGGGTGCTGACAAGGGGGGTGAGTCCCCCCCGGGCATGTCTACGACTACCACTTAACGTTAGGCGGGTCCCATGAGGTACCTACTCTAACTTAAGCCTAATTGAAATAAAATAAAACTAGGGGAGGGCTCGAACCTCCTAGAAGCACAAATGCGGGTCTTTCGCTAACCTCACCCCCCCCTGAAGGGGGGGTAAAGGGGGTTGACACAGTCAGGCAACTCTCAAATTGGCGCTTGAGTCCCTAATTTTATCATGGAACGATAAAACAGGGACACAGCTTCAACAGGGTGAAGACTACCACCCGTAAATGCACTTAATTAAAGAATAGAAGTGTCTCCACTCACCTGTGTCGCCGGCTCCCTTGCTCCGCTGTCCGGAATCGTCGAAATCGGCGGTCCCGGGGCAGCAGCAGGGACTGGGCACGCTCACGAAGTCGCGACGGAAGGATAAAAATCGAGGGTTGGACCGCACTCAATTTATGTTTCCTACCCGCTCTGTTGCCAGCACCGAAACACACAGAGGTCGCGACCAGTACCGATGCACCGGCTGTGTAGACGGGCCTGACGGGACTGTTTAGACCGGTGAGGATGTGCTCCGTGAGGCGGTGCACTTGGCGGGTACACGAATGTCTGGCGCGGAATCCAAACTGTTCGTCGGGGAGGAGGTTGTTGGAAGACACAAAGTCCCAAAGGCGTCTGTAGAGCACCCGCTCATACAGTTTGCCTAAGGACTGAAGGAGGCTAATGGGACGGTAACTACTCGGGTCGTTACGGGGTTTACCGATTTTAGGAATGCCGATAACTTCTGCTTCTTTCCAGGTATCCGGAAAGGCGCAGTGTGTCATAGCGGACTTAATGTCTGAAGTGAATGCGTTAAGCGCCTCTGTGGTTTCCTGAAGGGAAGGAGTGGACTGGTCCGGGCCTTCAGAGAGAGAAGGAGGAACGGCGTCCGCCAGGCTGGCGCCTAAGACGTGCCAATCGACGACGGTTTTCAAGATGGGTTCCGCTGAAGGCGGGGGGCTTAACTGCATGATAACCGGGCGATAATCCGAATCTAATTCAGAATGCACCTCGATAGAATGCAAGCGCAATGTCACATTCTTGAGAAGGGCCATATCCAGGATATCCGGCCGGTGCTGGATATTGTAAGGATAGTAAGTCGGTTCGAGAGGGACTACGATATCGAACTCTAGGACGTCAATCAGACTATCGAGACGTCTGCCGTTCGGGGTTGTGGCGAGGCAACCCCACCTAGCATGCTTGCAGTTGAAGTCCCCCGCCAGAATGACGGAGTTCCCCATACCGAGAAGCGCCTCGAGGTCGCTTTGCAAGACTGGTTTGTCGGGAGGGAGATAGACGGACACGATGACGATGGACGAGTGGCCCGTCAGTGCGATGCGGCACACCGACGCTTCCATGTTAACGAGCGCGGGGGGATCGAGCGGCACGCAATGCAACACTCTCCGGTAGTAGACGGCAGTCCCACCTCCGGATGAGGTGAGTCTGTCGTTCCTAATCATGACGTAGTTCGCGATTCGGGGGTCACGCGTCGAGGGATTGAGGAACGTTTCCTGCACTAAGAAAATATCAACTTGATGACTTCGTAAAAAGTCAGCAATTTGATCGCGTTGAGAGTAGAGACCGTCGGCGTTAAAAAGACCGACGGGCGTGGGGCCTACTTCTTTGCGGTGTACTATCCATAATTAAAGTTAATTAATTTTAGGCACACGAGCGGATGTGCTGGGGACTGCGTTTTGGTTATTATTATGGAGACCGGACGAGAAGGCCTGCCACACATCGATGTGTGCCAGGAACACCTCCATACGGTCTCCCTCCGTGTTGCAGGCGTTATGCGCCTCAATAAACTCAAGGAAACGCTCGGGCGTTACTGACTTAAGCACGTGAAAGAACGCGGCGTTTTCTTTCTTCAGTCCGGAAGAGAGCGCCGGGCGCTGTGAGACGGGGGCGCGGGGCACCGGTTGTGCCAAGAGGGCGGGCGGAGCTGGGGCGGCGGCGGGGGGCGCTCGTGATGTTGACTGCGCTGCGGGTGCGCGAGAGGAACGGTTAGTGCCCGGAAGGGGCCACTCGCTTGTCTTGGGCAGCGGTGTCGGGACGAATTTTTCCACCGGCGGCGGTTGGGGGGCCCTAATCTTATTTTGACGCGCGGTGCGTCGGTTAGGCTTCGGAGCCATCGGGCAGCCGCGGTAGTTGGCCGTGTGGCCAGCTCCACAGTTCACGCACGACGGGGGCTCCGTCGCGGTGTCCCTACACCGTGGACAGTCGGCTGTCGCGTGGTCGTCCGAACACTTCATGCAGCGCGGGCGCGCGAAGTAGTTTTTAGATGAGTGCCCGTATAACTGGCAGTTGTAACACTGCCCGGGCATGCCCCTCTTGTGTGGGGCTTCGAACTTGAGACCCGATAGCTGGCAGACGGTCTTCAAGTTGAAGATGCGCTTGCCGCATTCGAAAGCCTCGACGACGGCAAGGACCATGTTGTATGGCTCCTTGCCGCGGGCCTTGTACATGCGGTGTACAGCCACTGTTGGGACCCCTTGGGAGATGAGTGTAACTTATTTTTTTTACATTTTAATTTAAATTACAATTTTTTATCGATATCGATTATCGACCCCTTTCTGCTTCACTAGGTTCCGTGTCTCCTCACTAAACTGGTACATAGTTATGCATGTATATTGCATCCTTTTGTCTCCAAGGGTATAAAAACCGCGTGCACACATTAATTTCTGATTCCGAGATATTTTTTTAATAATGTAACTAGTCTTCAGTATACACCCGTGATGGGTTAGTAAATTCTGTGTGCCCGTGGATCCTTCGGGTTCCACCCCTAGGTCTCACACCATACGAGACCTGTTGTATTTGACTTGCCTTCCATGGAGCGTACTGTTACATCCTACCCCTGCTAGGAATATTGCTGACTTCAGCAACTTTCTTTCAGAACTAAGATCTTGGCTGAGAGAGTAAGTCAGTTCAGGCCGATCTTCCAACCCGAGAGGTTGTGTATAAAATCCAGAAAAACGACTTCAATATCCAAAAAGTGTATCCTAAATATAGTTAATTAAAGTGTGTGAAATAAAAATCTTTTTTAAAAAAGGAACTTTTATTCGTCGCGTAACATATTTGGTGGCAGCTCAAGGGATTTCTAAAACCCAGGAAACGCCTTCGATTGTGGAAAATCAATGACCCAGTGCAGTGAAAACAGTGAAAAGTGAATAAAAGTGAAAATACGTGTATTTGTACAAAACAACTTATAACATGCTCCTGAACTCCATCTACACGTAAGTGATAATTTATCCAAAAACTCACTGGTGGCGCGATTCCAAAGACTCTTAAAAATACTATTTAAATCCGAAAGTGTAATAATTAACATTCAAAATCATCTCTAATTACACCGGTCAACAAAATTCAAACTTTTTCGTACCACACGGACTTTTTTGATATTTTTTACTTTAATTGGTGATTGTAAGAAAAAATAAACAGTTAAAAAAAATTTGCTAGCCAAGGATTTTATTCTATTGAGTAATTTAAAATATTAAGAAAAAATACAGATCTCGTAAATCAAACGTTTATCTTAATATATATATTTCTTATGTACGTGTGTATGTGACTGAACTCCTCCTAAACGACTGGACCAATTTTGATGAAATTTTTTGTGTGTGTTCGTGGAGATTCGAGAATGGTTTAGATTTACAGTTGGTCAAGGTCTGATGATGGAGCTGGAAGGTGGCTATGAGAACTACGTCATTAAGCAATATAACCTCATCGTGTTTAGGTTCTAATGAAGCGTGTTGATGAGTACTTTAGATTGCCGGGAACAATTCCTATGCGACGCAGACGAAGTTGCGCAGGGCAGCTAGTTTTTTTATAAATTACTTAATAGTTTAAGATTTTCTTGAATGTTTAGCTTCTGGTTGGTCCCTTTTAATTGTCCAGCAGTAATCCGCTAACATATTTGGGCTCCATTTGCCCTGGTACCGCTTTTCCATACTAGAAATGTCCTGGTGGAACCTCTCGCCGTGCTCGTCACTGACAGCCCCTAAATTGTCAGGAAAAAAATCCAGATGCGAGTCTAAAAAATGGATCTTGAGTGACATGTTGCAACCCAATGCTTGATATGACAATAAGAGCTCGCTAACCAACTCTCTGTAGCTGTCACTCTTGTGGTTGCCCAAAAAATTTGCAACAACATTTTTAAATGCGTTCCATGGACAATTTTCTAAACCGCTTAATTTTTCTTCAAATGTTAAATCTTTTATTAACTCCCTGATTTGAGGGCCAACAAAAATACCCTCTTTTATTTTTGCATCACTTATTTTAGGGAATTTTTCTTTTAAGGTACAAAAATCCACTCCCACTGCGATCCATTCCGTTCACAAAATTTTTTATTAATCCTAATTTGATATGCAATGGTGGTAAAAGCACATTATTTGGCTCTACAAGGGGTAAATACTGTGTTTTTTTTCTTGTAATTTATACCTTTTATGTCAGTGAGACAAAAATAGCAATCCGAAACGTGATCTCGCTGTTCAGTCCATATCATGGGTACAGCAAACGGCATAGCTCGTGCACCTTTCTTCCAGTCGGGTAAATTTTTCACACACGTTATGCAACAGACATGAGGGGCCCAGAATTTGTCTTGATAGGCGACAGAAAAACCAAAACATCGGTGATAACACTCCAGCACAAGATTCGTAAAATTTCGTCGTTGTTTTTTGAATGTAAGTTCTCCGCAGACATAACAAAAAGAGTTAGGGTCATTATTACATTTCCTCGACATGTTCACAGGATTAATAAATCACATACAAATATTCAAATTCAACTACAAATACTTTTATGACGATTTACTTGTGAGCGTTTCTGTTAATTTACCGCCGTAGTACTAGTTATGAGTATTACCGTATCACAACAAATATGAGGCTAACTGACAGATGACAACTGTGATTTAATGATGAGGGTAGATTGATAAAATAAAATTAGCTATCAAAGTTCGTGTGGCAAAATCAGTGTTGACCAGTGTTATTTTTCGAGACATCCAGTACCGAGAATCCTTATCTCACGCGACGCATCCGCTCATCTGCATTAAACCTTGAACTTTATCGCAACAAACAATTCTCGGAAATCCAACAAAATGACCACTAAGGAGGAGACTAGACAAAGAGGACAAAAATCGGAAAGCGAAGAAAGAATAGACCTTAATATCCTATTGAAGTTTATTAAAAGTTTCGACGGCAACCGCGAAAATCTAAACTCATTTCTGACAAACTGTCAAAATGCGATTAATTTAGCAAATATCCAACAAAAACCTGTATTATTAAAGTACATTCTAAGCCAGTTAGAGGGTAAGGCAGAATCAGCATGTACCATTCGCGACTTTGAATCTTGGGAACAGTTATCTGAATTCCTACGGGCCCAATTTGGTGATAAAAAACATTACGCTGCATTACTCTCTGACCTGCAAAGTTGCAAACAAAATTACAACGAGCCGGTCAATCAGTTCTCTTTACGTATCGAATCTTGTTTATCACGGCTGTTGGCCGAAATAAATATATCCATCCCGTCTCGTAACAAAGGCGAACTGACAGGCCGTATCGCTGCAATGCAGGATTTAGCCTTATACACTTTTGTAACTGGATTAGATCCTAAATTATCTATGGCAATTCGATGCCGAGATCCTGATACATTAAACCAAGCTATTAATATCACTGTCTCAGAAGAGAAAATTTTGCAAACGACTAATAGAAAATTTCCCTCGTCTTCATCCGGATATCCATTCAAAAATCCGCAATTTCCAAACAGATATCAACAACAAATGCAACCACGGTTCCAATATCGGCTCAGAATTAATATTACACAACCTAATGCAGTAAATCCTAGTACCAACGGACAACTCTTTTGTAGATATTGTAAGAGTAACGGCCATATTCTTGAAAATTGTCTCACGAGAGAATATAACAACAAACGTTTTCAAAATCAATCCCCAAATTACCAACAACGGGTCCAACCGCGTCAAAACAGAGTGAACTTTAAAGATAATAATGTAAATTTCTATACTAACACAGGTGAACCTCAAATAATTGAATCCCGCGATGAAGTTGATCATGTTAATTTAAACTGAGTCCTGGCCTGCGTTGGTGTCGTCCGGGTCTAAAATATAAAACCGACACCCAAACATCTTCTAGTTCACTAATTAAATCCACCAACGGCATTATACGACAGGGTAACCAGCCCCAAAAAGGAAATGCCCGATCCTTTAATGAAAATACTATGCAACAGGGTAGCCAGCCCCAAACCGAAAGTATTTCATCATATAATCGTAGTAATCCTATTCCAATAATAAATAAAGTAAATTCGAATCCTGAAAATAATAATAAGAAAAATGTTATATATGAAATCTCAAGAAATACGAATAAAAAATATCTACCTTATGTTAAAGTTTCAACATCTATATCTTCAAAACCATTAAATCTGCTAGTAGATACCGGCGCTTCGGTAAGTTTAATAAAATAATCATGTATTGAAAATTATCCCGAAATCATTAATAAAAAAATCGAAATCACAGGAATCGATTCCAATCGTGATAGTAGCATTACAACACTAGGCCAAATTCAAATAGTGATCCAAGACAACGTAGCTACCGTGAAACATTACTTCCATATAGTAGACAATATTGATTTACCATACGACGGAATTATGGGTAATGATTTATTTAGTACGCAAAGGAGTCATATAGATTATATCCATCAGATTTTGCTCATAAATAAAATTGTATTTCCTTTATTCTTTCAACAACCAATTTACGCAATTCCAGCTAGAACTGAGATGATAATTGAATGCACTGTCTCCAATCCTGAAATAAAAGAAGGGTTAATACTCGATCAACATTTAACAGATCATTTATTGGTAGCTAACTGTATCGTTTCGGTTAAAAGTAATTCTAGGATTAATATATCTGTAATAAACACGTCTGAAAATTCGATTGACGTCAACTCCGACCTGAAATTAACATTACTTCCACTTGAAAACAAAACTAAACCTGATCATGCAACACATCACATTTTCCAATTAAACCAAAAACATATCCACGAAAATGCTCTATCTAGAACAAAAAATGTAATTGACCAACTCCGCGCGTCCCATTTGAATAACGAAGAAACCCAAGCACTCTTTGATATTTGTACAAAATTCTCTGACATCTTTTATCTACCTGGAGATAAACTTTCTTTCACTAACGCCATCCAGCATGAAATCAAGACTACATCCTCGACACCTATCTACACCAAATCATACCGCTTCCCAGAGTGTCATAAACAAGAGGTCGAAACCCAAATAAATAAAATGTTAGAACAGAACATAATCGAACCATCATCATCACCTTGGTCATCACCCATATGGATAGTCCCGAAGAAGATTGACGCCTCAGAGGAAATGGCGTGTAGTAATCGATTACAGGAAATTAAACGATATTACAATAGGTGACTCCTACCCCATTCCTAACATTTCCAAAATCCTCGACCAACTAGGTCGTAGCAAATATTTTAGTACACTCGATCTCGCTTCAGGATTCCATCAAATTCCAATGAATGAAGAAGACGCTCCTAAAACAGCCTTTTCCGTTCCCCAAGGATCCTATCAATTCTGTAGAATGCCTTTCGGTTTAAAAACAGCGCCCTCCACATTTCAGCGGCTGATGAACACAGCCCTATCCGGCCTCCAAGGTATAAAGTGTTTTGTATACTTAGATGATATCGTTATTTACTCCTATGACCTTCAAACCCATATTAAAAACTTAGAATCAGTGTTTACAAGACTCCGAGATTTTAATTTAAAACTGCAACCGGATAAGTGTGAGTTCCTTAGAAGAGAAGTTTCATACTTAGGACATTTAGTCACCGACGAAGGGGTCAAACCCAATCCGGATAAAATAAAAGCCGTCAAAGACTTCCCTAGACCACAAAACCCCAAAGATATAAAATCATTCCTTGGACTTGTTTCATATTACCGTCGCTTTATACCAGAATTCTCAAAAATAGCGAAACCATTATCAAACCTACTAAAGAAAGATGCGCCTTTCGAATGGACTCATGAACAACAACTTGCCTTCGAATCCTTAAAACAAGAATTAATATCTGCCCCACTCCTCATCTATCCAGATTTCTCCCAACCATTTGTATTAACCTGTGATGCATCTAACTTCGCGATATCAGCAATCCTATCACAAGGGCCTATAGGAAAAGATAAACCCATAGCGTATGCATCTCGCACTTTAAACAAAGCTGAAACAAATTATAGTGTTACTGAGAAAGAATGTTTAGCAATCCTATTTGGCACAAAAACGTTCCGCCCATATTTGTACGGGCGACGATTTAAAATAGTTACCGACCACAAACCACTCAAATGGCTTTTTAACTGTAAAGATCCAGGATCAAAACTCGTAAGATGGAGATTGAAACTAGAAGAATTCGATTACGAAATTGAATACAAAAAGGGTAAGACTAATTGCAACGCTGACGCTTTGTCCCGGTTTCCTGTGAACCCCATACAAGATACTCTACTCAATCCTGAAACCCCTAATCAAAATCTAGACTTCCTGAACCCTAATAATGATCCTAATACTCCCAGTCCACTTCCTGAATTAAATTCCGACGACTTAGTAGAACTCGGTCCTTCAGACAACCTATTTCACGACCTTAGTCCCCTTTCACCTTTGGCAGGAACGGCAGATACTCCCGTAGATCCCTTATCCAACATAGAACTGTAGCGGAGCAAATATGCTGACGCCGCACAGGATCGACGGGTGTCCGTCGTAGTACTTGTTAAGTTTAGTTTTAGTCGGTTGCCTGTACACATAGGACGTACTAGTAAATAAATACTCTGCATATTACACAGTGCTATTGGGTTTCAATCAACATCCTCTTACACCTGATCCTGAATACCTCCAAAGTGGTGACCCCGACGTGATCATGCAGGCCGGACCGACGACTCATACGACACCAGGAGCTGCGGAGCTAGCACAGGTGTCGGTGGCGAGCAGAGTGCCAGATTTTTGGAAGGACCAGCCCAGGGTGTGGTTTGTGCGGCTGGAGGCTACGCTAGCACCTCAAAAACTAGGTGACGCCACCAAGTACGATTTGGTAGTGACTAAATTAGACAAAGAAGTCATTACCCAAGTCACAGATCTGCTGATAAACCCACCGGAAAACGACAAGTATAGAGTTTTGAAAGACAGATTACTCAACATTTTCGAGGAGTCTGAGGAAAGGAGAATTCAAAAGCTGATAGGCGAGATGGAATTAGGGGAACAGAGACCTTCACAGTTGTTACGCAGGATGAAGGACCTGGCCCGGGAGAAAGTCCCCAGTGACACTCTAAGATTGCTCTAGCAAGGTCATCTGCCAGCTTCAGTGCGCGGGATACTAGCAGTCACGGACACGAAGGAGCTGGACGTTTTGGCAACGGTGGCGGACAAGGTCATGGAAAACTACACAACGTCGCATGTAGCCGAGGTGGAGACGAGCACCAACGAAGATCAAAGTTTACGGGCGGCGATCGACAGTTTAGACCAAAGGCTAGCCAGGCTCGAAGGATATACGCGCAGCAGCAGAGGATCGTATACCCCAAGGAATCGCTCGGCATCGAGAGGAGCAAGGAGCAACCAACAATGGCTGTGTTTCTACCATTATAAGTACCAGAACAAAGCGAAGAGGTGCATCCAGCCATGTGCCTGGGGAGAGAAGAACAACAAGGAGTCGGGAAACTAAGGGCGGTGGACGGCGCGGCGGAAGACTGCACTCGTTATGCAAGTAATCGCCTCGTTATCACCGATAGGAATTCTGGTATGAAATTTCTTATAGATACTGGCGCCAATATATCGGTTTTGCCAGGGAAGGGTTTATTTCTGAGGAATATCTCGGATAAATTTAAATACAAATTATTTGCCGCTAATGGCACAGAGATTAAATGTTATGGGACAAAAACATTAGAATTAGATTTTAACTTGCGTAGGGTATTTAAGTGGAATTTTGTTATCGCGGACGTAGATAAACCTATTTTGGGCGCAGATTTTTTATTGCACACTAAGTTGTTAGTTGATATTAGCGGACGTAGGTTATTAGATAAGATGACTAATATAAGTGTCGTAGGATCCATTGTAAACTGGAACGAGCCATCGCTAAGAACGATAGATGATAATCATCCTTATTTCAATTTAATTTCAAAATATCCCGATATAGTACGACCCGTCTCATTCATAGATAAGCCACCGCACACGGTTATGCATTATATTGAAACTACAGGGCGGCCCGTTTTCGCGCGACCCAGACCTTTATCGCCGGAGAAGTATGCAAAAGCAAAGGAGGAGTTTCAATTAATGCAAGATTTAGGTATTTGTAGGCCCTCAAAGAGCGCTTGGGCAAGTCCATTACACGTAGTACCAAAAAAAGATGGACAGTTACGGCCCTGCGGCGACTATAGAGCTCTAAACGCTATTACAAAACCAGATAGGTATCCGATTCCCCGAATGCAAGATTTTACGTATATTTTAGCTAACAAAACGGTTTTCTCACGTTTAGACCTAAATAGAGCATACCATAATATTTTGGTAAATCCAAGTGACGTAGAAAAAACCGCGGTAACTACCCCTTTTGGGCTCTTTGAATTTTCCAGGCTTTGTTGCGGGTTATGTAATGCAGCACAGACTTTCCAAAGATTTATGAACAATTCGGTATTCCAAAACTTGGAGGTAACTCTACCCGACGGCAGCGTAATGCCAAGTTCAAAATTTTTATTTTGTTATATTGACGACGTACTGATCGCAAGTACATCAGAAAGCGAGAATAGGTTGTTTTTGGATGCAATATTCAAAAGGCTTAGTGAATTCGGAATAACTATTAATCTGACGAAATGTGATTTCGGAAAAAAAGTTATAGAATTTTTAGGTCACGAGGTCTCCGCCAACGGAATTAAACCACTTAAGGATAAAGTTCAAGGCGTTTTAGACTTTCCGAAGCCAAAGACAGTCAGTCAACTTAGGCGTTTCTTAGGCATGCTCAACTTTTATAGGGCCCATCTGCCAAGGGCAGCGGA
This sequence comes from Trilocha varians, assembly GCA_030269945.2. Classification (NCBI taxonomy): domain Eukaryota; kingdom Metazoa; phylum Arthropoda; class Insecta; order Lepidoptera; family Bombycidae; genus Trilocha; species Trilocha varians. The sequence goes on along the minus strand of AP028282.1, from coordinate 13,218,427 downwards.
ATGTCAATCTAAATTAAATATATTTCTAAATGATTCTAAAAAGAACGACAATACACCGATTAAGTGGACGGATGAAGCGGATGCAGCGTTTGCGAAATGCAAATCTGACCTAGAAAATTCCGTTGAACTGTGTTATCCAATACCAGGCGCGCCGTTGTCGATTATGGCTGACGCGTCAAATGACTGCATAGGTGCAGTATTGCAAACTCGGGTGAATAATAGTTGGAAACCATTGAGTTATTATTCAAAAAAATTAAGTGAAACACAACGTAATTATTCGGCATATGATAGGGAATTGCTTGCCATATATATGGCGGTTCAGCACTTTAGGTATATGGTCGAAGGTAGGAGGTTTACTATATTCACAGACCATAAGCCGCTCGTTTTTGCTTTCTCGCGAAAACCTAATGAGAAAGATTTACCGAGGAGAATTAGACAACTTATGTACATTAGTGAATTTACTACAGATATTAAATACATAAGCGGTAGCGATAACATTGTAGCCGATACACTGTCTAGGGTCGAGACAATATCATGTCCCACAACAATCGATTTCGCAGAAATCGCCCATGCACAAGGTAGCGATAAGGAGTTATCGGAATTAAGGAGCTCGACCCGTGAGAATTTACGTTTTAAAATGTGCAAGGTAGCAGATAGCGACATCGACATAGTGTGTGAAACAGCCACGGGGGCAATCAGACCATACATACCTGAAGGGTTCAGGCGCACGGTTTTTGATGCATTACATGGGGTTTCACATCCCGGAATTCGGGCCACTAGGAAAATGATGTCAAGTAGATACTTTTGGCCGAGAATGAATACAGATGTAGGGGTTTGGACCAAAACCTGTATTCACTGTCAAAAGGCAAAAGTAAATAGGCACACGATATCGGCTCTCGGCAGGTTCGAACCCTGCGGTAGATTCGAACACATACACGTCGATATCGTGGGACCTTTGCCTACATCACGGGATGGATATAGGTATTGTGTAACGGTAATCGATAGAACCACTGGCTGGCCGGATGCGTACCCGGTCAAGGATATTTACGCTCACACAGTTGCTAAGGTACTTTTTGAAGGCTGGTTCACTCGTTTTGGATGCCCGGTACGCATAACAACGGACCAAGGTAGGCAATTCGAGAGCTCCCTGTTCACGCAGCTGATGAAGTATCTTGGAGTAGAGAAACTGCGCACTACACCTTATCACCCGCAGAGTAACGGTGTGGTGGAGAGATGGCATCGGTCGTTAAAAGCCGCTCTTATGGCACGTTTAGCAGCACAGTCTTCGTGGGTCGATGAATTACCATCGGTATTATTGGGACTACGTGCCGTTCCTAGGAGTGACACCGGAGACAGCGCCGCAGAACTCGTATTAGGTACGACACTGCGTCTACCGGGCGATTTTTACGATACGGCAAGTAAGACTCTATACGAAAATGCAGATTTCGTACAAAATCTCAGGGATGTCCTACACAGAATAAAACCTAAACCGTGGAATCATAAAGATACCAGAACTATTTTTGTACACCCAGATTTGAAGTCATGTTCTCATGTATTTGTTCGGAACGACGCAGTTAGGAGGCCCCTACAGCCTCCCTACGATGGACCTTATAAGGTCATCGCAAGGAAAGCAAAATATTTCACTATTCAATTACTAGGTAGACAGTCACAAATAACAATTGATCGTTTAAAACCAGCTTACATTCTTAGCGATGGCAGCGATCCTAATATTAGACATAAGTTAGAAGATAGTGAACATCCTAATGTAACATTAAATAAACGCGACAAGGTAGAGACTTACACCACACGCAGCGGCAGGCGGGTTAAGAAAACTGTGCGTTTTGCAGAATAAACGCAGACTAGGCAACACACTTTAAATTCAATAAAAGAGTACATTATGTGTAGTTTCTGTCAGTATAGCAGAGTATAGGAGTGCAACTAGTCTTAGTTAACAGTAACATTGGAAACAGTAATTCTGGAAAATGGGAAACTACCACAGCAAACAAGTGGAAACAAGTGAACTAGTAGTCGCACAGAATAACGTCACGAACGTGCAGAAGATGGAAACTTACGGTATCATAGTTTTAGTGCTGGCAGTGTTCGTCACACTGACAGTGCTGTACACGTGGATTAAGTATTGTAAGAACGGTGTAAAAAAATGGCTACGCAGGGAGGTAGTAGCAACAAGTAGGCCTACCAGCGAACAACCTACTGGTTCTGCGACTACGACAGTTTCTTCTAATTACGTGTAACGTTACGTCATAGCAGTGCCGCTGTAGTGTCGTGTATGTCATGAGTTAATACTAATTAGTTCTAGTTTTATTAAAGTGTAAGGATAGAGTAAGCGATATATAGCCCTAAGTTTTTTTTTAATATGTATTTTTTTTATGTTAAGCTAAAAAAATAAAAAAGGGGGGGCTACTGTAGCGGCGTAGCGAGCAAATATGCTGACGCCGCACAGGATCGACGGGTGTCCGTCGTAGTACTTGTTAAGTTTAGTTTTAGTCGGTTGCCTGTACACATAGGACGTACTAGTAAATAAATACTCTGCATATTACACAGTGCTATTGGGTTTCAATCAACATCCTCTTACACCTGATCCTGAATACCTCCAAAGAACAAACTAATAATGACTATTCGCAATTTCTTAAATCCATGAACGAAAAAGATACATAATTCGACACTAAGATAATCGAGTATAATGAAAGTTTAATGAAAAGTTCTTCAAATATAATATTAATCCCTTCATCAATCGATTTGGACGAATCAAACCCCTACATAGAAGAACTCCTAAGTAATATACCCAATTCCGATGAAATTATCTATAATGAAAAACATTTGCATTCATTCCAAGCTATAAAATATAAAAATAAAACTTATTATATCCTATACACTAAGGTTCATCATTTCGACGAGTGCTCGTACAAAGATATATTCGATGTAATAAAAAAGGTAAGAAATGAAATCTTACTCTTTGAAAACACCACCGAATTATCCATATCCGATTTCAAAAACAACTTTGAAAAACTCTCCTTCACAAAACTTTATAATATTTTAACATATATCTTCCACCACACCAATATAACTATAAAACTCTACCATAATAACATAATTTATCCTACCCCAACAGAAATTCCAAAGATAATGAGAGAAAATCACGACATACCGATAGCTGGACACCTAGGTTCAACTAGGATGTACAAACGAATAAAAGAAAAATATTATTGGAAAAATATGAAATTCGAAATAGAAAACTTCGTGAAAAACTGTAACCTCTGCCAAACCAACAAACCATACAGACACACTAATAAAGCTCCAATGCAGATAACGACATCCTCAACCCGACCTTTCGATAAAATTAGTATTGACATAGTAGGGCCATTACCAGAAGCTGGTACAGAAAAGCTGAGATTTATACTTACTATACAAGATGACTTAACTAAATATTCTGTTTCATATCCCATCTCAAATGCAACCGCCGAAGAATCATGCGAGTGCATAGTTCATTTCATCTCGATATTCGGAATTCAAAAAAACATTGTCACCGACCAAGGCACAAACTTTACAGCAGACCTGTTTAAGAAAACTTGTGAATTCCTGAAAATTAAACAACTATGGGCTTCTCCCTACCATCCTCAGGCTCAAGGTGCTCTTGAACGCAGCCACTCAACTCTCAAAGAGTACCTGCGTTCATTTGTAAACGAAAACCAAACCAATTGGCACAGATATGTGTACACAGCGATGTTGTCATACAACACTAACATACATAGTACAACACAATTCACTCCGTATGAACTCCTATTTGGCCACAAACCTTTCATTCCTGATTCAATTTACGAACTCCGTACAGACGTAACCTATCCCGAATATTTAAAAATGTTACATCACCGTTTGAAATTATCCAGAGAGAAAGCTTTAGAAGACATTAGGGCATCCAAACAGAGATCAAAAGATTATTATGATCGATTCACTAGACCTGTAAAATATAAGATTGGAGACTTAGTTTATTTAAAAAATCATCTCAGACTGCGAAAGGCTATGTCCCCCATTTGGAAAGGTCCATATAAAGTTATCAAAGTCCACGGGAATAATACCCTATCTCTACTAATTAATCGTCGACACGTAAAACATCACTTCGATGAAGTCAAGCTCGCATCGGAAAGTAGAACTTAGCATAGTATACATATAAAGATAATATTTACAACAACATCTACAAATATTTTATATTATACAATTATTTTTATTATTTTCAGACTTATACTCTGCTATTCAGCATTGGCCCATAATGACGGCGAATATTTACAAACCATTAACCAAAGCCCGGGTGTCTTCTATGATCCTTCAGGAACAATAAAAATAATTAACGATTATATCCACGTTGTTATGCCCTTAGAAATATCATTTATTCGGAAACACATTGACAATGTTAAAATCACCTTTGCTACAATTCGTTACCTTTGTCAACAAAGTAAAGCCATAAAAAATGTAGATTGTCAAAACATAGTTCAACCACTTGACTCTCTCCTTCGAGACATTATTCGAGATTATGCATCCATTTCCCATCTCTTTGGCAATAATAATAGATTTAAAAGGTCAGCATGGTTCTCAGCCGTAGGCACTGTGTTTAAGCATATCTTTGGTACTCTGAATGAAGACGATGCGGGAAAATACGATAAGCTTATACAAAATCTTCAAAACTCTGACAAAACTTTAATATCAAGTGTTAAGGAAAATATTATGATTTCTAAATCAGTGATTACGAATTTCAATAAATCAGTACAAGAATTAAATAAAAATGAACTCTTACTGAACAGCGAAATGAATAAATGATCTACTAGTATCAGTAATATTTCAGAAATCATAGATTCTGTCAACTTCGAAGTTAAACTAAACGAAATACTGAATGTCCTACAAGCTAATTTGCTCACTCTTTCATTCAAACTCGAAGATATAGTTAATAGTATATTATTTGTAAATACTAATACTCTACATCCGTCGATTGTTACACCGCGTCAACTATATAACGATATTCTAAGTAACTTTAAAAATTTACCCAAATTTGAGGAATTTCCTGTAGATTTAAGTCTGGAGAATATTCACTTATTATTAAGCTTAGCTGATTTGATATCGTACTTTAATAACGATCAAATTGTAATAGTTGTTAAGATTCCATTAGTAGATATAATTAATTATAGTTTATATAAAACTATACCTATACCAGTACCACACAATGGTACCGAATCCAGTTCATTTTCCTTAATTATTCCTACGAAATCCTATGTTGGTATAAGTTCTGATAGAAAATCATATTTTAATATTAATAACCTAAACCAGTAGTTGATAAGTTGTATCTATGTAAGAACATTGATATATTTAATGTTGTAAGTAATCCAAATTGTGAAGTTGATATAATGACCAAAGCTGTGAAAAGTTTACCAAATACTTGTATAACTAAATTCATCTATGGCAAGATCAACATATGGCATAAATTAAACGGCAATAGATGGGTTTACACCCAATCTGAACCTGTTAAACTTTCAATTGACTGTAATTCCGAAACCTTCGACACTATCATTAGTGGAACCGGTATACTTACTCTCAAACCCAGTTGTAATGCCTTTTGTAAAGATATTGAATTAAATGCCATGAATGACTTTAAAACCATATTAAAACCTATTGTATCAGATTTTAATATAATAACAGACTCTTGTTGTAATATTGAAACATTCTCTAAACTCAAACTAAATATTTCAAATGTGAAAATCACAGATGTCAATCTGGATAACCTTAAGTATATAAACAACCTAGCTGATAAGACTCTTAATGATATTTCACTGTTTTCAAAATCCTACGATAATAGTATTGTATCCACTACCCTATTTGGCGTTAATATAAGTTTTAGTATTTTAGTTTTGTTAGTCGCGTTAGGTTTAGTTTTCTATTATGTAAGAATTGGAAGTTGTTTATCTAATTGGAAAAGTAAACCACAAAATGAGATCCCTAATACCGATATCGAGAATACCTCACTAAAATCAGTCTCATCTATTCCTCCACCTAGACTCCGCATAGATTGAGAATAACCTTCGTAAACTTACATTAGGGTAAGTTTACTCTTAATCGGGGGGTTGTTACATCCTACTCCTGCTAGGAATATTGCTGACTTCAGCAAATCTCTTTCAGAACTAAGATCTTGGCTGAGAGAGTAAGTCAGTTCAGGCCGATCTTCCAACCCGAGAGGTTGTGTATAAAATCCAGAAAAACGACTTCAATATCCAAAAAGTGTATCCTAAATATAGTTAATTAAAGTGTGTGAAATAAAAATCTTTTTTAAAAAAGGAACTTTTATTCGTCGCGTAACAGTACGTGGACGTCCTGGAATGGATAATAATATGTGAACTGTCTCGAGATCACACCATCCTGATCGTACATAAGTTACTTATCATTTTTTAAATTATGTAACCTACCATCTCATCGTTTATTAAGCCAGTTCCCTAGTATAAAACGTAATTTAATATATTAATATTTAAATCTTAGTTCTTAAAAATTTCATTTTATAACGTGTGTGTGTGTCTGTGAATATACATATGCTTGTAGCCTGTTGCTAAGTGTATTATTTAATTAACCTATTCCCTGAGCAGTCTCATTAATCTTTACCCTGAGCCAGCTGGTGAAGTAACAGTAGCCACTGGCCAAAATTGTTACAAAATGGCGCCCATCTTCGAGGCTCGAGAATATGACATGCCCTTGTGAAGGTCATGCTCACTTAGCAACACGGCAGTAATATTCAAACGCGCATTATAATTTAATTGTTTTCTCAATTGTATTAATTTTTTATCTTTCTTCATCTACATCTCAGTGTAATTTATTTGAATGATTTATTAACATGTATTTGGGTGTTTTCAGCGTAATTTTAGTGGCATATAGCCCAAACTCTGAACCCCAAACATCTGATGATGTGATGAAGATTGCCATCGGGATTGAGAAGCCGACGTCAAGGTCTACATCGGCGATGGCAGAGGGACTGGAATATGGTCTTAGTTATTATATTACTCGGCTCGATGTTTCGTTCGCTAAGTTGTTACGTGACGTCATATCGTACGAGTGAATATCAACTAGCGAGGGTAGATATTCCTCAAATACCACTCGTAGTGTCCGTTTTAAAGGAACTTAACATCGAAGGTCAAATAATTAATTTATATTCGCACACATTTTTTTATTATGTATTAGTTACTTAGTGTGCGTAATATTTTTTTGTTTTGCATGGGATATATTCGGATAACTATTGCGTCTAGGAATCCTAAAATCTGATGAATGAAGTGTTTGTGTGCATAATTTTGAAAGGATATGAGAGTGGATGAATGAAAGTACTATGGTATCTGTGTGGGAAGAATGAAAGAAGTTTTAAGGCGAAGGATGAAAGATGTACACGATCATTTCACATTATATAATCATCACACAATATGTATCCTAGATGTATGTATCTGTTTATTTTATTTATGTTATACATTTATGTATTAACTTTATATCGTATCTATTGTTATATCTCGCTGTTTAAGTTTGAGGTTTTATTAATATGTAGTTGCATATACATTCTGCTTTGTGTCGTTGAATGACCGGCAGATGTATTATGTGCATTCCTTTTTTTATAAGGCGCATCCGTTGACTTGTGCTTTTTAGGTCATTAGTTTTATAGGCATTCTGATGTGATCCATCAGATATAATTTTTTTGTGTTCCTCTTATGAGGCACGCTAATAACCTATTTAGATTCGTGATCTATTGAATAGTCACAATCGATTTTTTTGCGTCGTTGACGTAAGCACAAGATTCCACGGGCTGGTGCATCTACAGTTATATGTGTCTACTATTTTATAGACACATACCGATAGCTTCAGTGTAGATTAATAGAATACTTTTAACTTAGTCCCGTTGCAAACTGATCGAGTTCGAGAGATTGTGATTCTTTAAAATAGTCACTTTTTTTTTTTTTTTTTTAGTTGGAGGAAATCACCGGATCCCCGCCCGCCCCGCGGGCGCGGTATGTGGGAGTTGAACCGCACTAAAACCTCCAACCGCTCACACTCAGCGTCCGAACCCCGGCTGAGGCCAGAACCCAGCACGGGGTTATGAGGGACGGCGCAACGCGTTACGCCCAAGGCACTCTTTCCCGTCGCGCCGCCCCCTAAAATAGTCACTTGGACTTTTTAATATTTTTTTGTTTTTTATTTAAAACATTTTTTTTTAACTTTTTTTTTGTCAACTTAAATTCATTTTACTTTTAAATCGTGTTCTATATTTAGACACGTAGTTATTTACCTTGTTCATGGGTTACAAGAACCCACCGATTTTAAAATCGGTTATTCATTATGCAACCTGATGTTTCATCGACCATCAGTTGTGTTTTTTTTGTTTGTGTTCTTTTCAAGACACGTAATTTTTACAAAATGTAGTGTATGTATTATTACTTTATTTGTATTTATTATTTACACACTACATTATTATTATTTTTTTTATTTGGAAATTATCAGGAGTCCGGCTTTAATGTTCGAATGACTTTGTCTTGTAAGCTGACAATTTTCAATGTTTATTTGTCTATTTATTTACACTATTCATCCTACAACAACACTCCACATGCCATTTCTTTGTCCCGAAGTTATCTTCGGTGCGGGCTGAGATTTCGATTTCGAAATCTTGGTGGTAATTAGTTTTGTAGGATGTTGAATTGTTGTCATTGGTGTAATTTATATTGTTAATTTTTTAGGTTTAAATTTAACTTTAACCTACTGTTTTTTTTTGTTATTTGATTATTGTATAACTTATATGACGTAGGTTAGTTATTTTTTTTGTATACCTAAGTTTAAATGACTTAGCTTTAACTTTTTGTATATTATTCTTAAGTTTGTAACTTTGAATAAGCAAAAAAAAATAATAATTTAACAAATATTTTTTTTTTTTTTATATAGTGAAAGGGGTTGTGTAACATATTTTTTTTTACATTTTAATTTAAATTACAATTTTTTATCGATATCGATTATCGACCCCTTTCTGCTTCACTAGGTTCCGTGTCTCCTCACTGTGATCCGCAGACCCGACACCAGACGGTCCGCGACGCTGTCACTGTCAGCGCCGGGACACTCCAGGAGTCGGGCCCCATTGGCCGTATGCCGGATGCGGAGGCCATCCTCCGCCCCGATCTCTCTGAGGTCTACTGCCGCGCGCGCCTTCGCCATGACGTCGGGGTATGTCAACCCCTTCGCCTGGCCGGCAGGCAGCAGGGTGACCACCACTGCAGCCTGCCGCGGCGCGCGCGGCTTCTTCTTGGCCTTCTGGCTCTTTTTCTTCTTCTTTCCGGCGGCGGGCGCTCGACCCGGTTGGGGAGCAGCCACGACCGCCGGAGTCACGTTCCTGTTTTGGGCAGTGGTCGGAGCTCTCCCCGGTTGAGGAGTCGCCTTGACCGCTGCCCTCGTCGCGTTCGGTGGTGGTGGTTGGAGTGGCCACAACCCTAGCCCTCTTTGCGCCCCGCTTAACCACCTCAGTCCATCCCTCATCCATATTGGATGGGGGCGGAGGAAGCGGGCGGGGCTGAGGCGCTGGCACCGGAGCCGGTGTCCCGCCGCCATTCTTCTTCTGCTTTTTCCCGCGTGTCGGGGCCGTATCCCGACCCGCAGGTTTAGCCGGGGGGGCAGGAGCAGCGGGAGGAGGAGAGGGCGGTGCGAGCGGGGCAGCACCACTCAGTGCCGCCACGATCCCCTTGAGTTCGGCAATTTGTTTGCCGAACTCCTCCGCCAACTCCCGCCTGATGCAGGCAACCAGCTCCTCCCGGGTCTCCGTCTGCTGCGCTCTGGCCCGTGGCGACGCAAGACGTCGCGGTGGCAGCCACTCGTCGCTGGTCTGCGACTTTTTGGCTCTAGCGCCATCCTTCTGTGCAGGCGGTGGCAGGGGCCGCGCTCTCCGCGAGCCACTTGCTGCCGCACTAGTCCCCGGTCCCTGGGTCTCGAGGGCCGTCAACTTCTCCTTGAGGAGAGCCACTTCTGCCCTCGACCTCTCCAGTTCTGTGCGCTGCGCCGCGTCCCGACTGATGGCCGCTGAGACCGCTGGCATGATCCTCTCGGTCTCATCGGCCACCTGCCGCCACCACCGTGCGTAGGTCGGGCGCAGCCTTATGGTCCTGGTTAAGGCCGCAGCAGCGGCCTGGCGCCTTATCGTCTCCAGGACGACGACGGGGCTCTCCGAAAGCTCCCCGTCAGTCGCCTGAGCCGAGACGAACGATCCTACTGAAGGCGCCGGTGAGGCGGAGGTCTTCCTCGGATCCTTGTTAGTCTCTGCAGTGGTGGTAGTGGCTCGCCTCGTGGGTCCGCGCGGCGTCTCCTCTTCAGAGGAGGCGGACGAAGGCCCAGTGCTTTCCGAGGTCCGGCGCGTCGCGGTCTTCCGCTTGCGCCGGCCCCTCCCACCCTGCTCGACAGAGCGGGCATCACTCGCGACAGTACTCGCGCGTGATGCTGTAGCGTTGCTTTTTTGACTCCCTTAACAGATGGCGACACCAGGACTTCCGATTAAAAATTCAAAAAAAGCCCGCCATTAAGATAGTCATTTTATCATATATCTGACGTCTTCTACGAATGGCGAGGGGCGCCGATAGGGATTGTTTCACCGGCTGGTTTGTAAAATTTCAGAGGGAAACTCCTTCATTAATGCTAATTAACCAAACTCATCTACAAAACAGTAGCTTTTCAATTTTTATGGAGGGAGACATTGATCTTAATATTGGGCTGTTTGGATGGAATAGCCTTAGCGATAATCTATAGAAAAAATTTAAAGATGGCGTATGGTGGATGACAGATGACATATAAACTGTCACGGATTAGCGTTTGTCAATGTCAAAAAAGTCTTTTCCTGGATGATTTGGCAAAAAAGATCGTTGGCTTTTGGAATTTTATGCAGATTTTGCCTCGTAATTGTTGTGATCTACGCTATTTAACCAATTTGGAAAAGTCTGTTCAAGGAAACTAATACGTAGCATTGTTATTCTCGATAATAATCAGTGTCGGTGACCTGGAGGCAGAGTAACGGTTTTTTTTTCTCATGTGAAAGTGTTTTAGTTTGGCAAACTTGTTGAAAATTATAGAACAAGAATTGGAAGTGTTTTGCATAGCATTGCGGCATTGAAAAACTCGCAATAACTCGGCTAATTGCAAATGCTAGTCGTCCCTTGTTTGCCATCAGTTTGTCTTAACTCCCAGAGAGTTGCAGGAGGAATTGCATTGCATTTAAAACTATTTTTTCTATTTTCAGTTTGATTTTGCTTCTTTGAGATCGCATTAAGTGCATTGGTGGTGGAGGGGGTTCTGCCAGCTTTTCCGTTCAGCGGATATTATTATAAGTGTATGAAAATAACTTGACACAGTTGATGATGTTGTTTTGTATTTCTTTTTAAATAAAAAAGACTGTTGACTCTCGGAGTTTCTCTTTTCATTATTTTTCTTTGGCAAATTAGACATATTAGCATATATATATATCTTTTTTTGTAGTTAGAAGACGCATAGTTTCCTTGCTCGCTAGTTGTATTGTTGATTTTGCTCAACATATATAGATTTGGTAGATTAATTTGTTTGCTTTTAAAGTGTATTGCTTGTTTGTTGGGAATAGGAGCTATTCTAGCTCCCATATTTATTTCTTTATATCGTTAGATACAATTTTTATTGGATTTTTTAATTAAAGTAAAAGGTCTGATATTCTAATGATAGTATAGTAGCTATCAAGTATTGATTATCATATATTGACAAGATTTCATATCTTGTTTAGAGACAGACCTATGGGTATAATTTTTATTAGCTGTTAATTAAAGCAGAAAGTCTGATATTTTAACTGTAGTATTGTAGCTATCAAGTATTGTTTATCATGCATTGACAAGATTTCATATCTTGTTTAGAGACAGACCTTTTGGTATAATTTTTATTGGCTTTTAATTAAAGTAAAAGGTCTGATATTCTAATGATAGTATTGTGGCTGGCAAGTGTTGGTTTTACTTTCATATCTTGTTTAGAGACAGACCTTTAAATACATTTTTATTGACTTTTAATTAAAGTGAAAGCTCTTATTGGGTTCAGTTCAGAAACACAATGAAAATTCCTTGGTTCACAATAACAGTTTATTCATTTTCCAAAAACAGTATAACCATCCTCCAAAATCAGTACAATTATCCTCCAAAACTCAGTCACAATTACTCTCAACTCTGTTCACTTTGAAATCACGTCGACTACTGTATTCAAACGACAGCTTACACGCCTTTTATACTTTCTTGAGAAATAAATCAGATGGCGCCACTAGTATTTCCGTTCGCATAAAATAAAATTAAAAGAATCTAACAACACTCTTATAAAATGATTCATCACAACCGGAAGTCCTTCCTTTAAATCGACGTAATACCCGCTTCTACAAACAATTAAATGGAATTAGAGAAAAGTCACCTAACAGCTCGGCCATCCTGTAACTAAGCGAGTCCTCGCGCTTGTTTAACTCTCCGTAAATCCGATCAATTGCAACCATTACTAAAAGATGAGAAAAAAAAAATAAATAAAAGGAGACCAAAACAACCAACTAAAAATCAAGCAACGTAGAATTCAAGTGTCCACACAAAAAGCCATGGTTGAATTTTACTCCTCGACACTATAGCCTCGTAGCACCATAGCTGAAAGCCATAAAAAACGTTACGTGCCCAAAAGCCTCCTTCATTCCACTCCTGTATTCCCACCATCGAAAAGGCCTACCTCTTTTCCTCTTCTGTCCGGTGTATCAGTTCATATAGTTTGTTTCATTTATTGAATCATCTGATAGTATGTCAGTCCACCCCTTCAAATTTCTTTACCGTTATAGCATTCTGCAAGCCTGATAACATTTTTGATGTTTAATTTGATGAGGTCTTGAGTTTGACATTCAGATGGGAGAATTGGAAGGATACAGCCTTCGAAGACTTCTCATTTTCACGTTTTTGTTCTTCACTATATCTTGAGATTCCAGTTTCTCTTCCTAGCGTTGCCAACTCACGTATTCCTACTTCTTTTCTCGCAAAATCCATTAGGGAGATGACCTGTCCGAAATTAACAGTATCCGATTTCATTAAATAAATTATTTCCTCTATTCTGTCCATTTGTGTCCTTCTGTTCATTGCCTTGTTTTATCAGTATCACATTCCCACTTTTCGACTTTTCCTATTTAAATCCTCCGAATTTGTTCAGCTCTACTAATCACACTTTAATGATGGGTCCAAGTGAAGTGGTCCCTCTATCACATCCACATGCTCCAGCCCTGACACGGCCGCACTCCAAGCGAACGAAACTTCGCACCTCCGGGAAACAATACCTATCCTTCTATCTTGAATAGGTCACAACGTCTCTTACAACACAAGATCCTCACCATCGTGCCTCACTTCGAGAATCTACCAGATAACTCCTTTGAGCAAAAACCCACCAAATACAAATACAATACTCGCATAAACTTCAAAAAAAACGTAAGGCCTTGATCAATAACAAAATTTCCCAGTTATCCTAATAGTCCGAGCTTCCGCACCTGCCGATTGGGCAGTTACAATCCGACGTCATCAATGGCCACAACAGCTCTATCAATGGGTCTCCGACTAAAACAAGATACCAGCTGTAATCAGAGAGGGACTAGAGAAGTTGTGTTACAGACGTACACCAGCCAGGCCTTCTACTTGCATACGTCGCATTTTGCTCCAGGATCATATAGAGCCAAGAACGATACGCCAACAATCATTCGTCCACAAAAAGCATTAATCTGACTCTCATCTTCTCACTATCCAATATTTCCTGCAACATACTCTCATCAGTTCACAATCCACATCCGACACTATAAGGGGTTCAGATCCTCCGTCTCAGTCACCATCCGATAGGCTTTTGTAAATTCTCGACCTTGCAAATCACATGAAACAATCCCTACACAACAGCATATCTGGAGCTAGAAGCGCTCGATGTTGTCGATCACTACAGTTGTTGCTCTGGTCAACCGCGTTTTCATGGAAGTCAACTCTACAACAACCCAAAATGGTATCCTTTCCAACATTAATTTCCAATCGTATATTCTCTAGGACAATACTCCCTTCTACTTCAGACACAAACTCTGCAAGCGTTTACACATGTCGTTTGAACATTCGATTCATCTGGAATTCCAGCGACAATTATATCCGGACCTTCTGTAAAAAGTATTGACTCAAAACATAGGAGTGAATAACACTGCCATCAACAATGCACATTCCTGCAACACCGGCATAAACAGCACCAATAAAGCAGGCAAATTGTTATCGTCCCCCATCAAGACTCATAAAAATAATAAACTTCTTCTTAACACAACGTTCGTCTTTCGCGTCTTTTGTCCATCTTCTTTATCTGTCATCCCTTTCACTCTGAGCTTCGTCCAAAAACATCTTTCACAACATTGTTCGTTCAGAAACTACCATTCTCACACAAATCCAGCCAGTTCCGTCCGACCCTTTAATCAAGGAGAACTTTGACTGAACATCAACGTTGACATGCTGTAGGTAAGCATTTATTTGGATTTCTAGGACTCTTGCAGGGCAGAAAGCCTTTCCAACCTTCCCTTGCTACCAGATATGTCCAGAGTGATCCAGACCCAAACTCCCTTGATTGGTAACGCGCATTGGTCAGAAACAGTCCTTATCTAGTAATTCAAAAGGCGATCGCTCCCTCGCAATCGAAACACCTATTACCGCCACTGTATCAACCTCAGAAGCACCAGGTAGGTTCCAATGAATAGTTGTCTGCGTAATGATCTGTCACTTGTATCTCACGACTCCCCGAATTGCCCTACTTTGATGGTTCCGCAAGTTCTTCTTCGCTAAATTACGCCACCTACGCACTAATGGCTCTATGATCCACCCCGTGAAGTAAACAAGACACATCCTGCTAACCTGAGATTTTATAGCGAAATAGTAGATTAGTCATCGTGTATAATGCTCTAATGATTCTTCAAACTCAACTATTTTGCTCAACAATCTGTGTGAAGTCCGGCGTAACTCTCACGACAAGGAGAGGGTTCCATCAACTTTCGCTTCTATCCCTCCCAGACATGTTCCATAATGAATCAAATCTATTCTCCCCCTTTTTTTTCTTCCTTTATTCAGTCGGTCTCTTTGTTTAGTTGAAACTGAATAGTTTTATCTTTTGCCATAAAACGATGTAAGGCAGAATTAATATCATTTGGCTTACTTGTCCATATTCCTCGTGGTGACTGCCGCTCCGCCGTTCTGTTCAATCATTTAAGAACCCTGATAACGTTTCCGAATGTTACCCCTTATCTGTCTCTTTGTGCCATTATTCATCGAAATCCTGGAGACAGTCTCCGCGTCTTCCTTTGTATTTCCTAGTTTTGTTTATCTACTCCAATATCAGATATGCCTGATCATTCGGCCTTGTTCCTTCCCGCAACCTATCAATCTGGTCCAGCTCCAATCCAGCTCCAGGTCCAATCCAGCTCCAGGTCCAATCCAGCTCCAGGTCCAATCCAGCTCCAGGTCCAATCCAGCTCCAGGTCCAATCCAGCTCCAGGTCCAATCCAGCTCCAGGTCCAATCCAGCTCCAGGTCCAATCCAGCTCCAGGTCCAATCCAGCTCCAGGTCCAATCCAGCTCCAGGTCCAATCCAGCTCCAGGTCCAATCCAGCTCCAGGTCCAATCCAGCTCCAGGTCCAATCCAGCTCCAGGTCCAATCCAGCTCCAGGTCCAATCCAGCTCCAGGTCCAATCCAGCTCCAGGTCCAATCCAGCTCCAGGTCCAATCCAGCTCCAGGTCCAATCCAGCTCCAGGTCCAATCCAGCTCCAGGTCCAATCCAGCTCCAGGTCCAATCCAGCTCCAGGTCCAATCCAGCTCCAGGTCCAATCCAGCTCCAGGTCCAATCCAGCTCCAGGTCCAATCCAGCTCCAGGTCCAATCCAGCTCCAGGTCCAATCCAGCTCCAGGTCCAATCCAGCTCCAGGTCCAATCCAGCTCCAGGTCCAATCCAGCTCCAGGTCCAATCCAGCTCCAGGTCCAATCCAGCTCCAGGTCCAATCCAGCTCCAGGTCCAATCCAGCTCCAGGTCCAATCCAGCTCCAGGTCCAATCCAGCTCCAGGTCCAATCCAGCTCCAGGTCCAATCCAGCTCCAGGTCCAATCCAGCTCCAGGTCCAATCCAGCTCCAGGTCCAATCCAGCTCCAGGTCCAATCCAGCTCCAGGTCCAATCCAGCTCCAGGTCCAATCCAGCTCCAGGTCCAATCCAGCTCCAGGTCCAATCCAGCTCCAGGTCCAATCCAGCTCCAGGTCCAATCCAGCTCCAGGTCCAATCCAGCTCCAGGTCCAATCCAGCTCCAGGTCCAATCCAGCTCCAGGTCCAATCCAGCTCCAGGTCCAATCCAGCTCCAGGTCCAATCCAGCTCCAGGTCCAATCCAGCTCCAGGTCCAATCCAGCTCCAGGTCCAATCCAGCTCCAGGTCCAATCCAGCTCCAGGTCCAATCCAGCTCCAGGTCCAATCCAGCTCCAGGTCCAATCCAGCTCCAGGTCCAATCCAGCTCCAGGTCCAATCCAGCTCCAGGTCCAATCCAGCTCCAGGTCCAATCCAGCTCCAGGTCCAATCCAGCTCCAGGTCCAATCCAGCTCCAGGTCCAATCCAGCTCCAGGTCCAATCCAGCTCCAGGTCCAATCCAGCTCCAGGTCCAATCCAGCTCCAGGC
This sequence comes from Trilocha varians, assembly GCA_030269945.2. Taxonomy (NCBI): domain Eukaryota; kingdom Metazoa; phylum Arthropoda; class Insecta; order Lepidoptera; family Bombycidae; genus Trilocha; species Trilocha varians. Next base: position 13,201,690 of record AP028282.1, on the reverse strand, counting down.
CCAATCCAGCCCCAGTGCAATCCAGTCCAGCCCCAATTCAAGGCAGTGCAGTCCAGTCCAGCCCCAATTCAAGGCAGCGCAGTCTAGTCCAGCCCCAATTCAAGGTAGCGCAGTCCAGTCCAGCCCCAATTCAAGGCAGCTCAGTCCAGTCCAGCCCCAATTCAAGGCAGCGCAGTCCAGTCCAGTATCAATCCAGCATCAACCTAGTCAGTACCAATCCAATTTAGCATCAACCTAGTCAGTACCAATCCAATTCAGCATCAACCTAGTCAGTACCAATCCAATTCAGCATCAACCTAGTCAGTACCAATCCAGCATCAACCTAGTCAGTACCAATCCAATTCAGCATCAACCTAGTCAGTACCAATCCAATTCAGCATCAACCTAGTCAGTACCAATCCAATTCAGCGTCAACCTAGTCAGTACCAATCCAATTCAGCATCAACCTAGTCAGTACCAATCCAATTCAGCATCAACCTAGTCAGTACCAATCCAATTCAGCATCAACCTAGTCAGTACCAATCCAATTCAGCATCAACCTAGTCAGTACTAATCCAAGTCCAGCATCAATCAAGTCCAGCATCAACCCAAGTCCAGCATCAACCCAAGTCCTGCATCAACCCAAGTCCTGCATCAACCCAAGTCCTGCATCAACCCAAGTCCTGCATCAACCCAAGTCCTGCATCAACCTAGCCCTGCATCAACCTAGCCCTGCATCAACCTAGCCCTGCATCAACCTAGCCCTGCATCAACCTAGCCCTGCATCAACCTAGCCCTGCATCGACCTAGTCCTGCATCAACCTAGTCCTGCATCAACCTAGTCCATCCAAGTCCCAGCCATGGTCACTCGACTCTTTACCTCGAGCCTTCCCGCAACCATGACATATCAATCCAATCCAGTCCAGCCATAGTTACTCGACTCTTTACCTCGAGCCTTCCCGCAACCATGACATATCAATCCAATCCAATCCAGCCATAGTTACTCGACTCTTTACCTCGAGCCTTCCCGCAACCATGACATATCAATCCAATCCAGTCCAATCCAATCCAATCCAATCCAGTCCAGTCCAGCCATAGTTACTCGACTCTGTACCACGAGCCGTCCGCAACCATGATATATCAATCCAATCCAGTCCAGTCCAGCCATAGTTACTCGATGTTACGTGAAAAAGAGAAAAAAAAGAGACTTTAATGTAACGGAATTCAACTAAGTAGTATTCAAACCAGAGTGTGGGGAAATGAAAATAAAATAGAAAAAAAAAAAAAAAAAAAAAAAATGGATCCTCTCATACATAATGAGCGTCCATTTGAAACTCATTTTTTTTGTAAGCTGAGCTCAGTATCATCCATAATGATTACTTTAAAAAAGATGTAATATCAGTGACTTACGGTTTTCTGTGGGCGCAGTACAAGAAAAAGTGGTACCTTTTTCCGTCGATCCCGCTTCTGAACTATTGGGTTCAGTTCAGAAACACAATGAAAATTCCTTGGTTCACAATAACAGTTTATTCATTTTCCAAAAACAGTATAACCATCCTCCAAAATCAGTACAATTATCCTCCAAAACTCAGTCACAATTACTCTCAACTCTGTTCACTTTGAAATCACGTCGACTACTGTATTCAAACGACAGCTTACACGCCTTTTATACTTTCTTGAGAAATAAATCAGATGGCGCCACTAGTATTTCCGTTCGCATAAAATAAAATTAAAAGAATCTAACAACACTCTTATAAAATGATTCATCACAACCGGAAGTCCTTCCTTTAAATCGACGTAATACCCGCTTCTACAAACAATTAAATGGAATTAGAGAAAAGTCACCTAACACTCTGGTCTGCTAATGATAGTATTGTATTCATTTAAGCTGGTTAAATTACAAAACAAGGTGAATTTATAGTAGTGTATGATATTTTCTTTTGAGAAACTAGTAGGGAGACTACATTCTAAGTCTTAGCTTTTTATTAATATTGTTTTTTTTAATATTGTTAATACTGCCAGGCATATTTGGGCTGGCTTCACTTTAGTATACTAGCACTTTGAGGTGTTAGTTTGTTTTATTAATATTGTTTTTTTTAATATTGTTAATGCTGCCAGGCATATTTGGGCTGGCTTCACTTTTGTATGCTAGCACTTTTGAGGTGCTTTCTGTTAGTTTATTTTATTAATATTGTTAATACTGCCAGGTATATTTGGACTGGCTTCACTTTTGTATACTAGCACTTTTCAGGGGTTACCTGTTAGTTTACATGAAATAAAAGATATCTTATAGTACTACCACTGTATTTATTGAGTAGTTGGATACTTTCTGAAGTTCCAATAAAAAAAGAAACTTGTAGTTGATTGAAGAAGCCTGGGTTGGTGCACATAGAAATATACTGTTCCATATTTCAGGAATAAGTTTTCTTTTGATTTTCTCTGATCCAGGTAGAAATATAGCTACAATGCCCGCCCCGACCCTACGCCAGTGGCATTCTCCGTCACAGGGGCCTGGTCGCCTACCCCTGTGCGGGCTTCGGTGATGGACTCAACGTCCATCACTCACCGAGAGGTTGGAGGGAGTAATCGCACCAGTGCGATTACTCCCGGGCACCCAACCTAACGGCCGCTCTCCCGTTGCTGCTTTGGCACCACCCGGGGACCACGTGCGGGGTCAGCCTTCACAGAAGGTGGTCGAGCCCACGGACGTCAGCAACGGGGGGCCCCCACCCCGGCAGGAGGTGGCAGTTCCCGAGCTGACCACGGCGGAGCACATGCGGGTGATGTGCATCGAAATCCTGCAGCAGGTGCTAATTGCGCTCCGGGACAAACGGGATCCTCTCCCGGCTCTCCTGGACGGGATGGCAGACCTCTGCAGGATCAACTGAACCCGCCTGCCGTCACTTTCGCCGCCCGAGTTCGGCTTTAGGGCTGAACACTCCACCACGCTGCAGGTCACCCGTGTGCTGCATCATCTAACTGCAGCGCTGAACAAGAAGGAGAAAGCCGTCGCCGTGTTCCTCGACATGGAGAAGGCGTTCGACCGCGTCTGGCACGAGGGCCTGTTGTATAAGCTGTCCACATCCACTACTCCTCGTAGAGTAGTTAGGACCGTGGGCAGCTTTCTCCAGGACAGGCGGTTCCAGGTCGCAGTCGACGGGACCTTATCCTCCGAACGTGTCGTAGGAGCCGGCGTACCCCAGGGAAGCTGCCTATCTCCGGTGTGCTATGCATGGTACACCGACGACATCCCAGTCGCCGGAGGTGCCATGCTGGCACTTTACGCCAACGATGCAGCTTTCCTAACAACATCGCTGTCGTCTTATCACGCTGCAGTGAAGATGCAGCGTGCCTTGGATGCTCTTCCTACGTGGCTGGAGGACTGGAGACTGAAGGTCAACGTGGCGAAAACTCAGGCGATTTCCGTGGGAAGCGCCAAGCTCCCGCCCCCGCTGGTGATGGCTGGCGAGCCGATAGCGTGGGCCTCGAAGGCTAAATACCTCGGGGTCACCATCGATAGCCGTCTCAGCATGTGTCCCCACGTGAACAATGTGGTCGGTCAATCGCGTGCAGCGCGATGTATCCTGCACTCCGTGCTCTCGTCAACCCTGCCTCTCCGCGCGAAGCTGGGCGTATACAAGTTGTACGTCCGCTCGCGACTCACTTACGCTGCCCCGGCATGGTACGCGCTTGTCAGCGACCATGGCCGAAATCGATTGCGTGTCGAGCAATCGCGAGCGCTGCGTACCATTGTTGGTAACCCACGCTTTGTGCGGAATGACGTCATCCTGCGGGACTTGCGGATGGAGAGCCTAGACGACCACAATCGACGCCTGAGTTCCTCGATGTTCGCGCGAGCCGATGGAGCCCAGTCCCTGCACCTGCATGGGATAGCGCCATACCATCGGCCACTGACGCACAGACGAGGACTGCCACGTGACCTTCTCCTACCTGGACTTGACCGCTCCTCACCGCTGGCGGACGGATACTCATCGGGACCAATTGTCCCGGTGGGTTTGACCTCGCCATAAAGCGGTGGGTTGAAGCTCCCCGGATTGGACTCAACCCGGACTTACACCACTGAGGTGGCTCGCCGATCGCTGACATGGCACTCGCCCTGTTGGTTGGATCGCGCCTTAAGGAGCCGAAGGGCCCACACCCCCTTGCCCCACCTGTAGTAGCAGGTGGCGATAGCTACCACCGAGGAAGGCCATCGCCTCGAACGGTCACTTCGGGGCCAGCTGCGCTGGCCCGTGAGACGACTTCTTGAGCTGAATTTCTGATTCCGAGATATTTTTTTAATAATGTAACTAGTCTTCAGTATACACCCGTGATGGGTTAGTAAATTCTGTGTGCCCGTGGATCCTTCGGGTTCCACCCCTAGGTCTCACACCATACGAGACCTGTTGTATTTGACTTGCCTTCCATGGAGCGTACGTGGACGTCCTGGAATGGATAATAATATGTGAACTGTCTCGGGATCACACTATCCTGATCGTACATAAGTTACGTATGATTTTTTAAATTATGTAACCTACCATCTCATCGTTTATTAAGCCAGTTCCCTAGTATAAAACGTAATTTAATATATTAATATTTAAATCTTAGTTCTTAATAATTTAATTTTATAACGTGTGTGTGTGTGTCTGTGAATATACATATGCTTGTAGCCTGTTGCTAAGTGTATTATTTAATTAACCTATTCCCTGAGCAGTCTCATTAATCTTTACCCTGAGCCAGCTGGTGAAGTAACAGTAGCCACCTGGCCAAAATTGTTACATGAGGTCCTCTTTGATGAGGTCAACTTCGGAAGTCCGCGGATCACAACCCGAAGATCGCGCTCCTCTTGGAGAGTATAGGTGTGAAAACCTATACGCTCCCTACGGAGGAAGCTGGAGAGAGCTCGGTGGTCCTGAGAGGTTGCCACCTTGACTTGAATGCCGGCGGCGAGATTGCGCGCCGACAGGAAAGTGAGGCCCTCCTCGCGGTTGTGGAGGGCATGGGATATGTACTGCCACTTGCTCTTGTCGCGGATGACAAGAGGTGGCGGGGGAGGTTCGTCCGGCCGGTGGGGCGGCAGAGAAGGGGAGGCACGCGACGAGCTACCCGAGGATGACGAGGCCGGCCTCGGACGAGGGCCGCCGTCGGCCCTTGTGATCTTAGTAGCGGCCTTCTCGCGTGAGGAGGCCGCCCTCTTTTTGCCCTTGGAGACAACCTCGGTGAAGCCGTCTCCTTGGGTGAGACGCGGGCGGCATTCGTGGATGCCGTGGTGAGGGCGGGGTTTCGGCGAGAGTCCCTGGACGCGGACGGGATCTGCTGCTCGAGGAACCGCTGGTATTTGTCCCAAATATCCGGGCTGCGCTTCTTGATAAACTCCGCAAGGCCCCTCTCCGCTTGGAGAGAGGCCATCTCGTTCAAAGCTAAACCGCCTTAAAGAAGGCGGGTCCCTAAAACGACCTCACTCTCTGTGCAGTGAATGCCACTGCAAGCAGAAACGCAGGGAGCGGCAATTCGCATTCGGCAAGGCGAATTGTTTGACGGTTGCCCTAAGCTAACTAGCCCTCAAGGCGGTGAATGGCACCGCAAACCGATACAAGAGGGGCACCAGCGCCTTGAAAAAGGCACTAATGAGATCAAAAATACAAAAAAGGAACGCCGACACAACAACAGAGATCAAACGCGACCGCACCGAGGTACGATCAAACGCGACGTCCAAAGTGTGTGAGCGAGATAGGCGTATCGTACGGACACAGCGAGCGTTCAACACAGAGCGTACGAGAGCACGGCTGCACCGGACGACGACTGCGAGCGGACTCAACCTCTGCCGGAGCGTCGAAACCGGCCCGTTTATAAAGCCGAATTTCGCGCCCCCACTCCCCGCGCACACCTCACCCCCGCCAAGATTCGCAACTTTATTTGTTGTCCCTGGAGAAGTTCGACCTCCCCAGACCTTATAGGCTGGCGGAAGACTCCATTCAAACAGAAAATATAGTCCAGATTGAGGAAACTGAACAATCACAATCCATTGAGTATTCAGTGGGAGACACATCATATGAATCAGGAAGTGAAGTTTTTCATGATGATGATGATGATGAGACTTATGTACCAGATGATTCTTCTTATGACAGTGTGGAAAGTGTTGTGAGTGTTAAAAGAAGTGGTTCCTCTCGGCAAAGAAAGAAGCCGGTTAGGTATGGTCATTCTAATATGTGTTTGGAAAGTAGTGTCATTCAAAATGTGTGTGAACTTTCACTTGATGAGGCTCTAAAAGGACCAGATAAGGAACAGTGGTTAGAGGCAATAAGGGACGAATTACAGTGTTTTGATGATAATGATGCTTGGGAGCTTACTGATGCACCTAAAGACAGTACTGTAGTTAAATGTAGATGGTTTTTGTGTAAGAAATATGATAGTGAAAGTAAGGTTAGGTTCCGTGCCAGACTTGTAGCTAAAGGTTTTTCCAAGAAACAGGGAGTAGATTATACGGAAACCTTCTCACCTGTAGTTAGACATTCGACATTACGACTTTTGTTTTCACTATCAGTTCAATTGGATCTTGATGTTACACATTTGGACGTCAAAACTGCTTTTTAAATGGTAATTTAGAGGAGACTATATACATGCAAAAACCTGAATGTTTTAATTCTACAGATAATTCTAAGAAAGTGTTAAAACTTAAAAAAGCCATCTATGGCTTAAAACAGGCATCCAGGGCCTGGAACAAAAAGGTAGATAGTTGTTTAATTGAAAATGGTTATAAAAAATCTAAATTAGAATATTGTATGTATACAAAGAGAAATGAAAATATGGTAACTATTGTAGCTCTTTATGTTGATGACTTTTTTATTTTCTCTAATAATAAAAAGGAAACTAATAACCTGAAGGAAATATTGTCTAGTAAATTTAAAATTAAGGATTTAGGGCAAATAAAACAGTGTCTTGGGATGAACGCTAAATTTGATAAAAAGGAAGGGTCTGTTACCTTAAATCAAGAAAGTTACATTGAGAGTTTATTAGAAAAATTTCAAATGTCAGACTGTAAGACTGTTGAAACTCCAATGGAGGCTAAGTTAAATGTAAACACTGATCAAAATGTAACTAAACAAGTGCCCTATCAGCAGCTTATAGGTAGTCTAATGTACCTGTCGGTGTTAACCAGACCAGATATAACTTATTCTGTAAGCTATTTAAGCCAGTTTAATATTAATCATACTGATGAGCATTGGCATTATGCCAAGAGAATTTTAAAATATTTAAAAAGGACTAAATCATTTGGTATTAAATATTGTAAAAATGGAAATAAAGAAATTAAAGGTTTTGCTGATGCTGATTGGGCAAACAATTCATATGATAGACGGTCATATACTGGTTATTGTTTTGTGTTATCCAATGGAGTGATATCCTGGGAATGTAGAAAACAAAAAACAATAGCTCTTTCAAGCTGTGAAGCTGAGTACATGAGTATTTCAGAAGCATGTAAAGAAGCCATATATTTAAGAGCTTTGCAGTTTGAAATAACAAATAAAATGTATACTTTAAGTTTGTTTGATGATAATCAGAGTGCACAGAAGTTGTCGATGAATCCAGTATTTCACAAAAAATCTAAGCATATAGATGTGAAATATCATTTTGCTAGAGAGTGTGTTTCAAATAATATAGTTAAATTATACTACTTATCGACTGCTGACATGCCCGCTGACTTATTAACTAAAAGTTTGTGTGCCAAAAACCATTATGCCTTTATGGAGTTGTTAGGATTATTTATTGTGTAAAATGTTAATTATTTTTTGATGTTTATGATTATTTGATATAGTGGGAGTATTGAAATTTATATCTAAATAATCAATAATAAACATTAAATACCACTACTGACATCTGTCGTCAGTAATGTGAAACTAATTATTGTCTTTGAATATTTTATCTGTGGCATACATGTTACTTTTTAATTTTTAAATAAAAGAACCAGTTCTCAGTTTGAATCTCAACGTGCTTGTTTTACTTTTAGAGGTGGGTCGAGAGCCTATGGCCCTGGCTAGGGCCAATTTTGCGCCTGCCTCGCTGGCGGATTGGCCTCCCTTGGGCACTCCAAGGGCTGCCCCCGCCCCAGCGGTGACTCTGGCCCAAATTGTGGCTGGTCCCTCAGGGGTCCAGACACAAACTCGCCCTACCAGGGCTGTTCCTTCCCCTCGTCGTTCTCCTCCAGGAGTATCGACCTCATGTCATGCTCTCCCCCAGGCTAAATTGTCTCCTCGGGACAGATTTTCCATCCCCAATTATCATCTATACCGTCGCGACGATATCTCTCCGTCTACCGGGCGTCCGTTCAGGGGCACTGCGGCACTCGTTCGGAGGGACGTCGTGCATGAGAGGCCTCCCTTCGCCCAGATCAGTACGGTCGGGACGCCGGTTGTGTCGCGATGCCGATGAAGGGGGTTATTGTGTGGTCGGCCCCAACGAACCAACGCACGTTCCGGCGCAAGCGGGCCATCGGCCTGATGTGCTGGACGTGTGCGTTCATAAGGGGCTACAGCATCCTCTAAGCATAGAGTCGTTGTACGACATGAGCACCGAGCATCTTCCGGTGTTGGTTACACTGGATGTGAGCGGTGCTCGTGTCGAGGCCACCCCCCCCAGGCTTAGGGTCGACTGGGAGGCCTTTAAGGGTCTCCTGGCCGACCAATCGCAGCTCCAGGACGAATATTTTATGTCCGACCCGATCGCTCCCGGTGTTGTCGACGAGGCGGCCGACCGTCTCATCGGCTCCATTAAGGGGGCGATCGCTAATTCGACGACCGTGGTGCCCAGCGGCGGGTACAACATGGGCCTCCCGGCGCGCCTCCAGGCGCTCATTCGCCGTAAGAGGTCGCTCAGGAGGCTTTGGGCGACAACCCGTTGTCCCAGAATAAAGCGCGAGCTGAATAGGCTGGAGGAGAGTCTGTCGGTACAGGTCAAGTCCTTCCGGGGCTATGCCTGGGAGGACAGGATCGAGCGATGCAGGGAGGACTTTACTGCCACCACCCTGCACAGGCCAATACCCGACCCTGCATCTTCGGAGGCGGCATTCCACCAGGCGGTGTACGAGAGCGCGGAGGAGGTTATGGCCTCCCCGGTGCCACCCTTGGGCGATGATGCCATCACCACGCCCAAGGAGATACGCGAAATTATAAAAACGCTGAACAATTGCAAGGCACCGGGTGAGGATGACACCCCCCCCCTTGCCTTGGAGCACTTGCCGGGAGTAGCCGTGTCAGCTATGGCACGGCTATTCAACGGCATTCTGGCCACCGGACACTTCCCGGGGACTTGGAAATTGGGCAAGGTCATAGCCCTGCCCAAGCCCAAGACAGGCGTAAGGCTTCCAGCTACAGACCAATTACGTTGTTGTCGCACGTGGGCAAGTTGTCCGAGCGGCTGCTCCTGAGGAGGATGTCGCCGCACATTCCCCTCAGACCCGAACAATTCGGGTTTCGAGCAGGCCACTCGACGACTCTGCAGTTGGCTCGGATCCTGCACTACTTGGCGGACTGTCGCAACTCGGGCCAGTTCACGGTCGGAGTATTTCTCGACATCGAGAAAGCCTTAGATCGGGTCTGGCACGAGGAGCTGGTCCACAAGTTACGGGGGACGGTCCTTCCGCTAGCCTACGTGCGACTCATTGGGTCGTACCTGGAGGGCCGCTCCTTCTTTGTCGCGGTCGAGGGCCAAAGATCGTCGGTGCGCCCGATCTCGGCCGGAGTCCCGCAGGGAAGTGTCCTATCTCCACTTCTCTACGCTCTCTACACCGATGACATTCCCACGCTTGAGGGGTGCCTCCGCGAGTGGGAATCAGACGTAACGTTGGCGCTGTTTGCCGACGACAGCGCCTACTTTGCGTCTTCACACCTCCTCAATGCCGCCTTTGTACGCATGCAAAGGGTCTTGGACGTTATGCCTCAGTGGTTGGATCGTTGGAGGACGGCGGTCAATGTGGGGAAAACGACCGCGGTCCTCTTCGGTCCGGCCTGCAACACGGTCGTCAAGAGGAAGCTCAGCCTCCGCGGAATCGAACTCGGGCTTCAGTCTCACGCTAGGTACCTGGGTGTCAACGTCGATCGCAGACTGACCATGGTCAGACACGTCAACCGTTTGGTTGGTCTGGCCAGGTCGGTCAGCTTTTTGCTGCGACCGATCCTCGCATCCAGATTGCCGGTGAGAACGAAGCTCGCAGTCTATAAGACGTACGTTCGTTCCCGCTTGACATATGCAGCGGGGGCCTGGTATCAGCTCCTCTCGCCTCCACAGCGAGAGAGGCTCCAGGTCCGCCAAAATGCGGCCCTCCGAACTATTGTTGGAGCAGGCATCTACGTCAGAAACGACGTGATAGCCCCCCCCACAATTTTATAGTGGGGTTTTATCTCTCCGAATATTCTATTAAGGAGGTGGGTTTGCCTGCCCCCTCCACACTTTCCCTCATATATGAGGGCAAGTTCAACAGCCTCTCCTCTTAAAGGGAGGCTCTATAGGTCCCCCTCAGGGACCCTCCAACACCGGAGGGGATTTCTCTTGGGGGTGTTAGTTTTAGGATTAGTTAAGATTTTAGATAGATTTATTTAAGTTAAATATAATTTTAGGTTAGGCGTACCCGCCTATGTTCATGAGCTGGCGCGGTTGACTCTTTGTCTTCTTCCGTCCTATGTTTCTTTTTTCTTTCTTCACTTTGACTTTTGTTTATACTCCACAAGGAGGGAACTGGGACCGACGTACCCCTGGAACGGGACGGGGGATACTTCGATCCCACCCTCTCGTTCCTAAACGGTCCCAGGTCCCTCATACTGTATCTTTTTCTATCTTTTTCCTTTTCTTATTTCTTTTCATCCTTCATTCTTTTGTACATAAATAATTCTCTTGTTTGTGTGTTTGTTTGGTTGTTGTTTGTCTTGTTTGTTTAATTGTATTCAATGTTTGTAAATATCCTATTATTATATATATTGTAAATAATTGTATGTATTGAATAAAAAGAAAAAGAAAAAAAAAATATAATATATAAATATTAAAAAAAAAAATATATATTATGTACATATATCCCATCAAGAGGGAAGAAGATCGAAGAGGAGAAGACGTCGCGCCGGCCAGCGTCCGTGGCCATGGGATTTGTCAATGCCAAGAATGTTCAGTCCGCTCCCAGCCGTCGTCCAGTACGGTCGTGTGCCCTGGTACGCTCCTCACTGTGCGCCCGCTGTGTCCGTACGCCCGATAAGCCAATCCGTTCGCTGTCGTCATCGTGTGCAGTCGTGTTTTGTGCGTGTATTGTTCACTGTGGCTGCTGTGTGCTGATCCGGTATTATTCTTTTTTATATTTATTATTTTATTCTCTTTCTTATTGTCTTTTTCAAGACACTAAGGCCCCTCAGGCATCGGCCGCAGTACCATTTACTGCCCTGAGGGTTAGGTTAGGTAGGGAAATTTCTCAAACTGCCTTTTTCAAGGCGGGTTGCCTCCCTGCGTATCGCCTGCAGTAGCACTATACTGCCCAGGGAGCTAGGCGCCTTTCTCAAACTCGCCTTCTTTAAGGTGGTTAGCTTACAGCATGGCCTCTCTCCCAGCGGAGAGGGGCATTGCTGAGTTCCTGAGGAGCACCCGACCAGAAGTTTGGCAAGAATATCAGCGTTTCTTGGCGCAATCAACCCCCTCCGCGGTTAGAGATCCGCGTAAAAACCCCGCCGTTGCATCCGCGAACGCTACGGTTATAAAACCTAGTGTTAAAAAAGCAGCCCTTAAGTCTCCCGCGGCCCCAAAAACCGCGCCTCTTAAGTGTCCCGCGTCCGTTAAGTGTCCCGAGCCGCCTCCGGCGTCCGTGCCGAAGGTCATAAAACCGGTTTCGCTCGCCGCAGCATGCCCCGCCCCTCGCCCCACCGCGTCACCCGACCCGCGCCCCGGCGCGTCCCCCACCCCTCGCCCCGTTGCATCATCCGTCGTACCGCCGCTCGTACAATCTAGCCCTTCCGCTTCACCTTCCGTCGAATTACTCGACATGGAGGTTGAAGAGATAGTCTCCCAAGGCGACGACTTCATTGAAGTCGTTTCCAAGGGGAAGAAACGTGCGGCCGCCTCCCGCGAAAAAGCTGCAGCTAAAGTCACGAAGGCTGACTCGGGTCCGCGACCGAGGCCAGCGTCGTCATCATCATCATGCTCTCCACGAGCCTCTCCCTCTCCGCGTCCACCCCGCCGGACGGACGGTCCACCCCGCCACCACTGGTTATTCATGAAAAAGGTAGATGGAATACGATTTCCAGCTACCTAAATGAAAACCACATAAAGTTCGTCTCGGCGCGAAACATAGCCGATGGTATTCAGGTTAAAGTGGCCACTCCCACTGATCACCGCGCCTTCTCTCAATTTCTCCGAAGGGAGCGTATACTGTACCACACGTATACTCTCCAGGAGGAGCGTGACCTCCGCGTTGTTATCCGCGGTATTTCTAAAGAGCTCGAGGTCGACCTTATTAAGGAAGATCTCATCGCTCAATGCATCCCAGCACTTGCAGTTCACCGAATGTATAGCGCCAGAGGCAGGCTTCCTTACAATATGGTTCTCGCCATAGTGGAAAACACAAAAGAGGGTAAAGCGATTTTCAATTTAAAGTCGGTTTGCCGTCTTTCGGGACTTCGATTTGAACCCCCTCATAAGAGGGATATGCCCGGGCAATGTCACAATTGCCAACTTTATGGGCATTCGTCAAAAAACTGTTTTTCGCGCCCTCGCTGCGTGAAATGCACGAGCGATCACGCGACGGCAGACTGCCCTCGTCGTAAGGATACCGCGACCGAACCTCCGTCGTGTATCAACTGTTACTGTAGACAAAGCGGCCACACGGCCAACTACAGAGGATGCCCGGTGGCACCTAAGCCCAATAAGCGTGTAGCACGCCAAAACAAGATTAGGGCTCCCCCGACTGAAACTTTCATCGCGGCGCCGTTACCCGTCACTAACGCGTGGCCCCTCCCCGGCGGTAACACTCAAGTGCCCGTTGGGAAACCATTAACTCGCATCCTCCCTGCTCAGTCGGCGTCTCACGCTCTTTCAGCCCCACCGGCGTACCGTGCTCCTGGTCCACAGAGGCCCGCGAACTCCTCCGTCGTTCAGGACGATAATGCTGCACTCCTGCACGTTTTCGATACCATTTCAACGGAGCGTCTCGATGAATTTTTCGATTCATACCGCGTCGCTCGTGACAAAGGCACTCGTGCTAAACTCTTTCTTGCGTACCGCGACGTCTGGCACGCATTTTCTTATGGGTTAGATGACTCTACTAACGCCACCAGTGCATCCGCTTGCGCGCCCCACATAAAATAATTAATTATGGGTAGTACACCACAAAGGATTAGGCCCCGCTCCCTGACCGTTGGATTTTTCAACGCCAACGGTATCTATAATCAACGCGATCAAATTGCTGACTTCTTACGAAGTCATCAAGTTGATATTTTTTTAGTGCAGGAAACTTTCCTGAAGCCCTCGACACGTGATCCTAGGATTGCGAATTACATCATGGTTAGGAACGACAGACTCACCTCCCGCGGGGGTGGGACTGCCATTTACTATAGGAGAGTCTTGCACTGCGTCCCTCTCGATCCCCCCACTCTTGTTAATATCGAAGCATCAGTGTGCCGCATCGCACTGACGGGACACGCGCCCATCGTCATCGCGTCCGTTTATCTTCTACCTGACAAGCCCGTATTGAGAAGCGATGTCGAGGCGCTTCTTCGTATGGGAGGCACTGTTATTCTAGCAGGTGACCTCAATTGTAAGCATGCAAGGTGGAACTGTGTCACCACAACCCCGAACGGTAGACGTCTCGACAATCTAATAGACGATTTAGAGTTCGATATCATCGCCCCTCTTAGTCCGACTCACTATCCGATCAATGTCGCTCATCGACCGGATATTTTAGATATGGCCCTTCTTAAGAATGTGACACTGCGCTTACATTCTTTAGAGGTGCATTTCGAACTAGACTCGGATCACCGTCCGGTAATCATGCAGTTAGGTCCCCCGCCTTCAGCGGAGCCCATTATGAAAACCGTCATCGATTGGCACGTCTTAGGCGCTAGCCTGACAGATGCCACTCCTCCGTCTCTTCCTGTAGGCCCGGATTTATTTCTTCCGTCCCCTCAGGACACCATTGAGGCGCTTAACGCCTTCTCGTCTGACATCAAGTCCCGTGTAGATAGGGCATCGAGACAGGTTGAAGCTGACACTTTTCTTCGTTTTAAGCTGCCTGATGATATCAGGGAGCTCATGCGAGCCAAAAATGCCTCGATCCGGGCCTACGACTCTTATCCTACCGTAGCAAACCGGTTTCGTATGCGAGCTTTGCAGCGCGATGTAAAGCGTCGTATTGCGGAGCATCGGAATGTGAGGTGGGGTTCTTTCTTGGAAGGAATCAAACCATCTCACTTAGCTTATTGGCAGCTAGCTCGAACTCTAAAGTCCGATTCAACGTCCACTTTACCACCTCTCAACCACCCCGATGGTAGTCGCGTTGCTTTCGATGACGATGAAAAGGCCGAGTTGCTGGCCGACACACTGGAAAATCAGTGTACGCTCAGCGCTCACTCCGCGGACCCCACTCACGTCGAAATGGTGGACAGGGAAGTCGAGCGCAGAGCTTCCCTGCCACCCACGGTCACGTTACCCCCCGTTACGTCTGACGAAGTCAAAGACCTCATCAAGTTTTCGAAGTCGCGTAAGGCACCCGGCTCCGACGGCATCTCGAACAGAGTACTCAAACTCTTCCCCGCCCAACTAATCTGCTTCTTAGTCACCATCTTTAATGCCGCTATGACACACTGCATCTTTCCCGACGCGTGGAAAGAAGCAGAAGTTATCGGTATACCTAAGATCGGTAAACCTCGTGATGACCCGCGTAGTTATCGACCTATCAGTCTTCTTCAGTCTCTAGGCAAATTGTATGAGCGCGTGCTTTACAAACGTCTCTGGGACTTTGTCTCGTCCGAAAATCTCTTACCTGACGAACAGTTTGGATTCCGCGCCAGACATTCATGTACCAATCAAGTGCACCGCCTCACGGAGCACATCCTCTCCGGTCTGAATAGACCCGCTAGGCCCGTCTATACGGGCGCTCTCTTCTTCGATATCGCAAAAGCGTTCGACAGAGTCTGGCATAACGGTTTGCTTTACAAACTTTATGAATTGGGACTGCCAGATCGTCTCGTGCTCATCATCCGAGACTACCTGTCGAATCGTTCGTTCCGATATCGATTGGAGGGCGTTCGCTCCTCGTCTCGTCCTATTAACGCCGGCGTCCCTCAGGGCTCCGTGCTAGCCCCTCTTCTCTTTAGCTTATTTACGAGCGATATTCCTCGTACGTTACCCACCTCTCTCGCTCTGTTTGCCGATGATACTGCCGTGTTCTATTCAGATAGAAACAAGGTATTCATCGCCGAACGACTTCAGGCAGCTGCCACAGCGTTAGGTCATTGGTTCCGGAAGTGGCGTATTGAGGTTAACCCCGAGAAAAGTACGGCTGTACTCTTTCAGAGGGGTTCCTCAAGACGTCTCCCGGCGATGGACTCCCATCGTCGTACTCTCCGGAGGAATGAGATCCCTCCGATCACCCTCTTCGGACATACCATCCCTTGGGTTAAACAGGTGAAGTACCTGGGTATTATTTTCGATAGTGCTATGACCTTTCGTCAGCACATCAAAACCGTCCGCAATCGCGCCGCGTTCATCCTCGGCAGACTCAACCCCATGATCTGCAAGCGTAGTAAACTGTCACTTCGTAATAAGTTGACACTTTACAAAACGTGCGTTAGGCCCATTATGACATATGGTAGTGCGGCGTTCGCTCATGCGGCTCGCACTCATATCAACTCCCTTCAGATCTTGCAGAATAGATTTCTGCGTAAAGCCGTCGGCGCTCCGTGGTATTTGCGTAACGTCGATCTTCATGACGATTTCGATCTAGTCCCTATCACACAATTTTTGAAGGATACTTCCGAGCGTTACTTCAAAAAAGCAGAGGACCATTCCAACCCTCTTATCGTAGCCGCCGCCGACTACGAACCCGATCCTGCGCACGCCGAGAAATGGGCCGTCGTCGTCCGCGGCACGTCCTCACGGACCCTCCCGACAAGTTATCGGCGCAGCTCGCTACCAGCGCTAACGCTAACAGCTCGAGACGACGCCCTGGCTATCTCGTTCGCCGTCGAACTCGACGCAGAGTTCGGCGTTCTACTTAAACCATCACCATCTCGCTTACCCTCTGAGTTTCTTGCTGGTTCTTCTCAGTTGGGTCGCGTTCCGAACCAGTAGTAGTAAATTCATGATGAACTAATAAGTTGACTCCGGGCAACTGTTAGTATTCCCATCCTATATATATATATACTCAGCCGAGCCCCTCCTGAGCTCGCACCCCATCATGGTGAAGCTGTAAAGGCCTGAGGGCCAACAGCGATTTCTCAAATCAAAAACAAAAACAAAGCCAAGAATGTTGTAGCCGAGTAATCGGTTTGTCTGTGACTGGCTTGAAGTGGTCAAGGGGCTTGCATCCGATTACCCCCGCCTCGTAAGGCGGGTTGTCTGGCCTGGGCAAAGGGAGATTTCCCCGAGGCCCTAAAACCGTGCCCCTCGACGGGGCACGACGACCCGCTCGATCGCCCTGTGCTCAGTCGCGCTTGGGCCGCCGCGTGTGATGCAACTAGTATGTTCTACACACATTTATGCTAATATTTCCCTATTTACTTGCTTCTATATAATCCCAATGCTTAATCTAGTTAGATTTTCCATAAACATTTCTAATAAGACTATTTTATAAAACATAAATCTTATATAATCACGCTATAAATTCACTTACAAAAATCACAAACATTATTGCTCATTTATACAAAAACTACGTTATATATTTACTTCAAACTATCATTATAAGCTAGAACTAACCTAAATACACGCGGATTAATGTATTTCAGCCCTAGATCATGCATATTTAGTCCTCGAGAGACCCTAATGACTCTAAGTTAATTTGAGAACAAAAAATAAGAGAAAAAACAATCTAAGTTAGGTAAATACAACAAAAAATATAAAAGGTACGTCTCCTAGGACTTTGGGTGCATTCCAATTGAATTTAGGGCAAAATCATCTTATTAGGACCTACGAGCTAACACGTGCACGGCGTCGTTTAGTCTAGGTGTCCGATCGAGCGCCCATACGGCCACGTTTCGTTTCGTTAATCCACCACTAGGCTGCGTTGTACATGGCACGTGTATGCGAAGTCTCGTTTCCAGATATGATTTTTACCTAAGAGTTATTTACTTCTAAATTATGTTCGTTATATAAAGGATTTTACACGTGTTTATTTACTATCATCATATCTGCATACGAGAGCTTGTACCGGGCTTATTCTGTCGTTCACAAAAGTCTTGTCAATACTTGTGACACAAGTATTGACAATACTATTCATAAGTGTGCGGGTACCCTAAAAAACACAAGTAAGAAAGTATACAGCTGTGCGCACAATTAAGCGCGTCGCAACGCAACGCATCGGCTGTCTGCATAATGGATGAATGAAATTCAGCATTATCAACGACCACTTAATAAATACCATGTTCATTTTTATTTACTCAAAAATTTGAGCGTTTGACAACTGTTTGAGAGCTCGATAAAATTAAGAAGCGTTTGAGTATATGGTTAAGTAGAAGATTTAAGATAGCATTAAAGTCAGAGGTGAGATACATTTCACGCAGCATTTAACTTTACATTGAAACCAAACCAAGTATTTAATAATAAACATTGGAGTTGTAAAAAATATATACTATTTCTTAATTAAATAATATTTTGTTATAGTTTTTGTATGTTGAAACACATTTTTACATAAAGTATTACATTTATTTTGAACACGCTTACGTAAAATGGAATGTGTAACACTTAAATCTATAAATCGACATTTGTGAATACCATTTGAATTGTAAGATTTCTGAACTTTAAGTAGCCGTTAGCAAAGTATCGGACTTAAGATGCGTACGAGTATTCGGGCCTAAGTGAACGATGTAGTAAACAAGAACATTATCTAATGTGAGAACAATAAATAAATGTTAACTAATCTACAAGGTGTCTCAAAAGAAATTTTATATTTGTTTAGCTTACTGCGTGAACGCTGCGTACTTGAGGTGTGCGGGAGTTATGTCAATTGGTAGCTTGGCTCTTGCGGATTCAGTTGCTATGGAGCGTTTTTCGGGAGAAGACCGTGCGTTGTGCGTGCGAGAGTTTTACAAGAACGGTGATTCGACAACTGTTGCGCGTAGAAAATTCTGCATTATTCGAGGTTTTCGCCACTTAAATGATGCGCCAAGCCTTCCTCTCATTCAACATTGAGTTAAAAAGTTTGAAGAGACTGGATCAACGCTGGATAAATCAAAATCCGGGCGACAAGAACGGTAGAAAACGTAGAGAGTGTTAATCAATCTGTACGTGACGACCCGAGCCTTTCAATTCGGAAACGCGCGAGTGCTTTAAATGTGCATAGATCATCATTACATCGCATTATGCACAACGATCTAAAGCTGCACCCCTACAAAATTCAATTGGTGCAAGAATTAAAGCCCCAAGATTAAAGGTCAGAGGTTTAATTTCGTAAATCAGATGATTGAGCGATTTTCAACGTTTACCAACATTTTGTTTTCGGATGAAGCTCATTTTCATCTTAATGGCCACGTAAATAAGCAAAACTGCCGCTACTGGAGTTCAGCCAATCCGAAACGCACACATCAGAAACCCCTACACTCGCCTAAAGTGACCGTATGGGCTGCCATGTCGGCGCGAGGAATTATCGGCCCTTACTTTTTTGAAGACGAAATGGGGCGTACAGTTACAGTGGCTTCAGAGCGTTATGTGGAGATGTTAGACAACTTCTTGGTACCTGAACTGCAAGACTTTCCTGGCTATAACCAAAGAACAACAGGTTTCAACAGGACAGAGCAACTTCACACACGTCCAATATATCTCTGTCACGTGTTTGTGAAATTTTCAACCTCTGTTGTAACATATTTTTTTTATATTTTAAT
Source organism: Trilocha varians (assembly GCA_030269945.2). Lineage (NCBI taxonomy): Eukaryota > Metazoa > Arthropoda > Insecta > Lepidoptera > Bombycidae > Trilocha > Trilocha varians. The sequence continues at coordinate 13,182,653 of AP028282.1, read as the reverse complement.
TTAATTACACAATTTCATCGATATCGATTATCGATATCCTTTCTGCTTCACTAGGTTCCGTGTCTCCTCACTAAACCGGTACCTAGTTATGCATTTATATTGCATCCTATTGTCACCGAAGGCATAAAAGCGAGCACAAACATTAATTTCTGATTCCGAGATATTTTTCTAAAGAGCAAACTAGTCTCTAATAGACAGTACACACCCGTGATGGGTTAGTAAATTCAGTGTGCCCGTGGATCCTTCGGGTTCCACTCCTAGGTCTTACACCATACGAGACCTGTTGTATTTGACTTTCCTTCCATGGAGCGTACGTGGACCTCCTGGAATGGATATCATTTGAATTGTCTCGAAATCACACCATCTGATCGTACATAAGTTACGTATCATTTTTTAATTTAATTATGTAACCTACGACCATCTTATAGTATAATTTTTAATAAGCCAGTTCCCTTGTTTAAATAGTAATTTAATATAATCTAATTTAAATCCTAATTCTTAGTAATATAATTTGTAACTTGTGTGTGTGTTCTTGAATACATGTTTGTAGCCTGTTGCTAAGTGTATTATTTGATCAACCCATTCACTGATAGTCTCATTACTCTTTACCCTGAGCCAGCTGGTGAAGTAACATTAGCCACTGGCCAAAATATTGTTACAAGGTGACATAAATTAATAATAATAATAATTTAATAATAATTTATTTATTTGAAACACAAGGTGCATAATACAAATTACGGTTGTTTTACTGTCCTCCTAGATAGGCTACAGCATAGCCTGTAATAAGGAGAAACAGTGCCACACCCTCATTAAACATTTCACGTTACAAAGATAGTTTTAATCATTACATTTATTATTTTTTATTACTATTATTTTTTATTTTTATTACATTACATTCATTAGGTACATATATTGAAAAATAAAAGAATACAAACAACTTATATCTAAAGTCATTAAATTACTAATGTGTTTGCGTGTGTGTGTGTATGTGTGTGTGTACATCGTTGTTTGCGCGCGCGCGCTCGTTTGTGTGTATGTGTGTTGTGCTTGTGTGATTATACCGCGTCCTGTGAGATGAGGTCAAATAGGATGACCAATATATTGTCGTGAAATTAAGATTTAATTGAATGCCTTCAGAGTTATTCATTTTATGCAGTTATTGTCTTATTTTTGTTACACTGACAAGTATGTTTCAGTTTCGTAATTCTTACTGAGCAAAAAATTTTGGACCGCCAGCTTACAGTTATAATAAGATAATTTGTAAATAGGAAGCTTAGCATTGATTTCATTATGACGATGACGTACGCGCTCGTTGATCTGTGCTGACTAGCTCCGTAAACTTTTATTTGTAAAAATAGATAGTCGTCATTCAGATATATTTGTGTTCCACTCATGCAAAGTAGTTGTCAGTGACTTGTGATTGTGACTATTTTGGACCTTCTGGCATTGCGCCTTGGCAGAAAAAGTCTAAATTAAAGTTTCTGTGTGTGCTGAAAATTTTAAGATACCCTCACCTGAAGCATACGATCTGGATATCCTGGGGAGTAAGACCATGGCTAAGTGTGGAGCGTGTGGAAAATTTATTTCGAACACTGACTGTGCCCGTTGCAATAAATGCCAGGACACATTTCACAAGGGATGCGTCGCTATCTCTTCTTCTAGCAGTGCTCCTCGAGGTTGGGTATGTCCCAACTGCCGGGCTAAGTTGCCTCGCGGAGATAACACTTCAACACCAGTTAGAGGTGTAGCCTCTTTAGATGACAGTCATTCTGATGACGAGGAGTTGTGTGCGAAGCAAATCGACCAGCAACTTGCACCACTGTCCGCTCTTACGCTTGAATTCCGAAGTTTTAAGGAAGAACTAGTTGGGTTGCGTACTGAACTTAACGAGTGTCGTAAAGATATTGCCGAATTTAGAGGGATTCTCGCGTCTTATCATGGACGAATTGATGCAGTTGAGGTACGCATGTCGGGTTTCGAAGCGCGCTTAGCGGAGATCGGCCCGCAAGATTCACACAATAATACCGTCATCGCGGAACTACAGATGAAGCTAAATGAACGTGAACAAGACTTACTAAGCAACGACATCGATATAGTCGGTCTACCGGAATCACGCGAAGAGAGTACCATTCATTTAGTCAAGACTGTGGCGGTGAAACTGGGAGTTCAGTTGGATGACCGCGATATTGTTCACGCCGAACGAGTTGGACCGGTTAGGCGTAACGTCATTGAAGGAGATGAGCAGGGAAAGCCAAGAATCTTAACAATACGCCTAGCTCGCCGCGCGTCTAAGACGGAACTATTGAATAATGCTCGCATACGGCGAAACATAAACACTGCTGACCTTGAGCTACCCGGTCCCGTTCGCAGTGTTTACCTGAATGAACGCCTGTCCACTCATAACAGACAATTGTTCCGTAAGACCCGTGAAACTGCGAAAGATAAAAACTGGAAATTTATATGGACAAAATCTGGTCGTATTTTTGTCCGCCATGCTGATAATACACAAGTACTTCGCATTAGATCAGCGGCTGATTTAGAAAAGTATTTTGGATAATACTACTTTTTGTTCTACACCAGTTTTTATACTTTATTTTAATATTTTTATATTATGGTGATGTCAGGACCGATCTCATTTTGATATCATTTATTGTTTTTATAATGAGCTTGAAATATCTGGCAGAAATGTTAATTCTAAATTCTTTAAATTATACTATCGAGAAATGTATGTCACTATCACACTTAATGCTTAAGGTTTTTTCATTATTTTTCATTTATTTAAATAATCATGTAATTTTGGTTCAAGAAGATAAACTAATAATGTACTATAATTTTCTTAATATATTGGATTGTGAATGTCAATCATTGGTTCTCTGCTGTCGAAAAACACTAGCCTATCTCTGTACATGGCTTAGTCATCGGTTAATGGTAATTTTAAAACTGATTATTCGAAATTCTGATGTCACTTATTTTATTATTGTTATTTTTTACTTTTATTTATTTTACTCTAATTTTCTACAAATAATAAATGGGTACTTATATTTAATTGATCTTGATACTACTGTCACAAATTTAAGAAGTAATACTAATCATTTATAGTGCTTGCTACTTTGCTTAAAATTGGTTTCCATAATGCCGGTTCCCTTGGAACACATCATGACGACTTATTGGTAGCCATGAAGAACCATGATCTAGATTTATTGGCTGTTAATGAGACATGGTTGAGGCGTGGCGAGGAGGGAAGGGCTGCCATACCCGGTTTTCGATTGAGACATATACCGCGCTCAGAAAAAGTTAAAGGTGGACGTGGTGGGGGAGTTGGTTTCTTTATTAGGGAAGGTTTACCTTTCAAAACTTGTGTCGTCCCAATTCATGAAACTGTGGAACAGATGTGGCTTGTTTTAAAGATTGACACACAAAAGATCATTTTTGGTACAGCATATAGACCCCCATGGCAGGATCTCGAATTATTTATTGATACTCTTATGGATACTATTTCTTCATTTCCGTCTTTTGATGGCTTGGTCCTCCTGGGTGATTTTAATATCAATCTTTTGAATAAAACTGACTCTAGAACATTGCAATTAGTTAACTTCTTTCGGGTTTGCGATTTGACACAACTTATTACCGAACCAACCCATTATACCGAACACAGTGAAACGCTCATTGATGTCATTTGTACAAATAATCTAACTAGTTCTTACATCCGAGTTGATCGCATCTCCGATATTAACGGCCATGGCCTTTTGACGTGTAAGCTGCATTGTGCCAGACCTAATCTACCTCCCAATTTCATCACATATAGAAAGTTGAATAACATTGATGACTCCTTGTTCGGTAGGGACATGAGCTTAATTAAGTGGAATAATATCTTTACATCTAAAGACGTAAATGTCTGCGTGGAAATGTTTAATTTCTTTGTTTTGGAGGTTTTTGATCGGCATGCACCCGCGAAGACGATTCGTCTTAAAACTCACAGTTATCCTTGGATTACTGACAATGTTCGTTTTATGATGAAACTGCGAAATGAGGCTCATAAGAGGTACATTGTCAGTAAATCAGAAGTTAAATTGAATTATTACAAGGACTTAAAATCATTGGTGGAAAAATCTTTGAATTCCGAAAAGGTTGCATATTTCAAATTTCAAATTAACAACAATATAAACAATCCCACTAAACTGTGGAGTAATTTAAAGCTCAATATTTTGCCTCCAGTTGATAAAGAGTTACCGCCTCACTTTACTGATGTTGAAAAAATTTGTTGTCACTTTTTAGATATTCCAAGCATACCTGAATCTCTTATAAAGCCAAATATAGACTATTTCAACTCAAGTGCTTTCTCGGAATCCAAGTTTCAGTTGGCACTTGTGAATGAATGTACGGTCTATAAAATTTTAAATCAATTTAAATCTAATGCATTGGGGTATGACAATATATCACTTGAAATGTTGAGGATGACATTACCACACAGTGTCTGTGCTATTACCCGCCTAATTAACTTATCGATTTCAACTTCAACTTATCCTTACATCTGGAAAACAGCCGTCGTTCGACCAATTGCCAAAAAACCAAATGCAATGATGCTAAACGATCTACGACCCATTAGCATACTACCGTGTATGTCGAAAGTCTTGGAGAGAATAGTGTCCCTACAATTAACGGAGTATGTCGAGAAACTAAAGATACTACCAGAGCACCAGTCTGGTTTCAGGAAGTCGCGTAGCACCACCACGGCTCTGTTAGATGTTACTGACAATATACTCGCTGCTCAAGATCAAGGTCAGTGCACTATTCTAGTGCTGCTTGACTTCTCACGAGCATTTGATAGCTTGAATGTTGCACTTCTTTTAGCTAAGCTGAATTACTATGGCTTTAGTAGTGACACTCTGGAATGGTTCTCCAGCTATCTAAATAACCGATTACAAATAGTTGAACTTCGTCGTGAGGGGCGAGCGGTGAGATCCAATTCAGTGAATGTTGGAAGAGGTGTGCCGCAGGGATCAATTCTTGGTCCACTTCTTTTTATTTTGTACAGTGCTGACGTAATTAACTGCATTTCAAATTGCAAATTTTATATATATGCTGATGATATTCAAATTTATATATCTTTT